>JAEMWC010000264.1:370000-470000 GCA_016490735.1 Pachyseris speciosa
TTTCACCTTAGCCTCCCACGCAGTCGTTTTTAGAAGACTCGTATTCCGGAGGTGAAATACGAGTCCCATAAAAACGACTGCGTGGAGGCTAATTTCACCTCCTCCCCACTAACGCCTGCTTACCCGAAGCCAACATTCCTTTCCCGCCACTTAGCCAATCACATTTTACCTACCAAATTCTGGAAGGTTGACCTTGACCTCATGACGCTTTTCGCGGGATAGTTCAACCTCTACTAACTATGGTTCAACATAGCGGAGACAAAGCTTGAGCAAGTTTCGATCACCGTGTGCTCTACGTTCAAAATTTCCTGTTTAAATGCATATCAACTGGCTTCAAACGTGAGAGGAAATAGCAATAATATTTCCGTCAATATACCGACTAGTTACGGCACAGGGAACCCAAACAATCTGTTTGTGTGACCCTTTGTTATTTTACAGTAAATGTATAGGATTTACCGTATGTTTCATGCTCTAGCGACGAATCGCTAAATATATGTATTGAACAACGATAAATAAAAGTTAAATTGTCTTACCTGTGGTGTACGGCCGTCCTTCTTTTTGTCTCAATAGTGATATTTTAAGCGATTTTGTCGGGTTTTGTCTTCGCCGCCGACTGTGCCTCATAAGAAGTTTCTTATGAGGCACAGTCGGCGGCGAAGACAAAACCCGACAAAATCGCATAAAATATCATTGTTGAGGCAAAAGGACGACAGTACACCACAGGTAAGACTTTTATTTATCGTTGTTCAATACATATAATTAGCGATTCGTCGCTAGAGCATGAAACATACGGTAAATCCCATACATTTGCTATAAAATAACAAAGGATCACACAAACAGATTGTCTGGGTTCCCTGTGATTTTACGTGTCATCGCTGGACAGTTGCTCGATCGTGATTGGCTAGGATGCCCGCGAGTCAAACAATGGGAAAGGAATGTTGGCTTCGGGTAAGCAGGCAGGCGTTAGTGGGGAGGAGGTGAAATACGAGTCCCCTAAAAACGACTGCGTGGGAGGCTATTGTTTGAACTGCTTAGAAAAATTCGAGGGGTTTCATTTTGAAACGCAGTTTAGAACTCTGCTGCGTTTATTGACAATAACTGGGGTGTTCAATACGTAATGTGACAAAAGTAAATATTAGAGGTGAAGTTTCACTGGCAAGTGACCAAACTGATGCGGCCGCCGGTCCTTTCTTTTAAAAATAACTGTACATGTACTTTTTTCTCGAAAGTTTGTAAATCATTTTAAAACAAGTAATCCTTTTGTCGCAACTGCCTTGCTATGATTTGCTGAAATTGAACTTTCATTGAGGCCATGTATTTTTCATAAAGCCTGAACTAGAAGTTCACCGCTGGCTCCTAAGGCCTTGTTTTCTGTGACATAAGATGGTGTCCTAAATGGAGTCACCACTCTTTTTCTCAAATGAAGAATGATCCTCACAGTTGTGAACGCAATTTATACAATTGCGAAAAGAAGCCTGAAAAAAATTCAGGACTTCAACGGGGTTTGAACCCGTGACCTCGCGATACCGGTGCGATGCTCTAGCCAACTGAGCTATGAAGCCACTGACGTTGGGACCAGGTCAATTGTGGGTTCATATGTTCCAGAGAAAGCCGGAGAAGAGCGCGAGGTCACGGGTTCAAACCCCAATGAAGTCCTGAATTTTTTTCAGGCCTCTTTTCGCAATTGCATAAATTGCGTTCACAAATGCGAGGATCATTCTTCATTTGATTTCACTTCTGCAGTTCGTATATGATTTATTTCATATACATCATTTTTACACTTTTTTTTTTCTATCGGGCCCTTTATCTTTCAGTAACTACTGAAGGAAATACCAGCGATTTATGAGCGAATCATTGGAAAGTTGTCTTTTCGGAGATTCAATCCCTTTTTCGCACAAGGATATGACGTCCACAGAACAGACATCTTCTGAATTCTAGTCAAAGATACATATTGTTTATCCAGGAGGGACATGATATTTTTTTCCTACGGAAGATCTTGAATTGGCTTCCTTAGCACATTCCAAGTTAGGGCCTCTTCATATGAGCCCGGTTGACCGGGCTAGCCCGGTTCCTGAGATCTCGCCTTACCACTAAATGCTTTGTAAAAATTTACCATGTGTTCATATGAGAGGGCGGGCTGGCCCGGTTGCCGAGATCGGGCTGGAATTTTTGCTATATGAACACTCCAGCCCGGTTACCTGGATGAAAATGATACAATGCATTTTCGTCAGTAGAACGGACAGTATTTGATTTTTACTTCTTTCTTCGTCTATTTATAGTTCGGAATAATTTCTTTTGATAGGTAAAGTAAAGAAAAAGGATTTTGAGGTTTCTAAAACCGATAAAAACGAAAAATTCTCACCAGACTTGTTCGTTAAATTTCATGCGTGAATGGTCGCGTCACCACTTTTCATTATGGTAACCGGGCTGTAATTTCCCATGTCTACAGATGATAAAATTCATCCCGCTAACCGAGCCAGCCCGGTCAACCGGGCTCATATGAAGAGGCCCTTAGAACCTTACCTGGAAACATTTCATTTTACAAAAACACCAAAAATAACATAACATATTGAAATGCGAGACGATTTACAGCTGGTCCAATCTTTGATCTTTCTACAATTTGTATACAGTATGTCTTAGGTATTTTTATCCTTCTATTATTATTTGAATACAGTATGTCTTATGTATTTTTAGACTCCCAACTGCTGATGTGACTTAAGATATGTCTTTTATCATAGGAGGAATAAAGATTGATTGATTGATTGATTTAAAATATGACGGTAATGTTGAAATATAGGTTTAAGTGCAAGGATTACAGATCTGCGTCATCTGAGTCTTTCGCTCCTCGGATGCAAGGTGTCCGTTCTGTTCTGGAAAACATCACTGTGTATTAACAGGACCAACTGTTGCTGACAACTATTGCATGTCTGATTAATGACCCATTTCAGTCGGGTATTTTTGTATGCGGCGATTTACAGTAGCTCGGCTGGTCCAATATTCGACCTCTAAAGGCACTACAGCACACCTTAATATATTGGCAACTTAAAAAGACCCTCGCAAGTCGTGGTATTGCTTTCCAATGGGCGCGTGAAGTGGCCTAAAATAGCAACTCGTTTCCTTAGGCGACATACTTTGAGCCATCAGGATATTCAACACAATTCAAGAACATTTCTAGTCGGACTTTAACGAACTAGCGGTTTGAAAGGCTTTTGATGTTTCTTATTCTTTTATTTTAACACCTGACACGATGCTGAACTTGTGGATGTTGGCTGTGATGTTTGTACTTAATTCCCCAGGTAAGTTTTACTTTGTAGATGCTTAAACACAAACGTATTTATCTAGCTAGGAAATTCACATTACGTTACACTAATTTTAAAAATGGGAGAAACTGAACTAATTCTCGATGCAGATAAACTGTTCTGTCCCGCAATGCTCTTTCATGTTCGGCCGTAACTCTTCGGCGTTTTTGTTGCGCGATTTCCTATGTTATCTACGCGGCTATGGTCAAGAAACTGTAATTTTCTTTTGTAGAGAGAATTGGCTACTTACATGATTCTGATAATAGAAATTGGTATAACCACTTTCACGGAAAGATGAATGAGTGCGCTGGTACGGTAATTTTAAACTAGCCTGTTTGGTCGGCAAACAATCACCTCGTTAAATCAGCTCTTCACTGGTTGATAATTAGTGAGTCGATACACACGCAACTATGGTGTAGTTTTTCTGTGGCGGATTTACTACTATGAAACGGATACAGATCAAACTTTAATTTGATCGGGCAATTCTGGGTACCCGGCGTGCCGTGTTACTCGCGCTGATAGCCAAGAAACGTGATGACCATAAACTCAAGGATAACTTGTAAAAATCTACCACCCAATGCATTGCTGAGTATTGCGTGATTTACCTCAATGAATTCTTAGTTTTAGACAACGAGGAGTTGTCATATAGGGAATGCTTATTTCAAATAGCGTAACTCTATATAAATAGCTCCAAAGGTCGTCAAAATCTAAGACATTTATTTTTTATGCCACACCAAGTCTTCAGCATGAGCAAATTCCGGTCACACCCTCCATTCCGCATCAGTTCTTTAACTGGCCGCAAACCTCAATACCTCAATTTAGCGACGCGCACTATTACTATAGATTTTGTCACTTTAGTCCCCCGCCGTGACTCAGACAAAACATTGCAGTTCGCTAAAGGAAAATGTGTAGGCGCGAGTGACAATTTTCGAACAAAAACACGAAAGAATCGGTAAAATCGTGGTATTTGCTTTCCAGAAGGGCGTAAATGGTTAGCACCAAACACTGCTGTTTGTGTGAGTGCGAAACGGACTGGAGGTATCCAAAAAAATGCCCAAAATCCCTCAGATTGACAAGAATCTGGGTATTTATTCCATCCCCAAAATCTTCGCAACATATTGGGAAGTGCGAACGTTGGCTAATAGCTTGTTCACGGGAATTCTTTACAGAGAGAAACATCTCCCGGCCAGAAATACATACATTTGTGCCAGAAGCATAAGCTTCTCTTTGTTCCCTTCACTGGCCCAGAGAAAACGGTCCCACTACTAAATTTTCCGATCCACTGAGCAAATCTCACACCAGACAATGCGCGTGTCTGCCCCAACTGAGAAAGGCCCCAGAAAACAATACTAGAGCCACTGGCAAAGATAGAAAACCTAATCGACAAGAATTTTGCTGAATCTATACCAACTAACATGTTAGGAAAATCTATAACGGCCGACAGCGAAGGCAGCCTGCGAGCAAGTCTCTCGGGGCTTGTTCGCAATGCTCCTAGAGTCGTGAGTAGTCTGTGCTACGATAATATCGCCGGGGCAGATTCCAGCTCTTATGGAACACTTCGTTGCGAAGATCACACAAATAAATTCTGCTTTATTTTCTCGACCACGTTTTGCCCTTTGCATACCATCAACTATTGGACTTGTAAGGATTCTTCTGCAATGGAAAATGCAAAAACTGGTTGAACAAGATAGAGACTACATGTATTTATCTGTTTCGAACAATCATATGTGCACAAAATTTTCACTGCGTTCATTCAGCTGATTTATGTAAGCTTAACATTTAGAGACATGCAAAATGCCATTTTTCCGCAGTTAGCCCAACTCAGGAGGTTCCTTTAATACTCGGATCAAGCGTGTGGTGATGTCCACTCTTTCATTCTCTGATGCAGTCGGACACGAGTTCATCGCATTTTCCACTCAATTTGAAACCCCGGCACTTCAACCACCGTTTTAACTGCCCCACAGTGTTGTCTTCTGGTTCTCTTCAAAATCTGGAGAAGGGAACATCGTCATCTTCAGTCAGAACGGTTAAAGAGGGAAGAGAACTGCTCGCGAACGACACAATTTCAACTCACACTCTTACAGAATAGCGATTTGTTTGTCTGAGTCACCCAGGGGGCTCCAATTTTGTGACGTCATTAGTGCGCGTCGCTATTGTGTGCCAACATTACGTAACAAAAAACTCAATAACAAGGGCCGGGAACAAGGGCAGCGTATCGGTTCGAGCCGTCTCCAGAACAAATCATTGATTCTTGATGACACATGGCTCGTCTGTTTTTATCAGTTTTCCCTCCATTCCATAGCCTTCCCGTCCCGTTAAAAACCCTACTACACGGCGCCGGAATATTCGTGCAGATTTCCTCAGTTCCTTCCTTTACCCAATCACCAGCTCTCCTGGATGGAAAACAGGAAGCGAAGGTTATACCTATTTCATAAAAGGGGGTTAAAAACTGAAAGGCACTGTCTGTCGAAATTTCGACATGGTAGCATTACATATTAGGTGTGTCTAGTACGTAAAACCAGTATCTTGAAAAGTAAACAAAAAAGACCCCAAAAGGCCCTATATCTTTCGCCAAAATTAAAAGACCAAAAGAAAAATTGGTGAAATGACTTCTTTAACCAACGCTCCAATACATAAATACTTTTTTAGAAAATCAACATCACAGCGATCTATCGAAACCTCGCTTGTTACGTTTTATTGTTAAATATTTTATGCCGACAGCAAAATTCGTGCGAGTCATCCAGTCTAAAAAAATCCAATTCTAAAAAACGTAATTAATTAAATATCTAATGTGCAGTTAAAGATATCTGCCACTTTGCTTGCTTTTTATGATTACCGACATACATGCGGTATTCATTTATAAGAAGAAATCAATATACAGGTCGTGCACACATGTTTACTGACGTAACAAAAATGTTAAATTGGCCGTACATAGCTACTTGAATGGTTCAGTTGTGATACTTGTCTACATAACTAACAACGTAGTTCTCTAAGTACTACATTTTTCGAAAAGAGGTACCAGTATAGCTAAGGCATATTTAGCAAAGACAACGCAACGTAACGCGAAAGTGCGCGGCAAGGACTGAACGCTCAACTTGATACAGAACAATACAGTACAGTACAATACGTCGGTTTTTGGATCTGCGCGCGCCGTTGTCGTGCACCGTGTTTGTTAAATCTACCTTGTGCTTATGTACGCCATCAAAGGCTTAATTTTTTGTGTCGGGTTCTATTGGGTGTACTTCTTTTCTTTTTTTTTTCTTTCTCAATTTAATTTGAGCCCGGAGGCCTGGAGTAATACGAAGCATGGGGTGAGACTTGCGAGTAAGGGACGAGATGCTTATTACCTGGCTCATGTCGCGCACGCTCTGCCAAACAAACACTCCAGTGCTTGAATTTGGTTGAAACGTCTGGCAGAATGTTTTGAAAAGCTATTAACGGATAGACCTCCCAGAGTTTAAATTAAAAAATTAAAGCATTTAACTCTAATAGTCGAATTGGATGTATGATAAATGACTTCTTCGACCTTGTCGGTCGTAAATCACCAAAACTTTTCATGAGTCATTAAAGAAGATTTGGACATGAGATGTTTAAAACAGTTAACTAATGAAAACTTGTGGATATTTTTTTATTTCTGTATCAAAAACCTCCAAACAAAGAAAAGGACTGAACTGTTCATCACTTTCGAATCCAACATCAAGTGTGTTGCAAGTTTTTCTCTCTTTTTCGTGATACCTAGGTAGAGGTGAATTTTCGTTTTTAGCGGACCGCTTTAGGAACAATAGGAGCCTTAAGATTTGAATACGAGCACGACTTTTCAAAGTCTCAGTAGTTCGCGTGCTTTGAGTAATCACTTTTGACTTACATCAATCTTGTTTCTACAGTCTCACGCATGGGGACGACATTTATTATTAAACATTTTTAAACCTGTACAGGAGCCCATGAATAGGAGCTTCACTCTCCCATACAAGCCCTTTGAGTCAACCTTTGCGCGTATCTTTTCTATTTTTAGAACGCTGCGGGTTTCTAAATTTGCAGGCACTGTTTAGAATGCCCAAGAGAAGGATCGGGGCAACGCGCTCCCCACCTTTGGCCACAATTTTATTACGAATACTTGTGTGCGAAATTTACTGGAAACAGATTTTCACAGTAAATTGTAGCCTCTGCAGAAAAAGCAGTTCTAAAAATAGAAAGATACGCGCAAACGTTGACTCAAGGAAACAGTGCATATGGAGGCTCCTATTCATGGGCTCCTGACCTGTAGCTCTTATGGTAGAGCATTTGTAGTGCGAAGGTCACAGGTTCGAATCCTCGTCATTATTATTATTACAATATAACGTTGCAAGGAGAGTAGAAACCTGTACTTACACTGACCCTTTTTTGTCACCGTTATTTACCAAGGCCTTTTCACTTTGGCCTCTAGACTGCAAAACAGCCGTATTTTTGCGTTGGTCGAATGCGAGATCTTGTCAAGCGAAAGGTCTGGAGCGAGATCCTCGTCCCAATCTTTTGAATATGCTTTCCCAGCGCCAACCTCAGTTTTTGCCGGATACGAATATCAAACTGACAAAGAAAACTACTCAAGGTGTTGAGATTTTGTCTAATACGTAGCCGAATGAAGTAACAGGAGCGGATCTTGGGGAGGGGTGCAGGGGGTGCGCACCCCTCCCCCCTTCCTTCTAAGATGACCTGCGGCTTTCCAATATATAAAACATGTTCACTTCCCAGTCAGTTACGTCATTCCTTAGGGGTGAACCCCTTCATAAGAAAACTCCTGGATCCGCACACCTGAGTAATTACATGGAACTTCTGCGGTCTAGCACCAATTTCCTTCTGATTGCATGTTTACAATTATTCATTGAACGCTGCCCATATTTCGGTGAACAATGAGTTTGAAAGTCCTCTCAGAAGGAAAACCGATTAAACAAGGAGGGGTATTTTAAGTTCTTTTCTCAAACGTTTTTGCATTGTCATTAAGTAACTTCAAACAAACATGTTGCGTACACTTTTAACTCTCGCTCCGAATAAGGTAAAAAATTCTGTAAGAATACTGAAAGCTAGACAGAATGTCAGAGTCGGTTCTAAGCTACAAAAAATCGTACTAATGAGGTAATTTGGTCTCTTTGACAGCCCACGGAATATTTCACTCGGTAAACGACAGAACATTAAACTTGAACAATGGAGACAGGCTTCTCTTGTGGTGTACCAACAAAAACTTAAATACGCTTCCAGGTGTAAGGAGGCTGGCTTGGTTCAAAGATCATGAACGCATACCAGAAGGAGACCCCAGGCTGAACACAGTAGCAAATGGCACTTTAGAAATCCAACAAGTGCGAATAAATGACGCGGGAGTGTATAACTGTACGCTGGAGGCTCAATCATTTTTAAGTATAAACATTACAAGGCTTGGAGTTTTCGGTAAGGGATACTGTTTGAATTTTCTATTCTCGTTGTATTGTTCTCTAGAGATACCACCCTTTCTTCTTTTCTTCGGCGGTCTTTCCTCTCTCATACCCCTCCGCAAATAGGCCCTGAATTTCAAGTCAGTCTCACATGACACACAAGTAAAATGTAAGCGATAGTAAAAATAATCTCGAAGGCTTCTCTTCCTGAAGTGTAATTATTTCGATCGACAGCAGGTTGCCTTTGTTTTCGAGTTGTTATCATTATCATTATCATTATCATTATCATTATCATTATCATCTTTATCTTTTATTATTCAGTATTATTTGCTTATTATTGTTGTTGTTGTTGTTGTTGTTGTTTAGTTTCTGCTTTCTATTTCAACTTACAGGAAAGGATCCAAGTATTGTAAGTACTGGTGCTATGACATCAGATACACTAACTAGCGTTACCATGCCGGCCGACAACTCCCAGTTTAGCACTCAGGCACCCTTAAGCTTTAACAAGATTTCGGTTTTACAACAAGAGGTAAAAATACATTAAGTGTTGTATTCCATAGCATATCACGAGGACATTTTTGCATAAATATTTTATACCATGTCAGAAAATACATTTTTTCCACGGCTTGGTATAAAATGCACAGCTTTCTAGTTGCATACAATGGAATATCCCACCACGGTAACTTGCATTTTCTTGGTGTAGAGACGGCAAGCCTTCATACAGCTCGAAAGCATAATTAGCTTATTATGAGAGATCACCGCACCTATTAGTATAGCGGTTAATCGTTTTTAGAACAAAGAGGATGCAATAATAAATCTCTGAACAATTACAGGACAAACTCTAAAACGTAACATACAATATAGTGGTAGATAGTAAAAAACAAAGTGTTCTTTCGGTAAACAGCCCTAGAAATCAGTACGGAAAGCATCTAGGATCGGAGGAGTAAAAATGTGGAGATTATGAAGGGGCGCGAACTAGTGAGTTATAATTGGCTCACATACTCGATCAACGGTCAAAAAACAATAAGGGCTATATGTTGACAAACACGCGAAGAGTAAATACACTGTTCTCTGGCCCTGGTGATTTGTTTTTGAATTGCAGCATTTATTTTTTGATGATTTCTTAAGCATTTCCTCCCCTCTTCCCTCCCCCCGCTTCCCAGTTTTTTCAAATGCTCATCTTCATCTTCAAAGGAGTCTTGCTTTAAGCCCTTGCCAAACGGACTCGCAAGTAGACGCAATTTGAAAACTTGGGTCAACTTACGACTCCGTTTGGCCAGGGCTTGCGTGCACTGGCGTTGAATTGCAATGACTTGCGCTCACTTTGGTCGAGATCAAATTTACACGCAAGTCGACGCAATTTTTTCGCCGTTTGGCCACCCAACCCAAGTCAACGCAAGTTGAGTGACATCCATTTGTTGTTAAAGCTATCTGTTAGGCAATAAAATGTTTTTGTTTTGTTTTGTTTTGTTTTGTTTTGTTGTTGTTGTTGTTGTTTTGTTGCGGTTTGCGAGTACTTGGGAGGAAACTTGTGAATCCGCTTGGCCACCTAACGCAAGTCTGTACGCAAATTCAGCTTGTGGCTACTTGCGATTTCGTTTGGCCAAGGCTTATTAGAGCATTTTGTAACTGAGTGTCAAACGTATTTGTTTACTTTGGGTTGCTCTATTTTTCTCTGTGATTGGTTAGCAAAACTCGCGCCACTTTCTCCGAACCAATGAGAATCAAACCCAAAACCATTAGCTACTTGACTTGTTTTGGTTTTGGTTTTACGACACTCCGTTTAAAATCCCTCCCAAGGATATGTATTTTATTTGTTCACAAGTTCCGTATTTATGTTAGGTTGCCAATCTTCTGAGGTGCAATTTCACCGCAAATGTCAGCACCATCATTACAGCACTTGTCAACTTAACGAAGCCAGAAAATGAGATCAAACTAACAGCCAATCAACTCTCATTTTATCTGGATGTGCTCGTCCAACTCGTGAGTTTTAATTCCGAGACAAACAATAGTGCGATTAACTCTACAACGGACCAACAAAATATTGTACAAGCGGCCAGTAATCTCTTGGAAGAGGAGAATACGGATACATGGCTGCAGCTTCAGGAGGTGAGTTTTCAGTGACATAAAAATTACATCAATACCGCTTTTGAAAGCTTTCATTTTAAAACTCCAGATTCTTGTTTTGTTTTTGGTAAGCAGTTGAAGTATAAAAAAAATCCGTGCAACTAAAAAAATCAAGAGTAAACCTTGATAAGCCATGGGATTTACTTAAGGTACTTGTGGATGTGGATGAGCGCTCTTAGAAAGCAAAAGGACAACAAAACGACCAGCTCCCAGCTGGCTTGTTAGCTCAGTTGGTAGAGCACTGCACCGTTATCTACTTGAGAATGGGAGAGAACCAGTATTGAAAAATATTCCTAACTTTAGGTTGCTAGAATTTTCTTATTATAAACACATTTGATGCAGGTCCGTGATAATGTTACTGATGACCTCCTCAAGGCCATGGATGACTTCGGTTCTCAACTTATCAGTCAGCTTGCTGGTCAGGAAAACTCTACAAACTTAGTCATTTTGACAAGAAACGTTGGTCTTCGGGCAGATCACCTTAGATCAAGAGAGACGGTAAGCCACGCCATAGTAAATGTTTACTACCCTATAATCAATTCAGTTAAGATCCTCGAGACTTCGTTTCCTCTTTTTCCATCTCTTTAATTGGGGCATGATCAACTTTTTAAAATCTTACTTGCAGCTTGTGCATGAAAAAGGAGAGCAACGACTCCCCTAAAACAAGTGCATCGGAGATTAGTTCTGAAGTTCTTGCCTACGTATTCCTGTGTTCTGACGTCCTTCTCACCCTTTTTCAGCATAATTCTCATCGATCACATGATCATACGTTTTAACATCGATCACATGATAATAGTTTCCGGCACTGGCCTTCTGTCGTGCGTTCCGACGTCCTTCACCAGTCTCCACTCTGAATAATTATTACTTTTCCCACTCTTGAAAATAATTACAAACTTCAAACTTCCTTTTTTATCTCCTTGAGTGTGTACTAAATTTCCGTTTACATGCATTAAGATTTACTCACTTGTGGCATAAGACTGACCTTCTTCCAGTACGCTAGTAGTTTACATACTTATAATACTAGATACGACGTGAGTCATAATATCTACAAATCACGAGTCAGAACAAACACTGGGAAACAAACTATATCCTATATGGCTTCCATCTTTTGGCATAATATTCCTTCTTTTTTGAAAAATCTTAATGTGTACCAATTTTCCAAACAAATTAAGCTATATCTCTTCTCTGAACAACTCGAACATTCCATGAGATAACTAACATTTTGAACATTTAACTCCTTCGAAAATCCACTGCTCATATGGTTTGGTCTGTCTCCTTGTGTTTGTACTATATTTACTCATCTCTTTCAATCCTTTAATCTTATTTTGTCTTGCACTTAAAAGGCAGGAGAATAAATCGAAAACCGCAAGGTTCTTTTATCCTCCTGGCTCAACTTTAAGCGTATCTATTTTTTAAGCAACTGTAGTTTTGTCACTTGCTATGTAAATATGTCTTTAAGTTTTTAGAGTAAAAAAGCATTATTGTTATTATTGTTATACCAGCACGTAGCATTCTGTGATTGCTAGTTCAACTCCTTCTTCTTTTCAATTCCCATTTGCAAGAAGGCCAGTGTGAATCAGCAGTTTTTCTTTGCTATTTTTCAGCTTGAAGTTGACTTTTCCCAGTATGGTGCAGCAATCTCTCTCCCTGAAGAAGCTTTTTCATCGAAGTCAGAAACACAAGCATCCACTATTGTCTACAAAACACTTAACAATATCCTAAGCCTTAGAAAGGAGAGCGAAGATGGAGACGAGAATGGATCAAAGAGGTTTAAGAGCGATTCAAGAATAATTTCTGCAACAGTCTTCCCACGTCCTAGCAGTCCATTAAGGAAGCCAATTAAACTTGTATTCAACCATATGAGCAAGGTAATGGATATTAAGAATTACAACAAAAAGTTCAACTATATTGTATGAAAAATTGTATAAGGTAATCGTCACGGATTCTTGCAATGGGAAACTTGAAACAGCGACGATTGTAACTGGCTGCCAAAATAGTGAGCTTGTTTTCGAAAACAAATAGAGTGCACATTCCAAATTACACTGCGGTAGTTGAAAACAATTTTCGGGAAGAATGAAAAGGAAGTAATGCAAACATTTTCTAAAAGGAACCATGAGCAGATTGTAAAATGGTAATATGTTTTCCAACTGTAGTAAAATTTCGTTCAAGTTTGTTAATTTGCTTGGTTTTTTTTTTTGTTTGTTTGTTTTGTTCTGTTTTTTTTTTTTTTTTTTGGTTTTTACGTGAAACAGACTGGTCTTAATCTGAAACCCAATTATTTCCCCTAAAATATCCCCAATACTAATCGGCGCACACTTCTGCAGCTCCTTTCGCTTATGATTCCCCAGTTCCTTACTTCGAATAAAGGGGACTAGTTTTTAAAGAAACTATGGTGCTACGTCAGTTGGGACTAAGTGGTGCACGAAAGTTTGGTTTATCAACCTGGTTGATAATGTAAATTGACCACCGTAAAGAAATTCAAAAGCTGACGTTTAGAGCGCCAGCCCCTCGCTCTGACATAGGGCATGCGCTCGAAACGTCAGCTTTTAAATATCTTCACGGTGGCCAATTTAAATCATCAGCTCAGTTGATGAAACCACATTTTCCGGAACGTACTTACTTTGCCACCTCCCCTTCGGTTCAGTAACATGCGCATGATTTGCTGAGTATTTGTTTCATGCGACTCCTCTCTTAGGCTACTTTTCGTCACTCGGATCTTTATGTTCGCGACTGAAAGCTAGCTAGCAGAGGGAATACTTCGTTGTTTCAGCCCTTAAACTCTCATCTAGTTTCGCTGAATATTTATTGCAGAACAGCGACGTAATTGGAAAGTGCGTCTTTTGGGAAGTAGGACTTCCTAACAGAACCTGGCTGACGCGAGGGTGCGCGCGCGTGGACGAAGAATCAAACGCGAGCGTGACCACCTGTGAATGCGACCATTTAACGATCTTTGCTGTTTTGTTGAACAACAAGCCAGTAAGTCTTTCTTTGCGTAGTAATGAATGTTTCTCCGTTGTCATTTTGATGTCAATAGAAACAATAATAATAAAGGTTATGATGATGGTGTTGGCTTGATGGTGATAATGATGGTTGTGGTGATGGTGGTGGTGGTGGTGATGATGGTAGTGTTGGTGACGGCGATGATGACTGTGATTTGATGGTCATGGTCATTGTTGTTGTGGTGGTAGTGATGGTGATGGTGGTGGTGGTGGTGATGGTGATAATGATGGTGATGATGATGGTGATGTGATGGTGGTGATGGTTGTGGTGGTTATGGTGATGGTGTTGGTGGTGATGATTTCCAGTAGTAATAAACACATCTGCATATTTTTTCTAACGAATACCGTGCTCGTTTTAAGGTCGAAGCTCATCACAACGAAGTACTCCAGTACATTTCTACCATAGGCTGCGCAATATCTTTGCTGTTTCTACTGCTGACCTTCGCAGTGATGGCAATTTACTGGAGACGCCTGAAAAGTCCTCGGGTTATATTGTTACTTCACCTGTGCACTGCTATAGCAGCGTCCTGCATACTAATAATTATCACTGGCTACGTGCAATGGAATGAGGTGAGTAAAATGACGCTTTCAGTGTGCATTTTCTCTGTCCATTGAATAGCTGTGGTAGTTTAATTTCTTTGTAATGTTACATAAGCATAAGTAGTGCAACTTTACATTAACTGTTTCACGCAAACACATATTCTATTCCCCTCACCGGAGCCGTCCTGGTCATTCTTCTGATAGCATACTGACTAGGCATGAAATCTAGAACATTTGTACAGCATATAAACAGATTCACAGGAAACTTGTGATTCAAACTCTTATCATTTTTAAAGATTCTATTCCCTGCAAACTAAAAAGTTCGCCTTACATCAAACCGAGCCCTGGGAAGAAAAGCATTTTTTCTAGATGTAGGTTTGGCCGGGTTTGTATCATAATTCCCTCCAGCCCCTCTTCGCGTCTTCAGGCCAACAACTACATAGACAATAAGTTATTAACTCGGAGTGTAGAGATGACAGACCCAAAGTCGATTAGATTGTGGATTCATTGCTACCAAATTGGACATGAAAATTATTAGGCCTTGGTGGTCGCAGTTTTACTTCCTCAGACTGAAGATTTCCTAATTCCATGTTTTCCACAGATTGGATGTTTGCTCAATGCAGCGCTGCTTCATTACTTTCTCCTCTGTGTATTCAGCTGGATGTTGTGCCATGGAGGAATATTTTATTACCTGATCATAAAAGCGGAACTGCGAGACAAACTAAAACCAAAGCTGAAATGGTTTTACGCTTTCGGATGGGGTAAGAGGAGCTGTCAGTAGTCACCTGTAATTGCTTGAAATATGCAGTAGATTCTAATTAGGGCGTTACCAATTCAGAGTGTTTGTTTTCTTCAAGCGCTCCACAAAGATAATTGCCCACTTCAAAACCGAGGAGTAGACTGGTACTAGTGAAGGACTATGGGATCGTTTGGGTAGACGGAAGATGAAAAACATTTCACATTTCGGTGTTTTCAAGGCCCGTGGCTTTGCTTTTGTTAATTCTGCTTCTCAGAGCAACGCTACTGGCTTTGAAAATGCCGAAAAATGACATGTTTGTCATCTTCCGTCTACCCAAACGATCCCACAATCCTTCATTAGTACCAGTCTCCTCGTCGGTTTTGGAGTGGACAATTTCAAATGATCACTGGGAGGAAGGGAGTGAGCATTGCTGCTTTTCTTGGAGGAATATTATAAGCTCTGTAACCCAAAACTCGTCATAGTAGATAAAACAAAAAACCTCAAGTTTATGGGCTCCTGTCTCAAATGCATTGAAACACCCGCTTCCAAGCTTCGACTGAGTGCCCTTATTCATGTCTGAGTACTTCAGTTATTGTGATATCTTGTGATTAACCACCAACTCATTCATCTTACTCTAAACATATTGGGAAACTCGGGGATTGGGGGGAAGGGCGTAGGGAAATTTTGTTCAAAATATAAAGAATACGATAAATTTTGACTCTGACCACTTACTCGGCTTCCGAGTAAGCTACAAAGCAATATCAAGCTCAAGTAGTTGCGTTCATGACTCTGTTCCAGGTTTCCCTTTGTTGGTAGTGGCCGTGTCTTTAGCGGTAACTGGTACCAAGGGTTATGCAGCGGACAACTGCTGGCTCACATTCGAAGACAGATTTATTTACTGGGCCTTTGTTGCTCCGGTTGCCACGGTGATCCTTGTGAGTATACTTAAGATTATTAATTGGCTATGCTTGTTTTTCTCTTAGACTCCATTACCCTGGGCCCGGTTGTTCGAAAGCCGATTAACTTTATCCAGGATTAGCGTAAACTTTGGTTGCAGTTTTTAACTTTTGGATAAAAGTTTCTTTTGCTGCTTTTTGCTTTTCAGGATTGACGTCCTCTAATCTCAAATAGTGTAGAATATCAGCGTTGAACAACGTTTGTGGATAGAGAAATAAACTCCTTGGTTAATTTTTAATCTTGGATTAGGGTTAATCGGCTTTCGAACAACCCGGCCCTGATCGAGAAGTTGCAAGAAGTTGCTAACAAATCAATCGCAAGCCATAAGAAATCAATCGCTGCTTCATTTATTTCTATCAAGTATTCCTATTTTCTTGAGTTTGGTAGCTCTCCACAGTTATGACAATTATATCTTTTGTATAGGGGAATCGTTGTTTACAATATTTGCCTCATTAGCATGAACAATTCAGTTTCTGATGGAGCTAAAAATAAATCAGTTCTGAATATTGAAAGGTCATAGTATGAATAACTCTGCCAATGAATATGAGCCTCATGTATTGAATACTTTTTGTGCAACGCGGATTTAAAAACTCAAAATTTTGCAAAAATGTATGAGCTCGTTAGTGCTTATGCCACCCAGAAATTTTGCAGTTTTTGGAAGACATTAGGGTCGTTTATACGAGAGGAAATATGCCGCGGCCTACTCTGGCCACGGCCTCCATAATACGCGAAAGGAACTATTTATACTAATACAAACTCCTAGGCCAGGATAAGCCGCAGCTTGAGAAAGCCGTGAACATAGATTTTGTATCATTTATACGAGGTGTTAGCGTCTTATGTAAACCGTGGCCAGAGTAAGCCTGGGCTTATTTTCTCTCGTATAAACGGCCCTAATATCTCCTTGAATACAATACCTAAAGAGCTAAAAATTTCACTAGCTCTTTAGCTGCCTGGAGTCAAATCACATCTAACATGTTTCCTTCTGTAAGCAAAGCCGTATGCCAATGAGCAAAAATGTAAACAATGGCGTAAGCATGAATCCCCCTATTGCCAATTCCGCGGCAGTATATATATCGATAATAGTTAAATACTAGTCACATTGCCGGGCAACTGTTTGGAAGATCGATATTTTGTTTCATCAGAAGATAATGGTCACAATAATATTCCAGAGATAATGGGTGTCTGTCTTCTAAATGATCGGACTAAAGCGTATCACATCCCTTTTTACATAGCAGTTCCTCCCTCCTACTTTGTAGTTTCATTTGGCCTTTACAAAGCTCTTTTTGTGCCACTACAGCAGCTAAAAGGTCTACTCTTGCTTTTTGTCTGTCTTTTAGGTCAACACTATACTATTCATTTTCTTACTGGCCCGAATAAGCAAAGTTTCAAAGTTCGGCGGGAACTTGACACGAGCACAAAATGTGAAGGCGTGGCTTAGGAGATCAACTATTCTTCTGCCAGTTCTGGGAGTCACGTGGTCATTTGGGCTCCTTACGTTTATCTCATCTACCGTTGTGTTCCACTATTTGTTCACGATCTTTAATTCACTACAAGGCTTTGTCATCTTCTTCAACTTTTGTGTTAATGACAATGAGGTGAGTCATCTTTGCTTTCTTTTATTATGGTTACTTTTTAAAAAACTTTCTTTAATCAGGACAAATATTGCATCGTGAGATATTTACACACTTAGGCACAACACGCAAAGATAAAAGTTTTGATACATGTCTGACGCTTCCTTGCTGCGGAATTGTTAAGTTACTGCACTGAATTTCTATGACTACTTTGATTTCATTAGTCAGCGGATTTGTAATTCACTGTAATAAAATACAGGTTTAGCTGCACGCCGGGTTTAATGAATCAAAAGCATGAATTTTTTAGTAGATTTTGATGACCTTTATATAAAATCTTTTTCACCAATGCTCCGGCTTTTTACAGAGTAGAATTAATCAAGGAGCTCTTTAATTTATCCGAATTCTTTAATGTTAAGGACTCTCACCAGTGCCTTAGAAACTGTGATTTTGTAATATCGCGTTTTAACACCATACGTTACGGAAAACATTCAGCTCACTGAGGTACCAAGGTCCATTTATTTGGTCAAAAGTTAAAAAAGAACTAAGGAAGTCAACGAGCCTCACAGAATTCAAGGCATTTATACGAAAAGTAGATCTTTCAAGCCTTATTGACAACAATAGTGGTTGCTGCACACTTTGTAACTCATGAATATTGTTCAGATCACTTTTAATTTGTATGTAAAAAAATTGACTGACTGGCCGTGACTAACTGATTGACTGACTGACTGACTGACTGACTGACTGATTGATCGATTGACTGATTAATCGATCGATCGATCATTAAATATTCAACAGGTCAGAGCGGCAATGGTGCATACCATCTATAGGCAGAACTACGCCGCATCACTTAACGCATCAAGGGGACCGGTCCACAGTAATGGAGTACCGAGAGTCACCGCTCAGATGCACACAGGTAATTATGTAAAGGTTTGTGAGTACGTCGCAAGGAAAGTAGCTAACGAAGCAGGCGCGGAAAAATTAAGGGGAGCGAGTTAACGAGGGAGAAAACTTCTTCTGACACGTCTCCTTCCTTTCCAAGTCGTGTGCCACTATTCTTCATCGCCTGCGACATAGGGAGGGAATATGTGTTAAAGAAAGGATCGAATGCTTGTAGCTTATCGTGTTTGCGTGATATTCGTTTAAACCAAGTACGGCCGGTTCTTAGTGGTAGTCTCCAAACATGTAACAACTGGAAAAAAGCAAAACTGACTTTGTGGTTGGTACCACTGTATTTTATTTTCCAAGATTGAATTAATTTATTTTTTCGTTTTAGTCGTCTTTTCTTCCGCTGAGCGACTATGGAATTTATACTTGAGGCAGTAGAAATTCATCCACCCAACCTGTTTTGTTTGTTTGTTTCTTTCTTTCTTTTTTGTTTTTGTTTTTGTTTGTTTGTATGTTTTTTTTTTCATAACTCTGTCAAGTTTGACGGATTCGATTTTGCTCATTTAGGTTTCTTTTCCTAGCTGTTTTACTACTGCACTACCTGATGGTCACTAAGATGCTTCCGTCGAACAACACTTTGTATAAATCTAAGTCCTCTTAATAATCTGGAATATCTCCCCGATGAACTCCGATTTTTTTAGGTGACAATCCCGTAATGCATTCAAATTCCCGACTTTTCCCCCCTGTTGTTCTGGAATTATTTTATATTAATAATAACTGTCTAGCTAATCGTCCTCGCAAATACAGCAAAGACGCAGCTCAACAAGGTCGAACCGAAAGCATATACAAGGCGCCTCTGCCAGCCGCTATACGGTCCATGTATGACCTTGGAGCACAGCCTACAGCCAGTTCGAATGATATTCCCTGACATTTTCTCACATCTCCCGATTGCTGACAAACAATCCAGTTCAGGAAATTCCTTTTTCCCCGGATTAGGGCTTTTTAGAGTCGTCCCACCCCGCCAATGTTAATATTACAAGTGATTGCATTGTTGTCAACTCCAAATAAGCTGTGTTCCCGCGGGGGAACATCCCGCAAGGATTAACACCAAGTTGTAACAACTGACACGCTTACTTTTGTATGGTCTGTAGTGCCCGGCACATTAAATATCCAAGGGAAGCAGAACCAAGAGTTCCACGACATGGCTCAAAAAATGGCTAGCCTTAACATACGACAACCGAAAATTCAGACCTGGATGGCAACTTAATATCTTCAGTGACGGAATGAAACAGAGTTTTAAAACTATGGACATTTTAATGAACTTTTAAGACTTTAACTTCAGACATTATCACAGAAAGGCTGGAAAGGATGAACTGAAACCATCAAGCAAGAAGCAAAATATGTCATTTATATCATTTGGAATGGCAGTAAAGTATGTGGATCGCAAAGGACTGGGGTCTAGCGAGTGTAAGCCCTCGTCAATTTTGAACTGATGTATTGTATTGGTCTCCATGTGGTCTGAGGAAACCAAAATATTGTGTACATAGTGAATTAAAAAAATTAACTCATTGTCCAGTGTCTTAAAATAAGCTGAAGCTGAGCGATAAATTCCTTGTTCCTGAAACCTCTCTAGCCTTCTCGGATGAGGACAATAAACCACAGGTCTCGTCTCACAACAATTGTTCAAAAAAAGGACACACTGCACAAAAAGACGAAGTACCCGGCGTTGTTTCTGGTCTTTCGCCCTATTAGGTGGGTGTTTTTGGGTGAAACGCCTCATAGGGCTCTATATTTTAAAATAGATTGTACTATTTCATTCTATTAAGGGGTCTATGTTGCATTTTTAAACATCGATTTAACACGCCCATGGAAAACCAAAATAACGTTCCACTTACATATTACATTTATATTTATTTATTTGCCATCTTTATAATATTTACAAGTATTACACCTAAGTTAGTGGGCGGGGAGAACTCAGGAAACCACAGGGCTTATATGAAAGGCGACCTCGAGGGACCATATTAGAGCACAGGCAGCCCAGACATACTGTACGTCTAGTTATAAACTTAATATTCTGCATATAGTCTAAAACTTCAAACTGTTCTAAAGAAAAGCTCACTTACCGTTAGCTGAAAGCTTCCTTGGGTGTCCTGGCCGGTTTAAATGGCGATTTTTCGATTTTTGTTTTTTCTTTAATGGAAGATTCCTCTGGTAACAAAAATCGAAAAATCGCCATTTAAACCGGCCAGGACATCCAAGGAAGCTTTCAGTTGAAGGTAAGTGAGCTTTTCTTTAGAATATTTCGAATTTTTAGACACCTTTTGAATCGTGAATATAGCTCTAATATAATGGCTTCCACGCGGTTATGCTAGCAGGCGAACCGGCCAGAAGCACCGCTTATAACTACACATACAGTATGTCTTTGCTGCCGGTGATTAGGGTAAAAATTTGGTGCTGTTTGCGTGCGGGATGACAGATTCAGAATTGTTTAAATAAAAATTCTGATATCTTTTTCTTTAAGGTAAGAAAACTTGCTGAATGGGAAATTGAAGTAGGGAGAGAATTCCAAATTTTAGGACCTTGAAAGAGAACTGTAAATTGCTTAATGTTTGTACGACAGAAATGAGGGCGGTAACATCCAGGCATTCTGGTGCCATAATATATGACATTGACTACTTGTCTCGGAAAACAATTGATTATACGATAATCGAAAACATGACATAAATAATATGGCAATTTGAAATGAGTTCACTTGAAAAATATCGAGGATACCCAATTTAGCAAACAAAGGAGCAGAATGTGCTCGATAATCTGACTTGGTGATGGCTCGCACAGCATGCTTTTGCAGTATGAAAATCCTATTTATTAAAGTTGGACACATTCGGTCCATACGTGGACGACCAAGTAAAGTTACAAATTGTGATATAGGGAATAAATGAACGCGTAGTACAGAGATTGTTTAGTTTTTGCTGATATATAAAATCGGGCGCTGAATATTATATCAACTGATTTAGAGATTTGTTTACAGACAGAGCTAATGTGGTGTTTCAAAATAAGGTGCTCGTCTTTTGTCTCGACTTAAAGATGACATAGTAAGTTTTGTTTCATATTGATAGAGAGCTTGTTACTTTTCACCACGTCATATTTACACAATTCATCACCATTTATCGTAAGACCACATAACTGCTCTGCTAGAAAGAGGAAACTATAAACGAGTCCCCTTGGCCACAGATGGTGATGGGAAACGGATTGCAACCTTCAAAAGTTGGTCCACTGTTTTTCAAGTTTCCTTCGTTCAACACAAAAACCGTTATAAATCGTGTTTCGATGTCTCATTCTTTTGGAGTGCAGACCATTTTGCTTATAAAATATTCTGTTTATTGACCCCAAGACGTAAAAATTCTCATAACACAGCTCTTAAAAGCCTCAACATCAGCGCTTATATTCTTGTAAACTCGGGGTGGCTAGGAGAGTTCCAACATTCATTTATTTTAAGGGATCATTTCCTTTTTTTTTTTTCCTGACCTTTACGTTTTATAAAGTGGAATTCAAGGACATGGAAGTACTTTCAGGTTCCAAAAATTTCTCGGGGTACGGGGAACTAGTACCCAGGCTTTCTCTTCCTTTCAACTCGGGACGTCACACAACAACTAAAGAAATCCTACAAAAGAAAGAAATCGCTTGAAACCAGTTGAAAAAGGATGACTGCACAAAAAGAAAGAAATGGAAACATCCTTGCAAACTCCAGGATCTGAAGGTGAGCGAGAGTCGAAGACTGGTAACCTAAAAAACCTAGAAAGGTGACGAGAGTACAGTAAACAACGAATTGAGCCGAGTTCATAATTTGAGCTTAAGCATAAGCTTAAATTTGAATTAGTTTAACACTTGTGAGTTAATTCATATCCTCTCTTGTCATCAGCTCCATCACTCCACTGCAACTATCTTCAGTCTAACGATTATTGTGCTGTGTAAAAAAACAATCGCATTACACTCTCCTTGATAACAAGGGACACGACACACGCTCAATGGCCGGTACCATATTTGGGATTTTATTGGTGGCTCATTCTTCATTCGTACCGTTATTTATTCGATGATTTACGCTACATTTACCTTCATTTCATAACCAACCCTTCAAGATGACAACTGGTTCAGCTGCAGGGCTTCTCTGGCCGCTGCAAGCAAATCCACTTGTAATCTCCTAACTGTTCTTAAACTGTCTGCTGACCAATCCTGAAACTCGTGATTCAAAAATAAAGACGAAACCAAAAGAAATTTTAAAAAGAACTAATTGAAGCAAAAACTTACGTTGGGATGAAACAAATCAAAGACCTCTGAAATTATTCGATAAAATAATAATTTCAAAGGATGCAACACAAATGGTGATACATTCAAACAAAAATTTGATTTCCAGGACTGATTCAGCAAGCATAAATTTTCACCAACATTAACTCACTAAAATAATTAACAATTACATCACCTAATGTAACAAACGCTTGTTCGGCTGTCCTAGCTATCTTTATTCTGCTAAAATCAGGCTCTAAATTTCGGCACCGCATTAAGTTTCTTGATAAATTGTAAATAGACTTTCTCTCTGTTGGTATCTTTAATGGAACTCGAATTTGTTAATTGAAGACTTTCTCCGTTTCCGCGTCCGGTGAATTTCCGTTGTTTACATGCATTCGAATAAACATCTTATACAGAGTTAATTTCCACCGGAGCTGAACCTTATATTCTTGATTCCTTACAAGAAAGACTGGAAGGAGGGCTCCAAGAAATTTTACTGGCCAATTTCAAACGAAAACAATCACTGACCTTAAAATGACAAAAATTAGGCAGCTGTTACTAAGCAGCAGTATGCACACTTCATTGTTGACATGAATCTTCATCATATATTTCAGAAGCCAAACTCTTCAAGCCTTCCCAGGAGACATGCCAAGTATTGGTTTTCCCCATATATTTTTGCACTCCGGTAATTCTAAGAATTAATGGGAAGGCTTCATGTATGCGGGCTATAGAACATATAAGTTCAGAATGTAATTAATATTCCATAGTCTAAGTTCTTCCAGTAGAAAGTCTCATGTGATATCAATTCAAGGTCTTGCTGATACCTCTGACTATTAAAGTAAAACTTCAGAGCTCATTCCTTTCAGTCAATCGAGAAGACTTTCAAAGACTCCAAGCAATTTTATAAAACAATTTTTTTTTTCATTTTAAAGAGCTTTGAACTGTACACAATATGGCAAGGAACCTTGCGATGAAAATATACAAAGTGCTTGGGCGAATGATGTGTTGTGAAACAATTGCACAGACAAGTTAAACAGACATTGTCCAGCATTCTCTCCCCCCAAAAAAATTAAACTCGATTCCAACAATTCCTCAGATCTGACCCATCAACCACGTCATTGAAAATTCAACAAACATCACGCTGGATTGGCTTGGACAATTTGCTTACATGAAATCCTGTGGTACACAGCTCACGTGTGCATTTAAAATACCTCAAGGGGAGCATATTTTGAGTATTTACACCAGTTCTCAAGCGTTAAGTTCCAAAAGACCAACAATGAGCCCTGCATTTGTCTATAAATATCTGAGTTTTCTCTAACAAAAATATAAACTAAAACTCTTTTCTTTTCTCTGCTTTTGACGACTTAAAAGACAATAAAATAGTGAATAGGACGCAAGCACGAATAAATTTATAACATTGAAATAATGCCTTGTTTATGGCTCTGAGAAATCCTTTCCTTCTCTTTTAAAACCGTGAATATGAGAGCACTGACAACAAAAATCACCTTTCTTTAGAAGAGACAATTTGGTCCTTACAAAATCAACACACTAAAATCGACCATGCGTTCCTTCTGCCAGAAACACAGCCTCAAATTTGATTCTAAAACATTAACCTCTTAAATTCTACCAAAACTAAAACAGACATGCTACATCACCATAACTAGCAGAAACAGTAATTATTATTTTGACATAATCTTCTGTTAATAAATGACACTATTCTATGACATAACACCTTTAAAGAAATTGTTCACAGAACAAAAATTGCCACCACCCCTACACATCCCATTCAATTGCAGACAAACATATACTTTGTTTGGATTAAAAGGCAAAAGATACTTTAAAGTGATAAAAAATGTTGTCAAGACTGAGAAGAAACATCAACTTGCCCAGGACGGAAGCAAGTAGTTTATCAAGTCATTTTTGCTTACAAGTTCTTGCTCATTCGCAAGTTTTCCCAGTTAATAAAAATACTGACAGAATCACACACACGAAACAAACTAATTTCCACCTAATTTCCATCCTCTTCATCTTTCTTTACAGTCTTCACTTTAAGATATTGACTACTAGCCTTACTCTCCAAACAACTTATATGTGATTGTTTAACTTAAGAAATTTCAGCATTTAATACTGCTGGTAAATATTCTGTGGATAACCTCCTTGCTCGCCAGTAGGATATCCATCATAACTGCCGTACATTCCCCCATCCTGATTGGGTGGCACTCCTCCCGGCCAGGAACCCTGCAGTTTAGCCACAACTGCCGCAGGTGCGACACTGCTAGGAGCATTGCTGATTGGTACATAACCAGAAGGATAGGAGCCTGCTTCGGCGCTACTGATTGGACGGCCAGAACTCGGGAGGCTGTAGGCCCCTGTCAAAAAGCCAAAAGAAAAGAGACAAACTTGTAAGCTTTCTCGTTTACTGCAACTTCTAGAAAAATACTTCTCAAGTTTTAGTAACTCACTTAATAACAATAACAATAACAATAATAATAATAATTATTATTTTTTTTATTATTATTATTATTGTTATTATTGAAATATTTATACAGGGTAACCACTTCAGTTGTACAACTGCAATCAATGTGGGCCCTGTTTAAATAATAAATAAGTTAAATGAAAACACACCACTCTATGAGGCCACAAAACGCATTTTGTTTTTACTCTGGTTGTAGACTTTTAAATCACATGGTCAACATATCAACTCTGTAAAACTGTAGCCTGTGCATCATTGAGTCATGGGTTCACATATCCAAGCAAGTTATCAGGACAATTTAGATATTACTTGCCACTGCAAAAACAACTATTAAATGAACCTCAGTCAGATTTTATTTTGGTCTTCTGCAAGGTCTTCCACACATTTACCAATAACTTACATTCTGCACTCAATTTTTCTAGTTTATAACTGTAAAGTGCCCCTAGCCCTGAAATTTTTTTTTACCTAAACTAAATCTTAACACCTGTTCAAAACTCATTGTACCTTTTTGCGCCTTGTTTTTAGCCAAATCTTGCCTTCTTAAAGGCTGTAAAAGTTACGAAATCTAGGGGTGCATTCCTTTGGGGTGATCCGAGTTCGGATCAGTGATCCAAGATCTGTCTGGATCTGTCTGGATCATGGTGCGTCAAAGGAACCGGCGAATCCACTCTGCCTCTCTTCCTTTGATGCACCATGATCCAGACAGATCCAGACAGATCCAGACAGATCTTGGATCACTGATCCGAACTCGGATCACCCCAAAGGAACGCACCCTAGCTGTCATCTGTCTCACGGCCGAGCTAGTAAGGGGCGTCGAACAATACCCAGTTGACATCTCAAAGTGATTTCTATTGCATTAAGTCTTTGTAAACATGTACGCAAAGCAGTTTGTGATGTCAACGGGGGAATAGACCCACGCCCCTGATGACTCCGTCATGTACCAAGTGATGACTAGTTTATCTGAAGTTTTGAGGCCCAAAAAAGTCCAAAGCTGGAAATAAAGTCTAAATGTTTTTGGATTTGGTAAAAAGTATCATATTGGCAGAAAAAATAACTTGGGATTAGGTGCAATTTAAGATCTACCTCAAAAGATACTGAGTAACTGAACAACTAATGCGACCAACCTAAAATGAAAGTATAAAACTATCTCCATAGCAGTGGCATTCAAGACAAATGACCTCTTCTCTCCCAGTTTTACCCATACTAAGGGCAACCAGTCCCATTAAGAAAGTGCATTACTCTGGATGACTGGTTGCACACCATTCTTTCTAAGGGGCTGTTTACATCAGAGAACTCGCACTGGGATAAGTTTCATACCAGGGCGACTTTTGCCTCGGTGCAACTTCACTCCGGTTCCTCTTGCAGCTCTGTATTTGTTTACATGATACCACCGAAAAATGTCACGACGGCGCGAGTTCACCCCTGTTCCTGCACCAGAGCAAGAATTTTGTTCCGGTGTGAAATCTCAGAATGGTATTGTATAAACCAGTACAGAGCTGCAAGAGGGAAATGGAGTGAACTATCATGTAAACACCCCTTAATAGACCGTACTTGTCTTCCCCATAATGAGCTGGAACTAGCATACACACAAGGTGGGGGTATCTGTTCATATGTTAATGTATTTTGTTCGCAAGAACCTCCACTTTGTGCTAGATCCAGTTCAACACCAAGAAGACACAAATGGCACATACATACAAGTACAATTTTCAGCATGCACAGGCTTGGCAACTTTGTTGCACCAGCCTTTCAAAATAGTGCCACTGCTACCAAACTGATGATTCCAGCTGTCCAATTCTGACAAATGGAAAGTGTGCTAAGAGATTTTGATAAAAAATAGTATCATGAGACTGCAGAAGAGATGATCTAAAAAAAAGTTGTTCTTTACAAATACTTTCACAGTAAAATAAAACTATACCCCTTTTAACTGCTGGGGAATTTTCTCATTGAGATTCGTAACCCTAGAGATCACACCTATTAGTAGTAACCACCCTATACACAAAACCCCTTAAAAGAAGAAACTTGAAAACTAATAGGTTACTAAGGGCCGTTTCAAACGTTGCGCTATTGCTGTGTCGAACTCAATTAATCAAATTAAATTTGACTCGTGCACAATGTTTGAGACCAAGTTGTGCTACTGCCATGTAACACGGCAAGCTTTGCCATGCTACACGGCAGCAACACAACTTGGTTTCAAACGTCGTTCTATTGCCCTGTCCAACTCAATTCATAAATTAACATTTTGGATTTCCTTTGTACAACGGCTGGTCAGAGTTCCAATTACAGCACATGATGACTCTGGATTCGAGATTGGGCAACAGCTTTTTATTCAACAGAATTCAATTTGACGTCTGAAACTACGTCATGTAGGAGTTGTGCAACAGTAAAGCCAGCTAAAAGCATGGCAGTAGCACGACGTTTGAAACGGGCCTAAAGCAGAGAGCATGCACACATCTCACAAGGACTTACCCGGGGGTAAAGGGCGGGCTGCATAGGTTGCCGTAGACGGAACTGGGGTGCCAGTAGTGGGTGGCAAATCCGTTGCTGTTGTTGTAGTCACCACTTGAAATTAAAACAAGATAGAAATGATTAGAAAAGAAGATCATAACTTATCTCTGCTGTTAAAACTGTATTCATTACCTAGACATACCCTCTAATGGTACGCCAAGTTGCTGAAGTGTATATTCTGCAGCATAACTCTTTGCTTCATCCACTGTACGACACAGTTTGGGTGGTTGGTATTGGGTTGCCAGTCCAGGAATGGATACCTGGAAATGAGTTGAACACAGACCATTTGTAGATTAACATCACAAAAATCTAATATTTTAATCAGAGGGGCACATGACAGGTCAAGGGCCATTCTCTGTGGAAACTGCCATTTGTCCTAAATTTAGTACACCAACCCTACCCACTAACCTGGTTTTTCACTTAATTACTTGGGCTGTGAGGACACGTGTCAAGGAATGGGCTCTGTGTGTGTTTTTGTTTGTTTGCTTCATTTTGTTTCGTTACCTTTACTACCAAGTAATCTCGTCCCCAAACTTAATGGTAAAAGTAAAATTCCCTCACTTTTCACTGACTTTCACAAGGTTTTCAATAAGTTTTGAAATAGCCGTTTGAGCTAACTTAAGTAGGCAGCGACCTGATAAATTTTTTAATAATTTGAGTGAAAATACAGACGAAGTAGGCGGCGGTAAGAGGTAAATTCTGACAAAGTAGGTTGCCAATTGCTGGATTCTAATGAAATCCCTGCCTTCAGGTAGAATTTAGAATTTCCCTGACTTGATACTCAATTCCCTGACTATTCCCTGACCTTAAAACAAATCTATTTTTGCATGATTTTTATCCCTGACCATGGCAACCCTGTGAACCAGGTGAACTGCCCATTACAAGGCATATCAAAAAACACTACAAATACATTGTTCCTTAACCCTTTCCTACCTAAGAATGACCTATAGATTTTACTATGCCTAACACCAGACGATTTTACTCATCAAAGGGAAACCCCTTACAGGGCTCGAAATTGTGACCGATATGGTCGCCAATGCGACTAAAACGTTTTACTTGGCGACTAAAAGTTCTGGTTTAGTCGCCACTTTTGCGACTATATTTCTCTGAGAAATTGAATATTAAAGTTTAGAAACAATTACCGAAGTCTTGTTTTTCTTTTGCTGCAAAAAAGTGGGAAAATCATGCAAATTATGTCTGTTTACCTTCAAGTATCGGCTTCAAATCACGATTTCGACGCCATGACACCGGCTTAATTTGCACAAAGATCGTGGGTGCCGAATTTTAAAGAAAGATCGCTAGATTTTAAAACCGTCAGGTGTTTGGACCTTGGACCGGCCGGCCTCTCTGCGTACTTTCATAAAGCACATGCGGATTTCCGTAAATTATGAATGATTTATTAGTAAACAAGGAAACCTTGAGTAATTTTCATACTCTGGTGCTTTCGCAAAATTACCAGGATGCAAGAACTTTCTCTGACAGTAAAGGGCTCCCTCAGTTATTATTGAAATTATAGATTATCGGCGGGGCTAAAGTACAGGTCACTGTGCTACAGATAAATAAAGAAGCCCAAAAGTGTCTCCTAGCCCTTTGAGGGAGTTTAAGAAACGAGGAAGCGGGGAACGTCAACAAAAGCGTCACAACACAATATCGACACAATAGGTTTAATGAGTAAAAACAATCGCTCTGCATGTGCGTTTTACATTTTGGTACATTTCTCTGCCATTCTCTGCAAAACAGTGACGTGGAATGACCAAATTTTAGGTTTTGGCGAGAACGTGAGCACATGATGGCAAATTTTTGTTTCTTTTTCTTTAACACCGTTCACAGAAAATTTAGTTCGTGGATAGTTCGCCAACATTTGACAAGTTGAGCAAATATGAATAATCGCGAAAGTGTTGCAATAATGAGAAGTTATATTTTGAAATGACGTTTTTGTTGCCATCGCCGTCCTCGTTTCTTAAGTGCAAGTGCTTTTTTACATTTAATGTTGTCCTCTGCAAAACAACAACGTGAAATGACCAAATTTTAGGTTTTGTCCAGATCGTGAACGTATGACGGTGAACTCTTCTTTCTTTTTCCCAACTTCAATGTTGGTTTTACTAATAATTTTAGTTCCAGGATAGTTCGCCAGCATTTTACAAGTTAAGCAAGTTGGAAAATCGCAAAAGATTTAGAATAACGAGAACTTATATTTTGAAATGAAGTTTTCGTTGCCCTTGCCGTTGTCATCATCGTTGTTTAAGCTCTCTAATATGACTTAACCACCCGTACCAGACAATTTACATTTAGGAGAGGTCTTTCAGTGGTTTTCTTTCACGTTTTCATATTTTAAGTCATTTTAAGGCAAAGTAATTTGATCTGACCCAGGGCCTTAGCTGAATTTTCTGTTCTTATACTATCTAGCAACTACATTTTTACATTTGGCGACTATTTTTCCTTTCCTAGTCGCCAAAAGGCGACTTAAGATTTTTTTTAATTTCAAGCCCTGCCTTAGGGGTTAAAGGGTTATCAGTAAGGTACAACAGAGTTAACACCAATTTTATTATCTAGAACTGAATCCTAACCTTGTGAAGAAACAGTTGTATGTCCTGTGGCCCTACAGTGCTGTGAAGTGTGTAAACTGGGCTTCCCCACTGATTCTTTTGACACACATCCTCCAAAACCTGCGAGAGTAAACAGAAAAGCTCTACTATCACTTCATAAGGTTTTCATGTCAAACAGTAGTGGCGAAATTAGACAACTGAAACAAAATATTAAAAAAAATTAATATATACATTAAAACACAGGCAACAGCTTTATTTCAATGGCCATCCATCCACAGATTTAAGAGGAACAAGCACAGATAAATGTATTTCATAAATTATCTCTTATCTGGTCAGCTGATGTATCCTTTATGTAAGATATAAAACAACACTTTATACAACACTTGATGATACCAAGCAAGGTAAATTACACTGTAACTGTGAATATGAAATGAATCATTCCTCATTTGATTACACTGTAACTGTTAAAAAGTTTTCATTTTAATGCACCCAGGGTCAGGCTTAAGTTCTAACACACTTGCAACACATTGGTGTAAAAGTACCTAATACTCAACAGAATTAATTAAAGTTACCCTAACCCCAAAACAATTTTTTTGCTGAAATTAATCTTTGCACCTGTTCGAAATGTGGTGTCTTTTTTAACCAAATCTTGACTTTTTAAGCGGCCGTCGCTCTGGCGACGAGCCACTTTTTGCATTACCCGTTTTTTTCTTGTCGTTTCGTCCGTCACTTGCCTCGTACCCCTCTCAGCCAGAGGAAGAAACAATGACAAGTAAATAAATAAATAAACTATTTAATCTCCAGCGACAGGACTTGGAACGCGCGACCCTCAGATCTCAACGCCCGTAGTCTGCACCTTATCCGACTGGGCCACTTGCTCATCAGTTACCTTCACCAGAGAATTTTGTAATAATTAACGTGAGTGGTCACCAAAGTCACGAATTGTTAAGGCCTTTGCAAAAGAAATGTTTAGTCAGAATTGAATTACTTCAATATACATTTCAAGCAAAGGAATTTAATTGAGAGCATTTCTTTTGATCGGTTTTCAGCAAGAATGATATTGAAAAGGTTTGAGAATCGCAAGAAAAATTGAGAAGTTATAGCTTGATAAACCAAACTGCACAAAACATGCGAAGAATATTAAAGATCTTCAAACGCCGAATACACTTTAGACAGATAGAAAACATTTTTTACCTGTTATATTCTTCAGGTGTAACAATTTGTTACGAATTAGCTAACTTTTATACCTTCTCACAACTTATTAAATATTCAAAACGAGTTATTTTTGGACGTGATAAAATTAGCGTAACCTCAAACATCTCATTAAATATTCAATCGAGTTTTTTTTTTCAGTGAAGTTTGTTGGGTGCGTAAAAATTTGTATCTCACTTTATACTTATCGCTTGACAATAATTTTTACATCTTTGGAAAGTTAAATCAATGTGCTATTCAAATTCCGAAACCATTTTTGTGTTGACTGTAAAATAAGACTGCCATTTCTCTACGAGTGAGTAGCAATTTTAGCATACGGCCACTGCACGGCTTTAAATGCTTTTCCGGTATACAGTTTGGTATACAACTTTACCAACTTGAAAAGTATCGTACTGTCTTGCGTTGTATTTTATTTTTAAGGATTAACTTTTACACCACAAGAGAGAGCAAACTATTGTGTATTTCAAGATTAAACTATTCGTTATTGTTAAGAAAAAGAAGGGGCCATAGAATACGAAGCGATGTTTCATGTAGTTCACAGTCAACTAATTCACGCAAATTGAAAGGCTCTTGCACTTGCTCTTCTTTCAAATTGTCAAACAAATTGAAGTGCCAGTGTTTTGTCAAGCTTCACTGGAAGTTGGCGTGGGTTTTTTGAGTAGTGAATATCCATAGAATCGGTTCACCATTTTTCAATGTTAAATTGCACAATCAGCTTACAATTTAAGCGACCACAAAAGGAAAATGAAAATCAAGTGAAAAGGGAAAAGAAAAAAAACAGATCAAGGAAAAAAACTTGACTACATGGGGAATTGAACCACGGACCGCACTACTACAGTATGAAGATAACGCACTAAGCCACTAAGCCAGCAAACATTCCATATATAGCCCACCGAAATTTCAATGTCTTAATCATTCAGAGTCACGAATCGTCTGTCATGCAAACTTCAACAAACATTGAATTACAATCAACTGGAACTATATCCTATGCATTGATCTGGCTTTGATGGTCAAAAAGGCAGCTTACAAATTATTTGAGAATTTCTTGTTATAGGCTGTAAACGTTACAAAATCAAGCTGTCAGCTGTCACACAACCAAGCTAGTAAGGGTCATCTATTCCCCGGTTCACATCACAAACTGATTTGCATCGCAGTAAATCCTTGTTAACTTACATGCAAAACAGTTTGTGACATCAGTTAGGGAACCCACATCCCTGCTGACTCGGTCATGTACCAAGTGACGCTTAGCTTATCATAGTGCAAACACAGGACTCTTCAGGACCATAATAGAAGTGTTCATAGAAAAGCATCCACTGGACACATACAGAGATGCATAGTTTTAGCTTTTACTACAATTGTTTATATAAACCTGCATTATCAAATAAAGGATTGATTGCTTGATTGATTGAGAGTAAATGTGAGGCTTGAGCTAATTTGAAAGACGAAAACCAAAGCCAATTGAAAGCAGTTTAAGGATCATTGTGGGCAACAAGTTTTCTCACTTGAAAAATTCCCATGACCACATGCAAAATAAGGGATGTGCAAATAAAATGGGTTTGAAGTAAATAACAGAGGAAACCAAAACTCTTCACCATGCGAAATAATTTACTTTTAACAGACAAAATCAAAAAAGTTTGATCAACTGATAGCACTAAGTCCCAGCTGTGTGTGCATGTCTGTTAATCTTGTACCCAAATCTCTTGTAAACCAAGCCGAAGGCGATCTCGCCTTTGGCTTTGTCCACAAGAGATCTGGGTACAAGATTACATGGCTGTTTTTGAACTTAATGGCAGGGAATTCAATAGAAATCCAAAATGAATGAGAGTTTAAATTCCCACCTGGGCTGGTGATTTGAGAGCATGTGGCTTCAATGTCATGGGGTTTGTGGGAGTCAACTCCATTCCCGGCACCAGATCAAACATGCGTTCCTAAAGCAACAATTTTAATTAAATCACTTATTTTAAAACTTTAAAGCGCCTACCTGTGCATCATATGTCATTATTAATGTTTTTATAAAAACCATGATTAAGTTTTGATTGCTTTAATTTCAGTTTTGTAAACAATACAAATTTATGCTACAATCTGGTGATAACTTTTTCCTAGCCAAACATAAGAGCCATTCACACTTGCAGAAAACAAGTTTTATCATTAAGACCTCACAAAAACATTTATTTTTCTTTTAACTGAATGATAGACGACCAAAGCAAATTTCTTCTTCTTTGACAGCCCATGCCAGAAGACCAAGTAACACCTACTCTGCAATGACAATCTATTCTCCCAGCGATGACAATGCAATGTGCACTTATATCGGAAATGGGAATGTCAGAGTTCATCAGTTCATCATACCTCTTGTCTGCCTGGTCTCTTGCCATACCCATCTCCATACCATCCAGTTCGCACTGCAGGGTAGAAGCCTCTGAAGCCATTGAACTGGTAACCACCAGGTGCAGGTAAATACATGCCCTTATTTCCTGCTGCCCTACTACCAGCAGCAGAGCGGCCTCGCCCTCTTGTCCGCACCATTCCAAAGGGAGGTCTTACACCACTGAAGATAAACATATTATTTCAGCATCAGCATGATCACAAGGGAAATGCAATGTTTTTATATAATGACTTGGCATCTTAAAAATCGGCACATATACCTTACAAGTCAAATGTACTTATCACTTATATGGGAGTCTCAGTTGGACATCAGGAAACAAATTTGATATTTAATGACCATTATTAATGTGGTGGGCAGGATGTAGGTACTCTGAACACGATAATTGCTGTTGAGGAAAGCCAACCTAAACAAACCTAGCTGCAGATCTAGAGAGGTATCAGCAGGGGTTTCATGAAGATTATGAGCCGGAAGGTAATTACATTTCACAGATGGGCAAATACAGTAACAGTGACAAAAACTTACTTTCTTTGGTTCCATAAACGTTTGTGGCAGATTAGGTAAACTATTCGCTAGAATACAGCAATTAAATGATATTTCTTAGAGTTTTGGAAACTTTGAATTCAAATATTGGCAACTTTTAGAATACAACTCAATTTTGTTTTATCTGGAAGATATATATGGTGACCTGTATGGGAGACCAGGAGTTTCGATCCACATCTTGGAGAGTTGGTATATATGCTGCATTAACTCTTACCCCATTCCTGTAGCCATTGGAGTCCCATACATGAAGTACTGGCTGCTGTAGGCTGGGAAGCCATACGCTGCAGAATTTGGAGAGTAGTCGTAAGGACTAAAGCTTGGGTATGTTGTGGCACTCATTACTGCCTTTGCTGCTGCCTTGGCTTGGCGATGGTCTTTGTCAACAGGCTTTGCTAGAGTCACTTCTATCTCATTTCCATCAAGTTCTTGGCCTAGATAAAAAGAAGCAATTGCATTTACTTCTGTTCAGAATATTATGTGAAAACTAGTAGTAATCGTAGATTAGAGAGTGCATTCGAGTATTGGTAGGTTTGGTATGTTACCCCTAAACCACCATATGGAGGGCCATGTCATCCATGATGATCTTTGTACACTAAAAGCACATTTTCAGCTTCTTGGATAGCCTCAAAAATATCAACTTTCACTAAAACAATATTAAAACATGGTTTCTGAAAATAGATTTAGCAGCAACAAACAAATAACTGTACAAATCGGCAATTGTTTGAGCCTCATTTAGATAGTAATCCCCAGAAATTCTTTTGAGCTCCTCAGGACTTGTTGCGACCCAACCTGGTATATTCCTTAGGGTGGCACGTGTGTTTGTTTCAGAAATGGCAGATCAACTGTGGTGTAAAAAGTGTACAAAATATTTCGCAGACATTTTGTTTATCCTGATATAACGTATTTCAGGTAAAGTCGTTTCTTGAGTGGTGGCAGATCATCCACTTCAATCGCTACTTCTCGCCACAAAGAAACCCAATTTCATCATGTTCAACAACTCGATCAAAACAGGTCTTGTTTTTGAAAGATTTCACCAATTTAATTCGCTTTTACTTGATGAATTTTCCACTTATTGTAGTTACTTGTAGTCGCTGCCATTTTCACTTTCACCATTTCCAGGCGGTACGTAGAAGCTCATTTAAGACATTTTTCACATCACTTTAGTCTACCTCATGGACAGCCGCCATTTTGAAAGTCATTGAGTTGGGGTAACCTTGAGAACAAGTTTTTAAGCCCCCTGCCACCATGCACATGCTTGGCGATGATGTCATTCGTGTTTGCCCCGCTGTAATCTGCGGGGGCACTGATTTGGAGTCTCAAGATCGCTGCACTGGTTGTCCCAAAAAATCTCAATTCAGTCTGCATTAGGACTGCATTCTGTCGAACTCAATAACATTTACTCTTCACATTCTTAAGTTATGAACACTCCAGAATTATTTATCGTCTTTGCAACTTACAATAAGAAGCATGAAATCGTGGCTGTACAAGAAGCAGTGCCTCAACAGTCATTTCCCGATGTAAATATTAATTTCTACGGCTATTTCACCACTGGCACAGTTATCACTGCATTTAAAACTTGCAGCTAAACCAAACTTGGCTTGACAATTGTCCTTAAGAGGTCTTCTGTTTCCACTTTAGAGCTAGTTTATATCAATTTTAATTTGAAAATTCTTTTCAGCTTTGCTATAATACATATCACAGACTTCCAGAAGTGAATGGCAAGCCTGTAATAGCATTTATAGTGAAGTTGTAGTCGTAGTTTAATTTGTAGAATTCAGCTAATAGATGCATAGAGCTGATGTCAGACTCGCTTCTTGAAATCCATTAGGAAATCTTTCATCCATCACATGACTTGTTCAGTTGTTATTACAGATATTGACAATTAACGCTTGCTCATTTGTGCCACATGAAAGTCTCAGCGTTTGTGCAGCTACCAGATCCGTTCTCTTATGCCCTTGACCGATGGACCTCTTACACTGCAAGGACAAAAATCAGTGATGCCTTGTATCCCCTTTATCTACATACATTTATCATTTCATTGATCGATGTTGCTACAATCTCAGTGAACTTTGGGCCTGGAATACCACGATATTTAAGTTTTGGTTGTTAAATGGTTTGAGACCTGTCACTAGATGTCACAACACATAACAAAGGGCACAGTTGAATACCCTTGATGGGACGTTGATGTTAAAAGTGCAGTCAACTGATGAAGGTTCATTTTATACACAAAGAAACAAGTTGGTTGTGGATGTGAAGTTCATGCCATGTGTGCCACAGACCTTAATGACAGTCCTGGGTATTCATCTGAGAACAACTGTTACCAAAACAAGGAAACAAGTTGACAGCTTATAGAATAGGTCATAACATGGGTATATGTTTCTAGTTGTCAGGTGTCCGACAAGTTTGGATTCTCACATAATTTCACTTATGTGCCTTAATGCTGTTGCCAAGAACAAACATCTGACTTAAAATCCCCTTAACCATCCCATAAACTACAGTAACTACAGATTAATTGAATTTTTACCCAAACGTTGTATTATAGCCATTGCCAAGTGCCATTCTTTCAATATGTAAATCAGTTTGGTAATGACAGCCACATACAGTATTTGTAAAAGATATCAAAAATTTATCTACTTGACATTTAATTCTTTTTCCCTTTTAGTGACTTTTAGTGATTTTCTCTGTTGAGGAAGAACATACTAGTGCCAGTCTTCAATATAGAAATGTTTCCTTTTCACTTGGGCTCTGAAGATAACAGAAATTTTTGATTTTAAATTTTAGATTAAAGTAATGTTAAGTGACAGCTTGTCCTTAATTATTACTTTTGGAATAAATTTTTGCCACCTTCCTAATTAATCACTTGCATTAGGACATGGTTATTTGCTTTTTTGTTATTCACTATTTTTCAAACATTTTCAACCATTTCATGAAGATAACTTTGAAAAATTCTTGCACATTTTTGCTGATTTTTATAATTAACTGTAATTGATATTGTCTCATTAAATCTGAAATATACAAACAGCAGTCTCTTTTCTCTAGTTGTGTTTGCTTGACTGCCTGTTATTTTTGAAATAGAAATATTTGCCGTCTTCCTGACAATTCTAAACATTCTCTGCCTATTTTCATTTGCATTTCAGTGAAATTTGTTACTTCGTGTGTACTTGGGGTAACTCTAGCTTGTCACTGTCATTCAACCTTTGCTCATAGTTGTCAGTCATCTCTGGATATTGCTTTCATAAATTGTATTGTTAATAATTTCAAAAGACAAAGAAGTCATAACACAAAAATAACAGTAAAACTTGTTTCCAAATGTAATAATCTTTTGTCTAAATTCACATTAACTAAACACCAAACGTGTCACCTGTAATTTTGTGATTGACACTGTGTTACAGGTCAGCTGACAAACTAATTATCAGGGCTGTGTTCTAGCAGTGCCCAGGGACCCCTGGTGACTTACTTTTAATTAGCCTTTGGGCAACAAGGAAATCTTAGTCTTGCATTACAATTACTATGCCTGGCACCCAAAATTTTTAAGGTTCAGTATTGGGCTCCCAAAACGTTTTCTTAGAGCACAGCCTTGAATTGTGTAAGGTTTCTCTGGTAAATTTCATTACACTGCTGCCTGGTGTACCAGCTAATTATAAAAATCATCATCACCAATATAATCTCAATAAAACTGACCATTTCTATTCCCCTACTATTGTGAAACTGGATCAGTATTTTCACTTTACGGGGTCCTAAATAGCATAGTTGGTCGAAAAGACCAACAGGCAAAAACAAATCAAAAGTGTATTTGCATCATAAGCTACATACCACTACTTCGAACCTGTTCGAAAACATCAATAATTGGAAATACTGGATTGGAGGAATGGAAAAAATCATGATTTCCATTTTATATTTTTTAAAGGATATTTGGATAACTGGACAAGAAACATTTTAAAGGACAACCTAGGACATCCGAACAATATATCAATACCTGAGATGCTCACTTGACACATCAGCATAGCTTCGCACTTACACACAATGGCAACAGAGTATTCCAAACTAGGCATAGGCACATGGAGTGATCTAACTGCAGGCAACGTTTCTGCCTTCAAACTGTTTTATGTGCCAGAAGCAACTGCTTTGTCAGCACAAGCAATTTTCTTGTTAGCTAATATTTTGGGGGAAAAGAATAACTGAAGGCAAGGACATGAAAATGAAATGTTTGAGGTCTCTGATGAGATTGATTATACATGGCAATCAAGACAAGATTCAGGAGGCTTTTAATGGGAAAATTGCTCAACTTAGCTTACAGAAGAAAACTGTGGTTCAAAAAATAACTCAAAAAGTTATATAAATACACCACTGCTTTGAAAATAAAAGACTCAAAAGGATTTGGAAAAAGGAAAACAACAATTTATGATAAATTAAATGAGAAATTCCATTATATTATGGAAAAAGTTACTGCAATCAACGGTATTAAACAAGCTACAACAGAAGGTAAACAAGTTTCCTTTTACAAGAAAACAAATTGGTTGCAACATCAAAATGGATAAAAACACTACAGCTTTAATCGGAAAAGATGTTATGAAAATTATCAAAAAACCGGAAGATTACAAACAACATGGAACTACACAAAGAGAACTTTCCCAAGGTCAGGCCTAAATATGGCAAAGCGTTAACTTGAAATGCGCGAGAACTAGAACGGAAACGACAGGAAAAGGTCTATTATTAGCGGAGACGGTGGGGTATAGAGTTTCGCAGCTCTCTTGTGACAATCATGTTTCCGGTGTTCGAGTTGGTCATAAATTTCGAAGCACAAATCTTCGGCCAGGAAATTACAAAAGGGAAATACTTACAATCAGTAAAAACATAGCATACCATCACATAAATTCGCATTTCTCTAATAAAAGAAGCTCGGCAAAACGAAACAAATAAACTACAGTGACAGTATGTTGTGAAGAAACAAAAACGTGTCACGACGCCGTTTAGTTTTCGGCGCTGGAAGTTGGGTCCTGCGACAGTAACAAATCACTGAATTTACTCTTCAGATTAAGATTACAATTTTAAAGTGGTTTACGCCACCGGACGACGGCACGGAAAGATAAAAATATTGGACCTCCAGTTAGAAATAACATCTGGATCGAATGACTGTAAAATATAAACACAAGGCACGTTTTGCCGAAGAGTGTTCGATTACACATCACTAGGGAGACTGCTCGAAAAGGAAAACACACTCGACTGCAAAAACTTCAAGCTGCCAACAGGCAATCGAGCTGTTCTACCTGCTTTGATCTACCCTCAAAAGCATTTTTCCTGAGAATTCTACAAGAAGCAATCAATGATTCTGAATTTTTTGAAAGCCGCTTTCGCGCGGCCAACTCGATATCCCCCGGGAAATTTTTTCGCAACACCGCGAAGAAACAAAAGTTGGTAACTCAAGTGTGAAATTTTACATTTTAATTTGAACAAAGGAAGAAAGAAAACAATTGATTCTGGTTACTAAAACGAAGCGGGTTTCCGATGGCATACCGCGGGTATTGCATTCACAAGCTTGAAAAAGCCAACCCTGTACCTGTTAAAAAGTTATCGACCCACAAAACATAAATATGAAAGTTTTATTACCGTTCATGGCTTCCAAGGCTTCCCTCGCTTGCTCCTTGGTTCGAAAGTGAATAAAACTGTAGTCCTTGATCTTCTTCACGCGCTCAACTTCGCCAAATTTGCTGAAAACTTGTTCTATTGTGTCTTCGGTCGTGCTTAATAGAAGATTTCGGGCGTAGAGAACTTTCACCTTCAAAACAAAGCAAAAAACAAAAAGAATTAAATCGATAGCCAGCGGTTCCACTGAAGTATAGCGGCTGCTTAAAACTTTTGCATTACATCGCGGCCCCCGACACAATCGTTCAGAAACGACAAAAGACTGCAAAGAGTAACTAATTACTCCAATAAAAAACTAATGCTTAACAACAGCAAAGACAAGCTCCGGCGAACAAAGGAAGTGAAATAACACGACATCAACAAATAAACTTCTCGTCACAACGCTGAACTTAACATAAAGGAGCACCGACTGTTATTGCTATAAACTTCAGCAAGAGTCAAATCTAAATAAACTCAGGGTTCCCAGACTAAAACCAAACATAAGAAAAGCAATGAACGATCGGCGATATCGCAAGCACCCTCCGCATAGCGAAGATTGGGGGAGGGGCCACAATTTGGGTAACGATGTACTCGCTCGTATAAAATAATCTAACCTGATCCATAATTTCTTCGTCCACTTCTTGCTCCGGTTCAGCCCAATCAACAGCGATCTGATGTCCCCAGAGTTGGATTTTACCAGTCATAAGCTTTCTCCTCGCCATTGCAGCAGCGCGATGAGAACTGTATTCAACGAACGCAAAACCTCGGTTCTTCGTCTTGTCTTGAGCCGAAGGGTAAACAATTACATCCACAACGTCGTCCGTAACTTTAATCATTTCAGTCATGATTTCGTCCTTCTTAACTTTCTTGGGGATGCCTCCGACGAATAATCGACAATTATCCACCGAGCTACAAACCCCGATACATTTTCCCTTGCGGATTTCGTAATTGTTCAATGTCTTGACACTCTTCTTGGCGTCTTCCTTATTAGTGTAAACAACGAACGCGTAGCCGCGATTTTGTCCGTTGAAATCCATCATGAGACGAACTTCGTAGAGTTTGCCTAAAGACTCAAATACAGGCACCAATTCATCTTCGTACAAATCTCGAGGAACTTTTCCAACGAAAACTTCACAGCCACGTGGAGGGGGAGGTGCATCCCAGTTCGGTGGAGGGCCATATCTGCGTTGACCATTAAATTGACGGATAGGATATTTCGTTCTCTCCATCAGCTCGCGTAAAGCCGCTTCTTTGGGTGTTCCTGAAACTCCATCTGTGCTACGTTCGGGGCCCTCTTCGATCTTGGTCGCCATTTCTTCTCCCATCTGAGAGCCCCGTTTGGCAAGCGAGTTTATGGTCATCACGTGTAGTACGAACTAGTAAGCTATACGCAAGCGCTCTGGCTAAATACGAGCTATGTCACGTGAGAGTTGACAGGATGTTGCGACCCCATCAAGAAAGAACCAATGAACAGACAGATCCTTTTACAAACTAAATGTAATGTAATTTTTGTTATTACACAGGCCAGTTTGTGTTTGTTTGTTCGTTAGATTGCGGGCAGTGACGCTAAGAGCGTTAGGAAGGGTTTAATTCTCTCGTTTACCACGGTTTGAAAGATTTGACAAGCTTCTTAAACGGGGTTTGTCAAATGCGACGCTTAGAAAGTCGCTTTAAACGGAGGTTTCATTGGTTTCATACTTCAACGCGGTGAAGATAAGTTGGTGCACATCCGATGCAAGAATTTAGCCCGTAAAGAACAAACAATTGATGTTTTCTTTTAGCTTACAACGCATTTCGTCTCCTATTGTTTATTCATCTGAGTTCAGCCAGTATTATTTAAAAATGACCTTGCATTTTCGCGTCCGAACGTGTTCGAATGGCTTTGTGAGGTCATCTGTCATTTTAACACATCTGGATTTTCCCTCAGACCGCAAAACCTTCGAGAAAAGTATCAAAGTTGACCCCTTAAGTTCTACATGTTTCTCCCTTCATAAAAGGAAAGGCACTTAAATTCTACCTCGGCAGTAAATTGCTGTTCTTTTTTTCGAAAGTGACTAAAAGGCAAAAAGCACAGAATAACTTGCCCCAGTTTAAAAGAAACTACAGCTTGAGTCACAAAATCTCACCTCATTTAACCTGTAAAGTCGGAAGCTTTCAGATTCCCCGAAATGGTTGATTTGACAACAAAATAAAGAATTCGAGAAAATCTGAAATTGTTTCTAGAAGCTTTTTATTTGCCTAAAAATCATAGGCATATTTATGTAACATAAACCATGCACTTGGACAGAAATTAATGTTTTTCACTCGCACTTGAGATATAAAGTTGCAAGAAAGATTGTGTAATAAGTTAGTCGCCAACATTAAAACTGCAACAAAAAAAAATATATTTCAACGAACCTTTCAACTGATTCAGTTTCAATAAAATCGATCTTTAAAAGCCAGTTGGTTACCAAAAGTTATTTTATTTTAATACATTGTTGCTGAAGGCCCCACTTTGATCGGGGGACTTCAAGTCTCATGTTACAATTTTCAGAAGCGGAGCTAAGGCGTCTCCTACGCAGACAAAGAACAAAGGTGGGAGACTAAAAGCGGGGTCCGAATCGTTTTAAAATTCAATTGCGTGAGAATAGTCAAAGACCTTCGCTGGTATGGGTACTTGGTCACCCTTTTCGACCATTTCATTGGGACACCATGATAAATGTTTGTGAGAACAAAACTTACAAGTAACTATTTCGCCGGTGGTCAGTGTCACTTATTAGTTATTTACAAGTAATTACAAAATGGACTTTTCCTTTTGCTTGTGGGCGTGTGACTCCATGGTGTCTAAAGCAGTGCAGCCTCAAAGTTTAACTCCATTGGCCTCCACTCCATGGCGTCTAAAACAGCGCAGCCTCAAAGTTAAACGATGCTGCATGTCATGCCAATACTATTACTAGTATTTTTACTCTTCAACATTCCACTCACTGTCCACTGAACAAAAGCCTTATGGATTTAGGCCACAGAACTCAGTGCTCGTTTCTGATTATACCATCGCTTCTGAGTTTTATTTCTGTTCATCGAGGTTTGACTGAAATTCAAGTTGAGTTCACGAGACCGCAGTTGGTAGGCAGGTCAAAGTCATAGTCTTTATCGTATCCACCTCCTGTTGACGGGCTCTGAATTTTTTGTTCACGATTGTTTTTGTGTCAGTTTCAGTCTCTTATAGAAAACTTCTTTCAAACAGAAACATTTCTCGACTCTAACTAATGCCGATGAATCACAATAAGTAGAGTAAACTTAACTGAACTACCGTCAAACTTTTTTCTTGCTCTAAGTTTCTGAAGTTATAAGTTTTGCCAGTCAACTGAGATCAGTGGAGGTCAGTTCTTCAGTTCACCGCATGTACTTGCGACAGAAAGAATGGACGAGGAGAACAAACCCAGTCTCTTCCACTGACGTTGAGCTTGTGAAGTGTTGGCATTTGTCAGTGAGGCGTGTCTGGCTCCCACTGATCAGGCAACAGTGAGGCAATTGATCATTTAGCTCAAACAAGAATATTTAAAAAAATGTTGTTGTTGTTGTTGTTTTTCAGTGTTGGTTAACTTATAGCAAGTCTGTATTTCCACTCAGTGAATTCCCCTGTGCGAAACTTTAGTCAAGCGCCGAGAACTCACTTACTTCTGGTGTAATCATTTTCCTTGATAGCGATTTTAAGATCGTTTGTAAGTCCACTTGTAAGTTTTTTCAGTCTTTTATCAATAATAATAAATATAATCACTTTATTTTAAGTCTCAAATCTATCTAGCTGAGCACAGATGCTCTACTAATTGGGGAGACTAAATCAAATCAACTCCAAATAAATAAAATAAAATCAAATGGCGGAGCAGAGCAGAGAACCAACAAACTCAGCCAACTTATGACGCCGAGTCCGGGAATCGAACCCGGGACACATTGGTGGAAGGCGAGCGCTCTCACCACTACGCCAACCCTGCTCCCCCAAATCAATGTCCATGACTACCTATTGACCGCTGCGAATATGGGATATTACTCTGCTTTATAGCCAATGTTGTCTTCAGTCTTCCGTCGAGTGCCCTGAAAAATAGCAAGAGTAAGATCGAAAACTTTAAGATATATCCTTATTCTGTGAACTGCAACCACTGCCCACCCCGTTTCCCCCATCAAAAGAATAAAAACCGCTAGAAGAAATAAAGTTGACTGACTCAGGTGGGATTTCAACCGGCCAGAACCTTAAGGTCACTCGTCATTTCCAGTTCGCATGTGCCAGGAGTACCCAACGACCTTTTCTGAGAATTTTTATCGTACGATGTACTAAACACTAGCTGAGTGTCCCTCTGTCAATCTTCGTTAATATTTAACTTTCCTGGGAAAAAATAACCGCTCTTCAATGCCAGCAATGCCAGCGAAAACGTTTGAGAAATAAAAATCCCAGCCAGCTACGAGCGTGTCGTTTCTCAACGAGCCAGCAAAGCTGAAAATGCCACAAAACACGAAATGCCAGCCAGCACGGGTGGAATCTTTCCAGTTTGCCAACCAGCAGTCGCGTAAGGAAGAAAAATACCCAGCCAGCTAAGTATTGATTTTAACTTAATTTTTGGGAAAAATATGTCAAATGGTTTATTTCGAATGTCAGATCGTTTCCAAGACGGGCAATAGGCTTCTATCTGTATCCCGTGTTGTTTACTTTTAGTTTTTTTTGCTCTGAAGTCCTATCTTCTCGCCGATAAAAATCCACCAAAATACGAAGCGCATGTACGGAAATGACGTGTTTTGATTCCTGACAGCCAGTAAGACTCGTTACGGACACAAATTCTAGCAAGATTTTGTTAAAATAATACTGCCAGCAAGATTTTCATTTCAGCAAACATTTTGCCAGCCAGCCCAAAATCGGCCTGCAGAGCGGTTATTTTGCAGATCGGCTCCATCGACTTGATTTCATAGAAATGGTTTTTAAAAGCCTACAAACGTTTCCGCTCCATTTTGTCAGTGCACTTACCATTGTCAGGTGAACAAATGTTTGGTCTAGCTGGAAGCTTATTCGGGTTTTCAGTCTTGAGTTGTGCGTGATCCATCGGTTCACAAAGGCAATTATATTTTATCAGCGAGAAAACCCCGCATGAATTATCAGCGGTCATTAGCTTTAAGAGGACACAGAAATCGACGCTCAACACGCTAACGCAATAAAATTTCTTACACGGCAAGTTAGAAGAACTATGTTCACCCCTTCTCTTGTTTATTTACACCGCTTCACTTACCGGGTTACCACAGCTTTATTTAATTGTGTTGTTCGAGGTGAGATTAGGAAGCAGAACAAGAGTGAACACGTTTATATGATGTTTCTCCCTCTAAGACGTTGACAAATTGATAAAGAAAACAAAAAGGATTGGATTAAGTAACCGTACAGGTGTGCAATTTTGCAATTTGGGAAGATAAAGTTTTCGAAGCCAGCGCACGCAAGCTGATCGCCATTACCGTGCTTATGACCTCATTCTCTCGGTGTCGCTCAAGAATTTTCCTCTAGTAACTTCAATTAGGATTTTCTCTTGCACTCATATTCTTCTGGGACAGTTGTTTGATTCTGCCGGGGCAGATCTGCAAATTCGTGTGCTACTGCAGACAAGGCGGTTGACGGAATGATATTTTTAACGAAGTAGAGCGTATCGAGTCACTAATTGGGGTCACGACCAGTCGAGAGGATCTGCTCTGTCTTTATTATTTGCAATACATTTACGGTGTCATCGGATTTTGCATGAACTTTGAGGAGACAAACGACAATTTATGGTGACATCATTTATATCATTTATAGCTCACCAAGGCTCAATAAAAAAATGATGTCAAGCTACATTTCGTGCAATGATTGCACATATTTTTTTTAAAGAAGCCTCGAATTTATTCAAACCTGTATCATATAAACTCTTGTTGTTAGGCCATCGTAGCTTGATCAAAAATAAAACACAAACAGCGGAGATAAACATGGTAAACCAACGCATTTTATATAGATTTGACGTTTCGTATGCTAGGCAACATACATTTTCAAAAGTGACGGTTACAATCTTTGAAAACTGTTTAATATATACTTTTAATACAGGCGTCTGGAACCGAGATTAAGAAAAATCTATCTTTAGACTTCTGAGAGCGGTTTAAGCGGTCCTTGTAAGGAAAGGAAGACTTGATGCGGAGAGTGTTCTGAAAACCTCTCCGCATCAAGTCTTTCTTTCCTTACAAGGACCGCTTAAACCGCTCTCAGAAGTCTAAAGTCATTTATAAGGCCGGTTGCTGGGACTGCACTGATTTTTACATCGGTAAGACAAAAAGAAGACTTCATGACAGGAAAACTGAACATTTCAAGGCCCTCGCTAAAAATGACCACACATCAACTATTGCTGACCACGTTAAAACCACTGGACACAACATCAAGTGGGATCATTTTGACATTTTAGCGTCGGGGAAAACCGATTATCATTGCAAAATTAAGGAAACCTTATTTATCCAAGAACTTAAGCCAGCTTTTAATGTAAACATTAGTAGTGAGAAGTTGTTGCTTTATTAATAAGGTGTATCCTTTTACATATTTACTGTTAAGATAGTTTTTCTTAATCTCGGTTCCAGACCCCTGTATTAAAAGTATGTAAACAGTTTTCAAAAATTGTAACGGTCACTTTTGAAAATGTATGTTGCCTAGCATACGAAACGTCAAGTCTATATAAAATGCGTTGGTTTACCATGTTTATCTCCGCTGTTTGTGTTTTATTTTTAATTAAACCTTTTCCCTCGGTTTCGACTATGAGTTTGCATTTAACATTTTGGTATAACAACATTCTTTCAGTTTAACAATGATAAAACATTTAGCATCCCATTTTAGATGATGTTTGATCAACTTTTTCTTTCTGAAGACCGGGAATGCCTTACTTACAGTTCTACAAACCCAAGAGTGGTTGAAACCGCGATAGGTCTGGGGGCAAGTAGTGTTGGCGCGATCGATGTCATATCGTTAGATGCTTTGTCAGCATTCCGTGCAGTGAGCTCTTGTTTTTATGATGGGACAGCAATTTAATTATCACTCAGACTGAAAGTTGTGGAAAGGAATTTTTAAGTACCTTATGGTGTTTGAAGTCTGTTTGAAGTGATGTTTTCATTAGCTGGAAGAATTTGATCAATTCGGATTCCTTAGCTGAAACTTTAGTTGCCCTGATTTTTGTTAGGGAACAAAATCTTCCTTTGAGAAAGGGCTAAATGAACTTTCCACGAACTTTCTAGGGAACTATTTTCTTTCCAAAAATGCTAGCAATTACGATCTTTCTGAAAACCTCAGGGGTTATGATTTCCCCATTGCGAATGTTTTAGGCCACAATGATCCGAGTGTACTCTTTAATCGACGCCGAAAGCCTAAGGCGAACTACCTTCCACCGAAAAGATATCGACCGAAACTTGTCGAGCCAAATTAACCAAAGTTTTAAGTACCTTATGGTTTTTGAAGTCTCTTTAAAGTGATGTTTACATAAACTAGCAGAAGTTCATCAGTTCGGATTCCCTAGCTGAAATTTTAATTGGCCGAAAATGTTAGGGAACAAATCTGAAATGAACCTTCCACGAACTTTCTTGGGAACTATTTTCTTTCTGAAAATACTAGCTGACGTTTTTAACTGCCAAAAGCAATTACGACCTTTCCGAAAACCTCAGGGGTTATGATTTCCCAATTGCGAATCTTTCAAGTCACGTCAGTTTAGTTACGAAAATCCGAGTGTACTCTTTAACCGACGCCGAAAGCCCAAGGCGAATTGCCCTCCACCGAACGCATATCTACCGAAACTTGTCGTTGGGTGCCCCTGTTTTGGTTGATTTGCCTCGTTGGGTGTACCAGATCACTGAATCCCCTTTTCCCTGCAAGTGAAACCAGAGGTAAATAATCCCCGATTCGCTTTTGAAAACACTGACGGAAAATTCACGTTGTGTTGTCCTGTAAGTGAAGTGCTGTGACGAAAAAAGCTTTTTCCTCGCGCGACTGAATCCTGACACGCTTAACACGTCTTAACACCGATTGTCACGTTCGTAGCCTGCGGTGCAGCCGGATTTGTAACTCAAAACCTAGGTGAAAACCTGGTTATACCGGTGGTTTGCCCTGTCTGCGACACAGGCTATCACGTTCGTTGCTCCCTAAGATTGGAAATTCTTAGTGTCATTTAAAAACTCTAGAATTTACCTCTGACAACAATTTAACGAGAATCAAATCTACAACAATTTAGTCAGTGCTTTTATTTGAATGGTTAAGTTAAGTTTCAGTAGACAAATATGAGAGCCACTTCCAACACAGTTGTTCCATCCATGATCCATCCATCCATCCATCCATCCATCCATCCATCCATCACGTTTTGTTATTGTCATTGAAATAAAAACAGAAAAAAGTTATATCATCAACAAGAAAGTGACAAGGAAGCCTTTAAAAAAGCAGATCCTAATATCCGTACTTATATATTGTACAGGATATAGCGAAGTAGTACTTGTAAGTTATTCAGACGAAAAGTCGGCCGAATAAAATTTTCGAGGATAATTCTAGAATATCATATCTGGTACCACAAGATAATACCCTTATTTTTCTTTTATTTGAATTGGTTGTCATTTTCACCCTAAAAAGCCAAATTAATTGAAAAGTAAAAGAGAATAAATTTGGGAGGGGCGGAAAGTTTTATTTCTACCAGGCTCAGGAGCCCAGGAGCCCATGCCATGGGCTCCTGGGCTCCTGGGCTCCTTCTCTTTTCCCTGAGGAAACAGTGCATATGGAGGCTCCTATTCGGAATAGGAGCCTCCATATGCACTGTTTCCTTGAGTCAACGTTTGCGCGTATCTTTCTATTTTTAGAACGGCTTTTTCTGCAGGAGGCTCATTTTACTGGGAAAATATGTTTCCAGTAAATTCCGCACACAAGCATCCGTAACAATATTGTGGCCAAAGGTGGGGAGCGCGTTGTCCCGATCCTTCTCTTGGGCTCCTGCCAGGCTTTACTGCTGGCAAAGAAAGCGCCTATATCCTATCTGTGTTTCAAGCTATTTCATGACTTTGTTGTCAAAACAATAGTTCCCTTCACTGATCCCCCACTCCACCCCCAGAAAATAATACATCCAAAAAGAAAGTCATAAGCTTCGAGTAAATGTGGCCTTAGCGATTATATTGAAAAGAAAAAAAAAACACTTATACTTTTGAATGGAAAGTAAAACTTTAAATATAACACCACCACATGCCGGCCACACGATCACAATCTTGAGCTACGTACGTAATCCCATTTTAACAATGTCAAGCCTCTGAACCAGAAATAGTTGAACCAGATAATCGTGACCAATCCTGCCTAATCCAAGAGATGACAAACTATTCATTAACCTTAAATTAACCGTGGGCCTTGTGACCGGAAGCTGCTTGTTATTGCTCGTGATGAAATGTAAATAATCAGTTGCCAGTTCCTGAATTACTTGGGTGGCCCAGACGTTGAAGCTCACGTCATTGACGTATCTGTTACTTTATTTTCTACACATACAAAATCAGTGGGTCTTCACAGTTCCGGAACTTCACTGAAGTGGGAGCGGAGGAAATAGAAATCCTATTTTAACACTTCAGGGGTTTTACGTTAGTATAACTAGTTTGATTTACGCAGCTTCCTTTGCTTCTCAAGACACCAAACAAAACATTTCCTCTCTTACCGTTCCGCATCATTTTCTCTTCACAACATTTTAAATCGTAGGACGAAAGACAGGTAAGCTTATTCATTCGCGTACCAAAAAATTGAAAGTGATTGTTTTCCTCAGCAACACGAAATTGAGGCCAAGTTACCGCTGACATCGCCAAAGAGAGGCCACCACAGTTCGGTTGACGTTGCACCGAGAACCGACAAATCAGGGACTAATGATAAATTCAACTGGGTTGGTTGTTTGAAGTAAGGTTTTGAAAGGTGTTTTATAGCTGTAAATTAGCGGTGTATGAACCTCGGATGTAAGAATTCGGACTTTCCCTTGGTTCCATACCAGGCAGTTAAAAGACGACCACAAGCCAGGTCGCAGCAAATAGTTAGCCTGCGTAGCTGGCGGTTTTGTTGGCGAGCGAGCGAGCGGCGAAGCAACGAAAACGAGCGGCTCCATTCCCCTCGCGGCTTCACCACTCGCTTGCGCGTTCCCCAACCTAACTGCCAGCTACGCAGGCTACAAATAGTAAACAGTTACACGGTTTAAATTTTTATTTTTACATTTGAAATAACTTTTTACATCGCAATAAAAGCTCACAGCTAAAATGTGTGCAATTCTATTAAACTTGTCATCGATTACAAAAGAAAATCTAACCACACACGTGAATTTTTATTTACACGTACCAAGCTGTGAAATATTAAAAAACCCGTTCGCCCGCCCGCGGTTGGCGTGGGGGGTGGGGGTACTCCCTATAATGGCCCATAAGGGGAGGCCTCGCCCGATAGGGGTACCTCTTTTAAGTTTCAGGTATATAAAGGGGTAGGGATATCACGAGTCAAAGTAGATAAAAAGGGAGGGAAATCTGTCAATTGGTATTTAAAAATTCCTTAAATTAAAATATTTCGAACAGACGCACCTTATGGCAGTATCATTTTAATTTATTAAACACTACATGACAATGACTAGAAGGCTTCCTGTTTTAGCGATTTATTATTAATAATATAAAGGTTTACGAAAGGGGTACTATTTTTCAGTAGAGGATATGCGAAAGGGGTATCTTTTCTGTCCAGCATGGTATATAAAAGGGTAGGGGGTTGGACCACGGAGCGGCCGGGGCGGGCCTTCCCGTATAAAACGTTGTTGAGTTCCTGTCGGGCTCATTCGTCACTGTTAGTGTTAAAGATTGTGAGAGAGCGAAATTTCCTTAAAAATGAATCTACACGTTGATCTCTATGGCAAGTGGAAGGCGTTGGTCATTAAAGCCTGGTTTTCACTAGCGACGCAAGCACAAGCGCAAGTACAAGTAGCTTATTGTAACTGAAAACGAACTCTACGAAAGCGAACGCAAGCATAAGCACAAGGAAAAGGAAATATTTTGATCCTTGCGCTTGTGCTCGCGCTTATGCTTATGCTTGCGTAAGCCCGTTTTCACAGTGAAATAAGCGCTCTCGTGCTTGCGTCGCTAGTGAAAACCAGGCTTAACGTGACTAGCATCTTAATATTTTATCGGTTTAGTTTTTGCGGCGTTACATGAGAAAAGCAAAAAAAAACTAATGATGCCTTCTCATGACGGCCACAAAAATGTCTAGGCCAGTACACGCTAATCTAACCAAAACTTCAGGCAAAATCAACCAAAACTAACCAAAACTTTCCGAGCTTTACAGACCAAAAGAATCACTGAGTGTGCAAACTTGCGCCGCGCGGCCAACCCATGGCGATAGAAACTTACCACGACAAACGTGCAGATTTACTGTAAGTTTTCATCGAAATAAGCGCAACTGGATGCAAGAGAACGCAGATAGTAGCCACGTAACCTATAAAGTTGGACCAACTCTTCTTCTTTTTCCCGTGACAACCTCTGTCACACACTCCCTTGTCACGCCTCACGTATCAATGTTACTTTATCTTGTCTAAGAACTTGGTGTATCTTATCTTCTCGCCGTTTTTCGTGTCATCAAATTCCGTTAAAATGTGATAGATATCCTCTTCATCCAAAACAACATTGCACAGCTCTAAGACATGGCGGAATTCTTGAAGTGTGAGAAAATCACTGTTGTCTCGGTCAAGTTTTTTGAAAGCTCGCATGAGATTGATCCATTTTCCGGACAACTGAAAGAAGAAGTTACAAAAGCATCATGAACCAACTTTTCTTCATACTGTCTCTACGGAACTATCACTGATTATACGTAGTTCCTCACTAACGTTTCTCCAAGTTTGATCCACGTGGCGAGATAGTAGAGAGATTAAGTTCGAGGTTTTTCGGCTTTTCCCGCGAACCTCGAACGTCAAGAAGTCTCGTGACCAGTGCCTTGCCGTCAGGTTTGCGGTTTGAGGTTCACGTTTGTACGGCTAGACCACACTCTAGAGGTAAGTGATTTACCGCAAGGTTTTTTGCACCCTAAAACATCACAATCCCACGTTTGAGAGGAAATGCTACCTTTTAGAACTCTTTCGCTTATTGATTATCGAATTCTTTTTCATAGAAACGTAATTTTGAAGACGATTTCTCAGCTCAGATAAAAGTGAACGAATAGAGAGATTAAGTTCGAGGTTTTTCGGCTTTTCCCGCGAACCGCGAACGTCAAGAAGTCACGTGACCAGTGCCTTGCCGTCAGGTTTGCGGTTTGAGGTTCACGTTTGTACGGCTAGACCACACTCTAGAGGTAAGTGATTTACCGCAAGGTTTTTGCATCCTAAAACATCACAATCCCACGTTTGAGAGGAAATGCTACCTTTTATAACTCTTTCGCTTATTGATTATCGAATTCTTTTTCATAGAAACGTAATTTTGAAGACGATTTCTCAGCTCAGATAGAAGTGAACGAATGAATGAAAACAAACATGGCGGCCGGCTATTTGTTACCCGCGAATCTTAAGTCCCGAATACGGGCAGACAGCTAACGTGAAACCGCTAACCGCAAACCGCCGTTTGCCGTTTGCGGTAAGATGGTCAAACCTCGATCTTAAGGTCTCTAATGAATGAAAACAAACATGGCGGCCGGCTATTTGTTGTTAGAACCAACCACGAATCTTAAGCCCCGAATATGGGCAGACGGTTAACGTAAAACCGCTAACCGCAAACCGCGGTTTGCCGTTTGCGGTAAGATGGCCAAACCTGTATCTTAATCTCTCTAGTGTTTATCCGCGGGGCTGGTGTGCGTTTCTCAAGCTAAAGAAACATGTCGGGCTCGAGAAGTCTTTTTCAAGTCGGTTTTCTGTCGGTTGATACTAGCTTTTAGGGCAAACTAAGCCATGCATTTCTCAATTTTATAGCAAGCTCTTTCATAAAAAGAAAATGAAAAGTATTAGAATTTCTGGTAACGAGCCTAGAGCACACAACGCGCGCCTCTGGAGATTGATAGTACTCGTCCACGATAAAACAATTTATTATTTGTTCGTAATTCATTAACAAACACTTTACTTACGTTGTATTCTTTTTTTTTGCAAAAGAAAATTTGTCTCGAGGCAATATCCCCTTTGGAAATTCGATGTTCTTGAGACCAGCATATAAGCACTCAAGGTTCGCCTCTTGGGCTAAGAACGTCAAATTTCCGCGGGAGAATTATCAGCCAGAGGTTTTATTTTTCTTTAGCGAGGAGCGGTTAACCCGCTAAACGCAAAGCGAACGGCTTTGCTTCGCACCTCGTTGACGCAGCTTCGCCGCGTAATTTTTCTCCTTCAAACGAAAAAATAACCTCTGGCACCCAGGGTATCAGCCGATAGTCCTTCGACGGAAATACTCTATTGTTTACTCTATCGTTAAAATGGCGCATGTCTTGAAAGTAGCCTAACTGGTCAGAAATAAAGAGGGCAAAGGAATCGAGATACATTAGATATTCACAGGGCTGAAGCAGGGGCAGCTCTGGCTGAAGATAGTATAGCATGCTTGACCAGTACCTTATCTCTGAGTTTAGCAGTCACGGTTGACAATCCTTTGTTTGGCTTTTGAACGACTTCATCCATTGGCTATCAACAAAAGACAAGAACATTGCTTTCATTTTACCTTACAATATCATGACGACGGGGGAAAGATCAAGCGACAAATTCATGTTTTTCGTATTTTCATTTTGTCGGTAACAAAATCGTATTGAATTTGGAAAACACGCATCGGCTCATCCTTCGTGTTCGCCCCAACATCACAATTTGCAAGCCAAAAACAGGTTCTAGCAAGCAAACTCGAGTTGGCTCAAGGCTTAAGGCTTTGAAATAGTTTCCTTTCCTTAAGTGAAATTCCAAATACAAGCCCTGGGTTAAGGACTTCTCAGTCAGCGGTTCATTTTCGGCAAGGGCTTGTAATAGCTGGTTTTGACAATAAGATAGTTTGAATTACTGAGCAAACAGCCTAAAAATGACTCGGTAAGAGCCCATGGGCTTAGATTTGTGAGAGCTTAAGACGAAATCCGCTAGAAAATCGAGCAATTTCAGGTTTTAGTGGACAAAAATCTAGTACCAGAATAATTTTAAGTATTTTACAGTCATTTTTACATTTTCTTAAAGCTTAATACATAGGTAGTTGTCTGAAATAACACCGAAAACAATTTCCCATAGGAACGAGAGAAAATAAATTTCAAAGTTTAGAGAACGTGTGCAAACACAGGCAAAATTTCATCATCAGTTTCATTTCACCAGTACTTTCAAGTGTTTCATGCATTACTTCAACATTCGTTTTCGACGTTTGGTGTTGCTAGAAATTATTTTTTTGAGAAGATATTTAAAACAGTGGGAATGATATATGAAATGAATCATATATGAACTGCGGAAATGAAATCAAACGAAGAATTATCCTCGCAGTTGTGAACGCAATTTATGCAATTGCGAAAAGAATTGAATTGAGTTTTTTTCAGGCTTCTTTTCGCAATTGCATAAATTGCGTTCACAACTGCGAGGATCATTCTTCATTTGATATTTTAAACAGTCGTACAGAAGTTTGCAATACGATGAAAATAATCTTGGTACAAGGTTTTTGTCCACTTGTTACTCGAACTTCTGGTGGATTCCGTCTTAATTCGTCACCTCAAGCGTCCAGCATGTGGGGGGGGGGGGGGGGGTCAGGGGAGGGGGGGGGGTGGGAGAGGGGAGATTTTTACTTCCTTACCAGTTCAGCCTGTGGGTGCTTCATAACAGCTCGCATGTTGTGTCCATGTCTAAAACCTCGGCGATGTTTGGAGTACGGCTCTAAGAACTTGATATAATTGACTCTGAGAAAGAAAGAAAAAAAAAAAAGAAAGAAAGAAACGTTAAGTTAAAAGTTATTTTTTATTTTTATTTTTATTTTTTACCTTTTAAGACTTTTTTTTATTATTTATTTATTTATTTATTTATTTTTTTAAGTTATTTACTAGGTTACCGCGGTGTGCATAATCAAGAAGGCTATTGTACGTGTCGATGGGGTACCTGTACCGGGAACAGCGAATCTTTGAAGTATTTTTATCTTTGCCGGATCACTACGATTTGTACTGCATGCTACTACTACCGCCCAGCCGACCGCAAGTCGCTTTATCCCAAGCATAATGCGGCAGCAGCTCCCAGCGAAACTGTGTAGTTTGCTATCGAGGTTTTTCGACAGTGTTCACCTTTCACAGCCATAGCGCAAAAATTGTCAGCCGAATAATCATTCAAAGAGAAGGGTTGATATAAACGGGGGAAACAGATTCAAGGCTAAAAACTACTGGGTGAGAAAGATATCTGGTCTGAAAAAAAAAATCATAAAATGAAGACCCACCTTCCATCTTTCTTGGGATCAAACTTATCACACAATACTTGACACTCGTAATCCGTTAGTTCCACACACATATCTTGCAAAATACTCTGCAAAGAAGTTTAACTCTGTTAGTTGGAAAGCTGGCACTTGTTCAGTTAAGCAGCATATCCAAAGCATAAACCGCCGACCGGTTAGCTCAGTTGGTAGAGCACCGGACTACCTTGCGGGAGGTCGCGGGTTCAAACCCCGGCCGGACCAACACTCAGGGTATTTAAAATAATTGAGGAGAAAGTGCTGCCTTTGTAATGACATCTGCAAACGGTTAGACTTTCTAGTCCTCTCGGATAAGGACGAAAAACCGTAGGCCCCGTTTCAAGAACCTACGCACTGTTCGAAAAGAGTAGGGGACGTAGTTCCCGGTGTGGTGGTCTATCTCAGTATTAGAATGTGGTTATAGGGGAGGGATTTGCAGTTACGGGCCTGCAGTAATAGACCTTTTTAGCTTGTAGATTTTGTTTTCCCAATGTGGACCATGTGATCTTCCCAAGGGGGTTTGCCTTTTATCTTTTCATAAATTATGCGTACATATGCACGTGAATAAGGCGAAATTTCAAAGAAACAGTTCTCTTGGATAACATCACATGGTCTACATTGGGAAAGCAAAATCTATAAGCTAAAAAGGTCTATTGGCGCAAGCTGCCAGGTCTCTGGCGAAGCTGATAAAATAAAAAAATAAAAATAAAATAAAACAAGGACGTTTCATGATCGTTTGGGTTGGCTTGTAATCTTTCAGTGTCCTTTCGTGGGGAGAGGTTAGGAAAGGAGGAAAAACGAGCGAAAGAATATAGAGAGTGCAAAATTATTCATGACAAAGTTATTACAGTAAGTTAAGTTATCAAGTGATTATTTTTTCGTGATTATAACCGAGCTTGAATGCTTGTATTCTCTAAATGGCAAGGGCAGCTTGTTGTTAGGTTTGTACACAGACGCACGGTTAAACTTTCCGCAGCCTTTTATTTCGAAATTTTCCTTGGGTACTCTCAGACTTGGCTGTGTAACCAAGCGATGCTTCTTGAACGTTTAACAGAAGAGCTGGAGACCAGCTTACCTTGAACTCACTCCTAGACACGGTCCCAGTGCCCTGGCGGTCAATGGAGGTGAACTCGTTCCAAAGCGTTTCCCAGTGATGGTCGATATTTGATTTTAGCAAATGGTAGAGTAGATGTTTGTCGCTGTTGAGTTTGTTGGAGCGCATCATAAAATCGTTGTCACCCCTTTTTGGAGGAGAAACCTTAGCATTTGGAAAAGCTGAAAAAGGGAAAAAAACTATGTCAAAATTGTTACATTATTATTTTCATAAAACCTGAGGAAAACGAATTCGTCCTCAGTCGGTTTCCAGAAAATAAGTTTGTCTTAACCTCAGGCATCCATTAGTTTGTCAGAGAATATGGAAAACTATCTATTTGTTCAAGAAAAAGAACTAAATTGTGTGAATCCTTTACAGTTTGACCATTTGGTGCGGAGAATGCAACATTAATGCAACACTCAGATTACCTGACGAATTCTCCAAGAACAATATTTTAAGAGATTTAAATTCGTTACGTACCGTTGAAAAGAGTGGAAAGGGAGCGAGGCAAGGCCAGGAGGGGAGGGGAGGAGAGGGAAGGGAAGGGGAGAGGGGAGGGGAGGGGAGAGTGGAGAGGGACTTAGAGAAAGTCTGCAACGTTCTGAGTTCGGTTCTAATTTAACGGAAGTTATTCAGAGCTCGCCATACTTCAGAAAGGTAGAAAAGAGTTCTTATGGTTACAAGAATTTAGGTGTTCAGATGGTAAACAGGACGCGATATAACCGGCAGAGTGAAGCGAAAATAAACCGGCGAAAAAGCCCCCTCCATTTTTCGCCGCTTTATTTCCGCCTCCCTCTGCCGGTTATATCTCGCCCTGTTTACTATCTGAACGCCTGGAACGGGTTAAAATGAAATTGACAATTGATGTAACATAAAGCCTCGTACCTGCGGAGGTCTGTGAATATAAAAATGTCCGTACAAATTGCATGTACTCCAAATAACCCTTCCAGTCAGTAATCAGGGTATCCCAGATTCGCTCGACTTCATCGCGGGTTACAATTACGCCGAACCTAAGAGAGAAACGTTAACACCAGACAATAATCAGGGTTCTTCAAAAGCGGTTTTTTAGAAGTACGAATCAGTAAGTTTCATCTGAATGGTCACACTTTGGGATTTCACTCACAGATTTAAAAAAAAAACCTTGTATAGCGTACTAGGAACCAGCAGAGGAAATTAAAAATCACTAGCTATTATTTGTGTAGTCACACTGTGAGATTTCATCCAAGGCATCAAAAAGTGAAACAGTTGTAACAAACAGTACAACAGGAAAGAAATACTCAGCAGCTTCCATCTGAATGGTCACACTTTGGGATTTCACTCAAAGACTGAAAAGACTCGAAAGTTTCCTTGTGCAGCAAAATAAACAGCATCTCAGGAAAGTATTGCACGGTGGCTTTCATTTAAATGGCCACACTTAAGCACATTTCATTGACAAAATCAATAGTCAGGTGCTCCTTGCATTATACCTTACAGTGGTGCCTCAAGATTTGATAAGTTGTTTACTTTAATAATAAACTCCCAAAGAAGAATGTTTCCATGATAACCAGAAAGACATGCATGAGCATTTTTTTTCAGACAATGACAACGCCATCCATACTCGCGATATTAATTGAAGTATCTTTCGCTCACTTTTTCAACAGGATAATCATCATGTTTTTTGTCATTTTCCTGCTGTTCACTTCATCAAGTTCGTTGAAAGCCTAAAAACAACAAAACAAAGAGCTATGTTTAGTCTGTAACCTCATACAGGTCTTAAGATTGTTAGGTTAAAAAGTTGAACAGCCAGGGAACGTATTTACATGACAAAACGAGACAAAGCTCACCTCTTCAAACGCCTGGTAATTATTCTGAAGCTTCCTCTTTATAAGCTCTTTCAATTCATCCACACTGCGTCCTTGTTGACTGTTATAAGAATCCACGGCTTTGATGGGTCGAAGTTGTTTCCTGGGCGACATTGGTGGACTGTCCATTTCCGGTAATGGAGGGAGAACTTCTTTCCGGTCAATCACGCTAGACCGGTCAAAAAGGCTTTTTGTTTCACTAGTGTTTAAACAAAGCAGAACAAACAACGTAAAGGAAGTTTTAATTTAAAAGAGTGTGCAAGCAAGTGTCTCAGACTCCACTTAATGGAGCTGTATAGATGTTTGTGACTATTAATCCGCACGCATTGAAAAGTACTGGATTCGTTTCTATTTGCAACTTTATAAACCCAGCAAACGGGCGAGGTCTGTAACCTTGCAGTAAAACGTTAACCCCTTCTTATTAATGTGGCTCTTTTTCAGAGTGTACCTCCATATCCGTAAACGCATGTATGAGAGGGACCGAAGTTAATTTGTTTTCCATGCCACTACGACAGAGGATATGTCAAAATTGTACAATAAACACTCAGGAGGTTTCTTCCCAGAAAAAATACAGTAAAGTTTCGGTAATTTATTCTCACGCTTAACGGTAATTGCTGCAACGACAATCACGTCCTCTGATGCTTTTCTTTGTGTGGGCCCCATTTTGAAACCACTTTTTCCACTTTCCTAGCCTGTTCCAGGCGTTCAAATAGTAAACGGAGCGCGATAGTATCGGCAGAGCGAAAGGGGCAAAAATGGAGGGGGGGGGGGGGGGGGGAGTTGGGACGGCAGCGCGTCCCAAGTCCCCCTCCATTTTTCGGCTCTTTGTGTTTTTCGCCTCGCTCTGCCAGTACTATATAGCGTTCCGTTTACTATCTGAACGCCTGGAACAGGCTATCACATTCCGAAGTCTCGTGCTTTGAAAGGTGGCAAGTTTACTCAGGTTCCAGTCCCTACCGCGACTGGCATGACAAAACACGGTGAACATTACGATAAATGACACAGACTTCCAAATGCTTACAAGGTATCAAACTTGGACATGAACTCGACGTATTTTACCATGCCTTCGCTATCAATGGGGACTTTCTTCAGTAACATATCAAATTCTTGATCCGACATATTTAGCTCAAATCTTCCCTCAATAGCTGCACGGAACTGCTGCTGTGTTAGAAGACCTGAGTCCTTACGGTCAATGTTGCTGGAAAAGAAATAAAATGAGACTGCAAGTGTGAAACTGAATTTTAAGCGTAGTGAATAATGGAAGGTGTATTTTTTAATGACTAACGTATACTTGAAAAAAAAAAAAACATCCGAGTTCTCCCGACAGGAGCCGAACCTGTGACCTTCCGATTACTTAGGATGCTCTACTGAGCACCATCACATCTCACAAGCTTAACATCTTACATTTCAATGGTCACACTGAGCAGTTTTTTCCACAAGATGAAACTAACCTCCAGGGGTCAACTCACTCCAATATGTCACATACCGCGCGCAGCCTAGTTTATTAAACGAGCCGTCAAGTAATACTTACTGAAATGTACCCAACAGTGCCAGGAAGTCTTTTTGAAATGAGTCCATTATCCTGGCTTCCACCGCAGAAGTCGTTGAATAATTGCTCCCCGCATCACTGTGATGATACCTGGTAGACACAAAACACGAGTTACTCTCTTAGAAAAATAAACACCGCAAGTCTCGATTCCTCACCTATTTATGCATTTGTACTCCTTGAGTAACATCACATCTTGCAAAGTATTATTTTTGAACGGTAAGTTGAGTGAAACTTTCAGTATTTCTTGACCTTTATGAAAACGAACAGTATTTTCACAACAATCTACAAGTAAGTTACCCACACAGACTAAATCAGTTCTCATAAAACTGGTTTCCCGTTTAATGTCACAACTTGATCAAACATAAAACTCAACAGAATAAAGGTGACGGCCAGCAGGTCAAATGTATTGAAGGTTTAACAAGTTCACCCAGGTGATGTTCGTGTCTCAACTGGAGATAAAAAGATGGAAAACGCTCTAGGACAGAGCTCACCTGTGCAGTGGATTTGCCAAAATTTTGTGCGGCATTCCCCTTTCACTGCGGTCCTGGAATCGGCGCAGAAACTCCTTGTACGAAACTTTACCATTCGATGGCTCCACGCCACATCTGTGAAAAAAAAAATCGCATTTTTGTTGTTTCAGTAAATCGTGCACGTCGTACCTAAGCTCACGCAACTGTTAAGAGGTCGGAGGTGGCGAGGAGTGGCTGGAACGTTCGCTGAGACAAATCGTACTTTCAGTTTGTTTGTTTGCTTGTATTTACAGAGACTTAATCCAAGTATATGGATGCATATTAGTACTAAACGTCGAATCCGTTTCACGTTACAGATCAGGCCCCGGCCCCGGTTTCCGTTCCTGGAAAGCCGATTAGCGCTAATCGACGGATAAATCCCGCTATATAATAATAATAATTTAGAACTTATATAGCGCATTTTCCATGTGTATATGATCAAATGCGCTTTACAAGCAGATGAAATTGGAATTTGGAAATGTTGGTTTTTGTGGAGAGGGGAAAACCGGAGAACCCGGAGAAAAACCTCTCGGAGCAGAGAAGAGAACCAACAACAAACTCAACCCACATATGACGCCGAGTCCGGGAATCGAACCCGGGCCACATTGGTGGGAGGCGAGTGCTCTCACCACTGCGCCATCCCTGCTCCCCCCAATCGAGGAATAAAATTTATCCTTCGGTTAGATTCTGTTCCACAAAGCACGATTAGCACTATCCTCAGGATAAACCAACGGTTAAATTTAACACACCTAGCGAGGTGGATTAACTCACTAACCGCGGAATAAAATTTTTCAAAACAAACAAAATGGCGGAATAAACCGTTCGTGAATTTGGTGCAGGAAATGAGGAAAAACAACTTATACCACAAATAATACTTCTTGGAGACTTGAACGACCGAGAACTTTCAGTCCATTCAAAACTGCATTCGAAAGAAGTTAAAAGGAAATAAAAAGGCATTGCTTCTAAACTAAACTTAACATCACCTTATTGTTTTCAAAAAGATAATTTTATTTTATCTCTGTAAGCTTACGTATTCAACCGATTTGTATTAACAACGCTGTTTCAAACTTTACATCTTTAATATACAGATTCAACCAATGCTTTTGTAGCTAGAATTCGACACTGAAAGAATCAAGAAGATCTTAACTCACCCATTCCAGCCAATTCGGCTTACAAATTTAATATTTTCTCGCTTTATACAGAGGTTATTTTTCTTGACTACCAACGCCGCCTTGCACTGAATAATTTTCCATTCCGTTTCCTTTTAACAATATCGTAAGAGGTTGTTCTTGTTCAAAACTCTACCTTTATCTTAAACTATGACAAAATAAGAAGGTTTGATTAATACATTTTATGACGCCGTTCTTTCCGTGAATCAGAAGACAACTAAACGCTTCGAGTTCGTGTACATCTTCGCTTCGCATTTTCCCGCGCATCGTCATTTTCGTGCGCGTTTGCTTGTAGATAACCGGTCTGACTGGTTTATTCCGAGTTTAATCGAGGGATAGTTAATCGAAGGATAAATCTGTTTTGAGGAACGCCTTTTTATTCCCTGATTAGTTATACAGAGATTAAAAAATTTAATCTTGAATTAACCCTTAATCGGGGGATAGTTTAATCGGCTTTCCAGGAACCGGGGCCGGCTAGAAAGCCGATTAGCGCTAATCGACGGATAAATCCCGCTAATCGAGGAATAAAATTTATCCTCCGGTTAGATTCTGTTCCACAAAGCACGATTAGCACTATCCTAAGGATAAACCAACGGTTAAATTTAACACACCTAGCGAGGTGGATTAACTCACTAACCGCGGAACAAAATTTTTCAAAACAAACAAAATGGCGGAATAAACCGTCCGTGAATTTGGTGCAGGTCCATTCAAATTCAGGAGAGTATAAATCGAATTTTCGGTAGAAAACAGTCATCTAAAGTGAACGATGGCGAACCAAGGCAGGCAAAACATGCAAATCTTTCATTTTTCTTACTCAAAATTGATAAGTTATTCGTAAGCTTAAACATTCGCAACAACATCGTCAACTAACTCTTTTAAACGGTAAGAGCTTAAAAAGAAAAAGCTATTCTATTCTAGCAGAGGCTTCACGAAGCAGAAGATAAGCATAAGCTCCAGCAAATTAAAGCTTTAATTTTAGTTATGCTGAACGCGAGAGAAAAACAACACGCAACGACTAAAATATTTTTTTATCACTTGCATTTGTGTATGTGTTTTCCTTTACCCTTCGACATAACGTTTCTGCTGTTTGAGGAATACAAATTTTTAATCAAATAAAATTCTTGCAACAAATTGCATAATTTAGAAAGAAGTTAAAAGGAAATAAAAAGGCATTTTTTCTAAACTAAACTTAAGCTTAACATCACCTTATTGTTTTCAAAAAGAAAATTTTATTTTATCTCTACGTATTCAACCGATTTATATTAACAACGCTGTTTCAAAATGTACAGCTTTAATAATTATACAGATTCAACCAATGCTTTTGTAGCTAGAATTCGACACTGAAAGAATCAAGAAGATCTAAACTCACCAATTCCAGCCAATTCGGCTTACAAGTTAATTTCTCGCTTAATCATAAAAATTACAATTTCCTCGATTTTGATTGGTTTAAAAAGCTCCTATTTTCCACTAATTCACGTGCCAAGTTGTTATCGGACAGTTTGTTATTGGACATTTTGTTATTGGACAGTTTGTTATCGGACAGTCCAATAAGCCAATCACATTCAAAGTAGTATTTTAAATCAACCAATCACATTCAAAGTTGTAGTTTAAATCAATCAATCACAACCTTGGTTACAATCAGCATACATTTGATCGCAGTCAATTTCAGAGCGACATTAAACAATTTACGCTTCCTTTGTCAGTCTTCCTCTTTTCTCGGAAATTGTAATTTTCATGATTAATTGGTAATAAGACTTCGTGTCGTCCAATTCGGTCTGTAATCATACTCGTGATAAACAAATCGGACTCCCGCTGCGCGGTCGTCCGATTTTGTTATCACTCGTATGATTACAGACTGAATTGGACTCCACTCAGTCCTATTACCATTACTTATACAGAGGTTATTTTCCTTGACTACCAACGCCGCCTTGCAATGAATAATTATTTCCATTCCGTTTCCTTTTAACAATACCGTAAGAGTTTTTTTGTTCAAAAATGTACCCTTTTTCTTAAACTATGCCAAAATAAGAAGGTTTGATTAATAGAATTTATGACGCCGTTCTTTCCGTGAATAAGAAAACAACTAAACGTTTCAAGTGCTTTGCATTTTCCGCGCGCATCGTCATTTTCGCGCGCGTTTGCTTGTGGATAACCGGTCTGACTGGTTTATTCTGAGTTTAATCGAGGGATAGTTAATCGAAGGATAAATCTGTTTTGAGGAACGCCTTTTTATACTCCGATTAGTTATCCTGAGGATAAGAATTTTAAGCGTGGATTAAGCCCTAATCGGGGGATAGTTTAATCGGCTTTCCAGGAACCGGGGCCTGGGCCCGGTTGTTGAAAGCCGATTAACTCAACCCAGGATTAGCGTAAACTTTGGTTGCAATTTTTAACTTTTTGAAGAATGTTTCTTTTGTTGCTTTTTGCTTTTCTGAATTGACGTCCTCTAATCTAAAATTTTGCCTACATATCAGCGTTGAACAACGTTTGTGGAGAGGGAAATAAACTCCATGGTTAATTTTTAATCTTGGATTAGGGTTAATCGGCTTTCGAACAACCCAGAATCAAACCTGCAGCGTGTAAACTATCAAGCCATTCATCCCTCCAAGTAATCTGTTTCGCACTTCTTGTTGAGCGTCGAAAGTAGTTTGCACTTGCTTTGGTTTTGTTTTACCACACTTTGAGATCGGTTCGCAAAACCCGCGCCACTTTTTCAACTATTAAATGAGATAGTTATGAGATACAAAACCAAATCTAACTGTGATTTGCTTTCACGCATTTTCCCGCGCTTGACGCCGGCTACATGCATTTCTGATTGGTTCGCTGCGCTGTTTGCGTCTTTTGTGATTGGCTAAGGTAATTACTTTGGATTGGAAGTAATTACTCTGACCAATCGCAACAAGCATAAACAGCGAAACGAACCAATCAAGTAAATACGTGCAACTGGCGTCCACCGCGGGAAAATGCGTACAAGCAACTGGCAAGTTTTGCTAACTAATAAAGTAAATCAATAAACCAATGCAACCGCGAACGATTTTCGACGTACAGTTAAATAAATGCTCTATTGAACTGATTTTCTGAGATTTTTGTCTGGTTCTTTTTCATTGTTGTATACAACACAAAGGAAGGCTACATTTTCAACAAGAGAAATAAACGAAAACACACATTGTAAAATAGCTGCCATAATACCATCAGTAGTTGATGCAGAATAACATTTTCCAACAAACCTGGCCAGGAAATCGTCCAGTTGTTTATCCGTACTCAAGCGCAGTCCAAAGTCTTCCATAACCCGTCTGAATTCATCCCGGCTCACTTTGCCAATGCGGTCCAAGTCCAACTCCATGAACGCATGCTTCATATCAGAGAAACCTTCGCGAAATTTCTTCTTCAACCACCTCTCTACATCCAACGATTGTTTCCTCTCGGCTTCAAGTTTTCTTGGCGAGCTTCCTTCGTCTCTAGTACTGCTATCACGCATAGCAATCCCGAGTTTGCTCATAAGCCTCTCCGCTCGAATCGTTCCGTAGTTTTCAGTGTCATATTTTTGCCAGAGTTTTTCGAACTCGTCATCCTCCATATAGAATCCCATTTTATTCAGCACATTTCTGAGCTCGGGCCTAAGGATTCGTCCCGAGCCGCCGGGATTCATTTGCGGGATAAGGTCGGCTACATCAAGAAACCTAAAGGCAAAACGACAGTTGGCGATAGTGAAACTAACCAGAGTAATTAGTTTTTACAGGGAACACTTCATATACAGTACAAAATCAAGCAAAAAAACGGCACGTTCACAAATAGATGTTTACATTTACATTCACTGGTCTAGCTGGTATAGTGAAGTTTCTAAATCATGTAGAAGCATTTCGAAAATAGTTGCCCATTCAACCACATGTATGCGCTTTCATTCTTTTCCACTGATTAATGGTCCTCTTTTCGATAATCTTTATTGTTTAATGTGAAACGTTCAATGAATTTTGCGCGCTATGATTGATTAAATAGTGTGCATTATATAATATAAGCATTTGAGAATCTTCAAGAAGACACGAGAAAAGTGAGAAGCACTCGTCTACGGCTCATTCTTCTAAATTCCTACATGTTTTTAACTCGACAGTTCCACAAAATGGGGACGAAAAATACCGATATTTTAGATGAAATAATTCCATTTTATTAAAATACACGGCTGGCTCCTTCCCGGCAGGGGTAACCTGCGATCTGGCGTTTTCTTTTTCAGCTTTCAGGTCCGCCAAAATAGAACGCCTGATCGCAGGTCCTTCCCAGATCATACTCTTTATTGCTCAAGGAGTGGACGCCTACTCAATTCAGAGGAACTGCCTTTTGTTCTTGGGTGTTTTTATTGACTGTTCCTTGGTATTTATATGTGATGCTTATTTTATCCTGGTTTGATTTACCATTTGTAATAACATGACCGATCAAGACAGTTACTGGGGGCATAAATCTTCAGGCAAAAGTCGAAAGTAACCCGCATGATGCTAACAAGGCACTAGATTGGAACTTGAACTCGCTAGATCGTTGCACTCGGCGCGTTTTAAGAAGGCCGCCTTGAACATTTCACAATTCTTCGACGATATTCAACCAAAACACGTGAACACTTAACTCTCGGTTTTCGAATCGTTCTAAGAAGCGTTTCTAAAAAAATTCCTTTCTGTGTGGACCGGAAAAACTCAAGCACGATGAGGTATAATCAAATACTAGCAAAGAAACCATGTTAATTGTGGACGAGCCCCCGGACAACAATTACTGGTGTGAACCGGCTAGCGTGAACGTCAAGAAAACGCCGGGTAAACGGAAATATTTTATCTCAGTCTGCTTCCCGCGATCAAATAAGACTTGAAAAAGAAGAAGTGATGATGCATACTGAAATCTACTCCGTTGGGGCTCAGACATTTTCAAGTAAGTTTGTTCTGAGAATGAATATATGAAAATCACATATTTGAACTGCGGATTAAAGAAATGAATATGTGAATGATCATCGCAGTTATGAACACTACTTAAGCAGTAGTGAAAATAAAGCCTGAAAAAAATTCAGGCTTGTACGGGATTTGAACCTACGACCTCTGCGATACCGGTGCAGTGCTCTACCAACTGAGCTAACAAGCCAACTGGGAGCTGGTCATTTAGTTGTTTCGTAATTAAATATACCCGTGAGTGATGAATATATGAGAATGAATGTATAAAAATCGTATGTTTGTTCTATAAACCAATCGGTAGACTGAGTTAGAATAAGAATACTAACGTGAAGCACGTTTTAAATTATTTTTGCTGTCAGAAAAGATGATAACATCTTCCACTTAAAATGTTATTATCGCCGCACAAAAGTTGCAAAGAATTTAAATGTTTCGAAAACCATTAAGTTTCCAATTTGAGCCAACAAGGATCTTTTGCGCAAAACACTGATCCTGACAAGAAATCAATTCGTTTTTGTGAAAAACGAGAATTTATTGTGTTTCGACGGCTGTCGTAGCCTGCGAGCAAGCTCTCTATTGGGGTCTTAGGCGAGATTTGTTTCGGGCGCCATGCACTCGCGCGAGACCCCAATAGAGAGGTTGCTTGCAGGCTACGGCTGTCGTGTGCTTTGTACCATATGCTTTCTTCCTGCTCTATATTTCCGTACAGTGCCCTGCAGATTGACTGGCGGGTATCATATTTTTCTACACACCTCTGTTTGGCTTTTTCCTTGAGATGTGCATGCACTTGTGTGGCAGACATGTAGTTTATGTCCGGTTTCTCCAATTCCAACCATGCAGGACCTTCATCAGCTTTCTAACGAGAGAAAGAGATTGATTGATCAGTAGCACTTGGCGAACAGCACGTCAAGAATTTGAGAAGACTGAAAACACAATTAAACTTAGCCAATTAGTTCAATTACTTATAGAAACGTTTCTTTACCGTTAGCTTAAAATGCGTCTTGTGCCCGTCTTTATACTAGACGAACTAAAAAGACGCAGAACAAACAATTGCCCAAGTTCGTCCCAGACGGATTATGCGTCTCATATAGTTCGTCCCGTCTTTACACTTGTCTGATAAAATGACAGACGCATAATTCGTCTGGACGGACAATGCGTCTCTCGTATAAAAAGGGCTATTGTTGCGGACACATTGTTACTCATGATGTTTCTTGGGTGAGCAAACGAGCGGGACACAAAATAAATGTTGTGTTTCCATGATGCGCAAACTGGGAAACATTTGTTGCAGACACAAAATGTTTCTGATAAAAATCAGAAACAATTTTTGTGTCTCGGACACAAATTTTATGTCCTTAACAAGTGTTGCGCGCGGGCAAACAGGGCAACCTTTGCGTCCGCAACAATGTGTCCTCGTTTGCCAGGACCTTAAAGATCGACTTATACACGTAACAAGAAGAAAGCAGTTGTCATTTTTTACCTTTGGCGGCCTGAAGGATGCATAAAATTCGTCATACGATATCATCTTCTTGTGATCCAGTTTTAATCTACAAGAGAGGTTTTTAAACCAAAAGTAGCATGTTGATTAGAGTGATTGAAAGTTTCCAGTTAAAGGTCAAATGTCAACTTTTGGGTTATTCAGATTTGCCTCTTTTCAGTTTTGCATGACTTGCCTAGATATTGTGCATTTATTTTGCCCATCACGTTTGAGAAAAATTCCTTGGAAAAGGCACTTGTTGGCAGCATGGAACAAAACAAAGAAAAGCAGCCAATCAATAGAAGTCTGACATTTTAACCCAAATTATGACAGTCGGTTATACAGAAAGAAAAGTACTTCTTAAGCGGTCTGGAAATAAACTGAGGTAAGGACCATGCCAATGAAAAGAAAAAAGGCAAATATGTACATACAGCTAGCAAACAAAAAATGACATAAAAGTGGCATATGACAGTCTTTTGTTATAAAGTCATGACTGCTTTGAGTAAGAGAGGCAAAAAGAGCAATTATAAATGGCTTCAAAATTTGAACCACAAAAATAACCCAAGAAATATTTGTTCATGGCTTGTTCTTAAAAAAGCTGAAGATACCCAAGCAGTGACCTGATAAACTGACATGATGTTCCATATTTTAGAAAACAAAAAAAGAAAGGCAAAACATTTCAAAAAAAAAAGAAGAAAAAGAGAAAAGAAATCAACCAAGCATCGTCTTTCTTATACAAAATATATATCTGATGTAATAATAAATACCTCTTACTAACAGAGTTCGAGGTCTGTACTGTAAGTTACAGACCAAGTTTTTTCCCAATGATTTATGGCCCAAGAGCGAAGCGCACAGGCCATAAATTTAATGGGAAAAAACGAGGATCCATAATTTACAGTGTGGACTGAGAAAACAAGGTTAGTAAGACATTTATTATATCTCTGAGGTTAAACCAGCGCACTGGAAAGAAAACTAGTTGAAGTCAAGCGGGTTGCACTTTATAATACAGCCCGCAAAATTGACAAATCACAGTGCGCATACTAAGTGAGAGATATCATAAAAGAACTGTTCTGCAGGTTTCAAATTATGTGAAAACATGCAACATTTTAATTACTCACCGCACCATTAACTTGTTAAACTGACTCAGACTGATAGACTTTGACAATTGCAAGAAATTCTCCAAAATCTTTGCTAAACTTTCTCTGTGTGATGTTAAAAAAGCACAAGTAAATATTAATAAAAAAAAAGTTTTAATTTGTAAGGTTGGATCTGCAAACAAATCTTAAAGCAATAGCTCAAGGAAAATCCCAGTTCCAGTGGAGGAACTTTTCCACTCACAAATTTTTTTGACAAAATAAATTATGCTACGACTTATTAAAATCATACACCAGAAACATTTCTACACAGTTAAATCTGATATAATAAGGCACTGCATATAAGTTGATATTGGTGGCCACTATAAACAATAAATGTTTTGTTGAATTAGAATATAATAATAATAATAATAATAAATATAATAATAATAATAATAATAATAATAATAATAATAACACGCTAACAATTTTAAATAGTAAACAACAATAATTGAAGGGCTTGGTGGAAAACAATGGATTTTTGGGTGTTTTTTTTTAATTGCTGATTTTTCGCATACAGGCTTGTTTTCATGTGGTAAACATTGCCCTGTATTTTTTCACTGTATGCGCTTAGCCTTTGAGAAAACACGGCCAAAAAACGTGTTCACCCAAAAATCCACTTAGCATAGTTTTCCACCAAGCCCTTCAATAAAAAGTTCTTTTACATATACTACAAAGTTAAAAAAAGATAAAACTCACCAACAAAATGGAGTGAATTTACATTGTGGCATCAATCACACCATCACATCTTGATATTTTTTAAGTCTCTAATGAAATGCCTACAACACATTTTAAACTTATTCATACCTGCTAATGGTTCCCTTGCCTTCTGGATCAAACTTCTTGAAAGTGTTCTTTATAGTATAATATCCAGTTTTCATCTTCTCTCGTAAAAGAAACTCAATCTAGAGGGAGCCAAATGAAAACAGCTTTTACTGTTACTCATTTATTACATATCATAATTCATATCAGAAACAATATACATAATCCTCAAAATCTTGAAAACCTTCAAAGATAATATTTCTATGGATCTTTCACAATCTTGGAATAATCCTAGAGGCCCCTCCGAAAAACCCACCTTCAGGATGCTGCCCAAATTGAAAAAATCATGAAAACAAATCCAGTCACAGGAAATTTTAAATTTTTTAAAAGGATCCTAGGGAGTTTTGCTATGGCCAGAGTATCCTGCAATTTAGAAACCTCCACAATCCAGCAAATAATTTTGGATCTTTAAAGGACCTTTTAAAATCCTGAGAGGAATTTTTAAAAGGAGGAATCAAATGAGAAAATTGAAATTTCCCCATGAACCGGTGAGGATTTGCAACGTTTTCCCGTGCTGGAAGTCATCAAGTCACATGAAATCATGAATACACCCTTCCACCATTGCAAAAGTGTTAGTAACACCCCGATTCCTCAAACCATCATTAATTAAAAAAGAAGTGGCAACATACCTCATCAACAGTTGCTCTGTCAGGCCCCTGCATTGATGATGCTGCACTGTTAAGACGAGACAAGCGGCTTTCGGCGCGGCTTGCCATGTCAGCTCGGCTACCTACATTGTAACAACATTATTTTTATGTCTAAGTCATTTTGACTTTGATAAGTTTGCAAGTTAAGACTGAATTTTCCTTTTTTTTTTTTTTTTGAAAAAAATAAATAAATAAAAAATAAATCGGAACAATGTTTTACATGCAAACCAAAAAGAAAATTTTTCAGGTAAAATGGCTGGTCATGAAAGCTCTTGAATCTTTCAGAAATAATATCATTTTCAAGAAATGTCATGAATGACATTCATGGTCCTTCTCAGTTGTCAATGTCCTTTCGAATTGCTTTATTTGCACATTGAACTCGCGTCACTTCCTAATTTATGATTATTTTATTTGAGTGGAAACTGTGAAACACGAGGAAACAAATATTAGCATATAAGCCACATCTCATAGAATTATGGTAAGAGACAATTCGTCTGAAAAATGACATTTGTTTACTTTACCAAGTTGGTTCCAAAAGCCTTCAAATTGCGTCATCTCTTATAATGTATACTGGCGAGCCGATGTTTCGCGAGGCAGATGTTCACAGTGCAGTATGCAAACAATAAGAAAATTCGACTTCTTCTAATGTATTAAATATCAAACAATACATATCCCTTTCCCGTCTCTCGAAGCACTAAGCCACGCAAAGAAATAACCTAAATAGACACCAAATTAAAGTGTTCCTTTTTTTTCTTAGCAAGAAAATGATGATCGTATCAAATCGCCATTTTTGCCGAATATATACACTATAGCATGTTCATGCCAAAAAGTTCACGTCCATTAAGCTCTATTGAAGCAACCAGCCAAAAGTGGCAACCGAAGTGTTATGGTGTGGGGTAGCAGAGTCATAATTAAGTTTTGCGGTTCTAATTTTTAGACCGTTTTGTAACTTGTCCCACCCAGAGGAGAAATTCCGCAACTGTAGTATCTTGTGAATGCGACACGAAAGCATAACACTAACCAAAGATAGGAATGCTGGGCTTGTTAGGATCCTCAGCTCGCTTAACCTCGACACCTTCTGGAATTTGTCCCATGCCCCCGAAACCATTGTTTCTCGGGCTGTTCAGACCTCCCAAACCGTTCGAAGACCGTGTTAGCCTCCAAGGCACTTGATCTGCTGTTATAGGACGCAAAGCGTTCAACTTTTCTTGTCCGAAAGTCAAACTTTGCCGGGAAGCGACACGCGATCCATCTCGAGACAAACCTCGCACGTTAAGATTCGTAGGGTCATCCATTCTCGAAAGTGGATGCTGTATCGCTGGCAGATTAGTTGTTGCCATTTTGGTGAAGATTTCTTCTCGAAAACGTGAGTTATTTCGTTGTTTTCACACCATTCGTCCCAAAATGGCTAATGCAGTGAGCGCGCGTGAAACTCGAGACAAGTTGTTAGTGACTTGCGGTTCGCATAAACTCTCTCGTTGCTACGCGACTATGCTCCACGGTTCAGTGAATCGCATTATGAAATAACCATTGATAATATAATAAACATCGCCTTTCTTCAGAAATAAACTTCTGTGAAATAATGTGACCAGACGCATTTCTCCTTGCTGCGTTACACTCCTTTGAGAGAGCATTTACATTGCATTATGTTTCTCAAATTTACCTTGTTTTCAGGTAGCCTGCGTGCAAGCTCCCTCGGGGGGTGCGGCCCTACCCCCGGGAGAGCTTGCTCGCAAGGCTAGTTTTCAGGAGATGCGAGAGAAACGAACAAAACTCGCTGTTTGAAAAAATCTTAGGGCAGGGAAGGGAGCAAGACGAGCACACTTGCAACTAGTACTCGGTATTTTAAAAGTAGTCCTTTAGGGGAACGGAAAAAAACGTTAGCCTGCGTGGTTGGCGTAGAATAGGGGAGGGGGAGGGCCCTCCCCTCTCTACGTATGCCACGCAGGCTAGTCACTGGCCCCAAGGGGCGATTTTTTGGCTTGCATATAACGCGCATCTTTAGCGTGTGGGGAAATTTCTCTTGTACAGCCTGATGTTCCGATCAAGGCGACAATCCCGTAACTCTTTTCACGTTATTTTCCCGCAAATAAGTTGGCTGTTGCGTCACATGTGCGAGGGTTCATGCTATTTTCACCTCAGTTGGAGACTTGACAGTTTTTTTGAGAACATGCCGAATCTCTAACAATAAAATACTCATAAGTGTCAGTCTAGTTACTTTATTCAGAATCTTTTTTCACTTCATTAACTATCAAACACAACAACAATAGAAGTTTCATTAACAGCTGGTTAACTCTTCAGTTTGACAAGGCGGGCGGAGAAATTAATTGTAATCCACTCCAACAACCTATATGTTTGCCTCTAAAAAATGATTCTGTAAACCTCACGAATTTACCTTGGAAACAATGATACGTGATAAAATATGGACGGATACTTGAGATATTAGAAACCTTTTGCGACCACGACAGAAACGCCAACGAAAACACCAATTGAAAAATAATGTAAATTCTTCTCAACTCATTCAACGTGAAAATTATGTCCCAACTGAGCATGGACTGACTGGATCGGAAAGGCGTTTAAAGAGGCACTGTCGCGTAATTTGGATCAGATCCAAAAAAGTTTGGGTTCTAAACCCAAACATTTTTGCAACAGTTGAACTTGTAAAGCATTTTCCAGACTTATACGTACATTGGAACTATTTGCGTTTGTGTATGGCCACGGACGACAAGGAGAAAATTGACTGCAATTTGAAAAATTTAGTTTAACTCTTAAGTTTCGTCACTGTCTGGAAAAATCGCCATGAAATACTACTTCCCAGTATTTCTTCGCAATTTGAACAAACTTATATCAAGAATTTTAAAAAGGGAACAATAACAAGTAAATAACAAAGTAACCGTAAAAAATGAAATTATTTGCAGTGTAGTCGATTCGGAGACATCAGCAAATTAATTTTACTCACCTGTCTACACCTTGTCAAACTAAGAGTCGATAACAGCTCAACGCTTTAACACTACTTTATCTTATATGAGATCAAATAAATTTTGATGGTCAGTATAGAGCGAATTGATGTTTTGAAATGAAAATTGAAGTGACAAATGGTTAAAGTGGTGTTAGTGATCACTTTATATCGCTAAACTCGGAAATAATATAAATGTATTTTTTGTAACAAGATCTAACAGAAAAATAAAACTTACTACCAACTAGCAGTAACTATGATAAATTATCTCCAAAAGTCCAGTTTCCTTGATAGTTCAAATATATTTTTCAAACAATACGAGCTAATTATAAATAAACACTCAAGCGAACAGAAATGTAAGATCTAAAATTATGGCACATCCAGAGTTAAAGGACCTCCTAGTGATGCAAACAGTATAATTTCTCTTAAGTGACATTCTTCACTGCTGAATCCCAATAGCTCTGCAGTCCCATTCTGACATGGTCAAGCAAATGGAATTACAAGAAAAACAGACGATCAGAAAGATCATGCGATGGTTCACTGTGGATGTTCTGGCCAACCAAGTACGCCAACTTGTGAGCATACTTAAAGAAAGAAAAAACAAGTATTTAGTCATGGAGTATCACTGGGGGCTGAGGGGTTTTGTTAGTAGATGGGCAGGCATTGGTGTTTCCTAAGGTGACTACAATGGTGAGCAATATCTAAGGCTGCAACGATACAGCAGCGGACCGCGATATTTCTTGTCACGATACGAATATCGATATTTAAAGGAGCAGTGTCACCGGGATTTTTGCTGTTTTTGGTTCAATTTTGCCAAAATTACTGAGTTTTACCTGTTATCCTGCAAAAAATGCTCCTACAGAATCAGCAAGATGAATTCCAATGAAATTTTAGCAGGGAGAGCTAACCATAATAATTTTTTTGGTGATTTTTCAATGCATAGCTTGAAATTTTGAAAAAACTTGCCAGTTTTTTCAAATTTCAATCCATTTCCATCCTCGTCACCTTAGATGGAATACAGGAGTTTATAGTGTCTATGCAGTACTACAGTCTTTGGCAACAAAACTAGACCATTATTTTAAGGTTTCCACCGATGCATTGGCAGTTTTAAACTTTTTAAATGACGGTACAAAAGCGTGACACTGCCCCTTTAAACAACATATTGCGGTATTACGATACAATAAAACATTCCTTATAAGCAATGAAATATTGCTATCATTAATGAGTCCTTACCCAAGTTCTACATTTTAGCCAATGGATAGCAATTTATTGAACAAATAAAAGAGAAAAATCCATCCGTTTTACATCGAATCCACATGACACGTATTATTCAAGATGGCGGAAAAATAAACGTATGCGCAGTTCCACACGTTAGCAGGTTTAATTGGACACTTGTCAAATGCTATAGTGTATCGTATCGTGAGAAAATGTAGCGTTACAGCCTTATATCTAACCTGTCGTTTGAAACCAATGGTGTTATCAATACACAAAATCCAAACTTGAGCTGCCTAGAGCTGTGTGTAATCGGTTTTTGGCTGCTAGCAGAAGCATATCAGTAATAACATATAAATTACGCAATATGCTTTTTTCTAACTTGTAAGCTATCTTCACGCTACTCGAAGTAACAGAGTTGAGATAATAGAGAGCTTAAGCAACGACGACGACGACGGCGACGGCAACGAGAATGCCACAAAACAATAGGCTTAATGAGCAAAAACAATACACACATACCTGGCAGGGAGCAGGCACCCTGACTGTGCCTGGCCAGTTGTAGTACAGGTGAGTCAGCTTGTAAGACAATCTGTCACAAAACACACCACAATGTGAACATATGAAGATCGTATATGTGAATGTGAATGATTGTCACAGTTATGAGGGCTACAAAAGAAGTAGCGAAACGAAAGCCTGAAAACAATTCAGGCTTATGCATGTGGCATAATCGAATGTAACTCTAAACAAGTTTTTAGTTGTGATGATAATCGGCTCTTTTTGGTCAATCTTTTTGTTTTTCTTTTCCCCCAAAAGGTTAAAGTAACAGATTATTCATTGTGCTAATGCTTCAAATCAAAATATTCCCGAAAAACTATGCAGGCACCGTTCAGGTTTAAGGTACAAAGGTGCCTAAAGCAAGCCACTATTCCAAGTATTTTCATCTTTCTTTTAAAAGGAACGATTCGCTTTCATATTCAACACCCACAACGTTTTGGTAATAAATCCCGTGCAAGATACTGCTACCTGGCACATAAATGTCTACCACGTCTTAAATGAAGAAAAGAACAGGCACGTAATCATTACCTTTGCATGTAATCAGGCTTGAGCTCAGACTTGTCATGAACAACAATGTAATGAGTTGGGGTGACTGTGCCCTGGCGAACATGTTGACTGATGAGGTAAAAGTCGTACCTACAAATGAAAGATGAACATTTCTGTAACACATAGTTTGCAATATTATTCCCTGAGCCCTTACGATAAGCATGGTTGACACCTTGTTTTAAGTTCAATTTGGTAAAAAAAAACAAAAACAAAAAAAAAACCCGTCTAAAGTCGAACCTCGATTATCCGGACTCGTTAGGACTCTGCTGAATGGTCTGGATAATCGAGAGTCCGGATAATCAAAAATATGAATATTAATGAGCCAAACATAAAACTGAACAAGTGGAGCGTGAAATTTCACTAAGCAACAAAGAACACTTGAGAGCTCAGTGAAATGCATTGCAGTCGTATTGCGCGCGTGAGCTCAAAACGTGAACAGATTTGTGTTTTGAAGCAAAACAAATTCAGTTTGAACAGGAGTTTCATTACTTAATTTGAAGGGAAAGAAGTTTCACTACGGATCTTAAACGTGTTAATTAATAGTCATGTAAAACTAGGACCAGCTAAGCAAGTCCGGATAATCGAGAAATCCAGATAATTGAGGTCCGACTGTACTATTAAGCAAGTCATGCACTTAAATGTACGAGTGTTATCACGTACCAATCCTTTCTTGTAATGGTATGATCCAGCACTGTCCCAGGACCTGGGTTGTCCAGTTTAGGCATTGGTCCATTTCCCTGCATTGAAAACACAACACAAGCAATGTGAATAACATTCTCAAGGTTAGAAAGCAAGCCTGGCAGACTCTTCTTCATGATTTTTTGAGCACCTACTGAGGGTTTCAGTAGGAGCAGTTACATGGGCAACAAAACACGGAAAACAGAGCCTAGCCCTACTACACTGCCAAAAAAATAAATATTCACTAAGTTTGCCACTGACCTGAGTTGCGAAGATTCTTGCATTGATTCTCTTGGACACGATGACAACAGCCATTTTGGGTTCGTAGCTTTCACCAAACAAAGTGAAGCATTCTGACAGCTGCTGAACCTCATACCCAGCCACAGTTCTTAGCTGGCCATCACCAACACCATCACGATACACAACTATGCGGTCTGGCAAGGTGTGGTTCACCTAGAGCATAGAACGTTAAGGTACAATAGGTTAGGTCTACTCTCAAGCCTGCTCGTTCCCTAACCTGTCTCATAAAAGCAGGGTTGTCACCACTAAAACGGCTGAATAGTTTTGTTGTGACTATTGTAAATGTTCCACTGACCCTCAAGAGAAAGCACTACCGCATAACATTTAAATTCATCCTGTCCTGTATGTCATCAAACACTTTCAGTAGTTTAAAGGATGGTCTGCAGGGTATTCAGCAGAACTTTTTCCACTTCCTCACTTGTAATGAATTCCAAGGTTGAAGGCATAGCTGTTTGTAAGGTAAGAACTCACCTCATGAAACTTTTTCAGCGAGGCAGTAAGAGCCATTTTAAGTCCATCAATGAGCTCCTGGCCAGGTGACTGGAAGCATACCCTGGAATACCAACGTGTCAAACTCTTGTTCATGCTAGCAACAAATCCACCGACTGAACGGCCACCACGGGAGGCATCGTGATATACATCTATGCCAATCACCATCAGACTTTTCTGTTCACAAGTAATAATACTTAAGCATTATTCACCTTAGCATCAGATGAACAATATTTTTAGACTACAAAACAGCCATATTTTGTGTTGGTCTGGAGTGAGGGTGAAACCGGAGAGTGAGACTGGGGAGAGATGCTAAAACTACTAAAAAAATGCTCTCGTCTATGGGTGATAATTTGCGCCTTCAGAAAAAGAAAAGAAAAACCAACTGTTTTGCAGTCTACAATATTTCCAACCAGGCAACTAACCTATTTGGCTCTAAAAACATGACAGAAAAAGTACCATTCAAAAGTTCTACTGTTAACAGCTCTTACTACAAAAGAGAGAACTGCCAAACAGTGTGTGACAATAAAGCAAGACAGGCACCTAATTAGTTTTCTCTTTCCCAGAAACAAACAAACATGCATAAAATCTCAAGTCTTCCAAAGCTAGTAGCACAAGACTGTGCCAGGCTGTTAAGTTTTGATACACATTTCATTGATATTTGTATCCTTTAAAAATTTGTTCCTTTTGTGAGTAAAATGAACAAGTAACCATCAAGACACACGATCAAGTAATTTTATCATGCTTCATCAATGTATAATTGTATCATAAGTAGGAGTAGTACCATTGTAACAAGTGCATAATCAAGATTTAGCTACAGCAGTTACTGGTATTGTGTAAACTATTTATAAACAAAACTGACCCAAGTTTTTTCCCAAAGGGATTCTAAGTGGAAACAGTTCTAATAGTAAGTTAAATGTTTTTTTTTTAAAGCAAAACATTGTTTCATCAAGAAAAAAGAAACAAAAGCTAACCAGAGGTATTTCCAGAGCCCAAAGTTCTCCACCAAGTTTGCAGTTGATCTGCAATGCTACTTTCTGTGTCACACTGCGCAGCTTGTTTTGCTGTGAAATTGTTTTGGCATTAATAACCTACAAAAGGAAAACAAGGAACCATTAATATTAACCCTAGCAATGTAGAGTATTAAATAACTGCATTTTCCATATCAATTTGAGAACAAAATATGTGCAGCCTGTTTCTGTGGAAAATCATGATACAGCTGTAATCATCAGGGCTTGAAACTAACGGTAGCCAACTAACCACAGACTAGTAAAAGTTACGTTTTGGCTAGTGGATTTTGCACTTCACTAGCCATTTTGGCTAGTGAAAAGTTCTAAGCACTGGAGGACCAGAGGGAGATGAGATGAAAATTAATTTCAAAGGTATCACAAAAGGAAATTGCGTCATGCAAGCGAACAAATGATTGACTTTTTCGTTTATGAATTTATGCCGTCACAACAAACAAAAAAGTGCTAACTGTAACTCTACAAGGCGCACAAATTCGACTGAAAAGGCAGAATACTCTGTCTTATAAATGCTGAATTTCATTATGAAATAGTGTTTATGTTGTGCTGTTTATTGACAATTTATTTCTTTGAAGGCAAGGTTTCAAAAGCGTTTCTCTTTTCATCACACTGTTAATAGTGTTTCTAGAGCATTATCATTACTTGGTGAAACTTGCTATTAAATAATTGATGCGATTCAAATAATTTGTCTTTGTTCAAGTGAGTTATTTTGTTTCAAACCATTAGTTAAAAATTCAAATTGCATTTTGCATTCAAAAGAGCATCCATTTTTGTCAGTTTTTGTCAGCTGCTGTGGTAAATTTAGAGACTGTTTAGTACTAGACGTAAGAATTTCAATTTCAAAGTTAGTTCGGTTTAATAGCTATGTTAAATTTATATCTCGGTGTCTCTTCAAGATATTTTAAAGAATTGACTTATGGTGAAAAAAAAAGAATATTATTTTTATTATAAAACTTTCAAATGTCAAACATACTTATTTCTAAAAAGCTGACGAGTTTCATGTCAGTACAGTGGTTGAAAAAGAAAGTACCTAACTGAAACTGCTTGACAGGATTAATGTCTGGCTAGTGAAAATTTTGGTTTGGCTAGTGAATCAAACCTCTGACTAGCCACTGGGCTAGTAAGCTGAAAAGTTAGTCTCAAGCCCTGAATCATGATTCATACCAGAAAAGCAATAAAAACACTTTTAAATTTTACTTCTACTGCATGCTCAATGAATGATAAACAAATGGTGGTGTATGGCTTCACTGTACCTGCGATGGAACAGGGCTCTCCACACAACATAGCTTTTTCACAGCAGAATAACGATCATCCCTGGAGGTGGGGAAGATGACGACTACCATTTGAACCTCGGGGGTTAATTTCTCTCTGATATTGCGCAAATAAGTCTCTGTTCTGTCATTTGGCATATCAATAGTCAATGGATCATGTACCTAGTCAAGAAAAAAATTGACAGAATTTTGGCTTCAAAGCCAGTGCCACTACTGATCAACACCTAGCTTCTCCTCATGACATGAGAATAGGCAATTGGTAACAAAAGGAGAAAAGACAACTCAAAACATTTCTAACTTGGAGCTTAAACTATTATATGGGCAAAGATAATGTTATAATAATAATAATAATAATAATAAATAATAATAATAATAATAATAATAATAATAATAGAATATTTTACCAGGAGAACCCTTCAGTACAGTGGTGTACTGTTATTGTAACCAAAAGATTGGGCTTTATTATAAATTTCACCAAAATGCATGGTAATCAACTAAACAAAAATGCCCCTGTTTAGAATTGGCTTTGAAAGGAGAAGCTTGACAGTTTTCTCAAAAATGGTGCCTAGAGCTATTAGTTCACATGAGAGCTCTTTTGCTTGTGTCACTGAGTAAAATCAAACTGAAATAGCCATTTCTCCACACTTATTCATCCTTGGAAAGACAATTTTCAACCCTTAAACTTCTTAACAAGAGAGCTCAGTACATGTGCTTTAAACTTATCGCCCTATGTTAATTGCAGTTATACAGACAACCCATACCTGGATACCCATGGCAGGGGTAACTTTTTTCATCATATTGATAAAATCAATGGCCTTGCTCTTATCTCTACTGGTGCAAAATACCAACCACTTCCGCAGTGGAACGGGAGTGATAACCTGCTCCTTGACAGCTTGCTGACCCCAGTCAGCCTGAGGGCTGGACTGGAATGAAGTACTCCCAAGAACAATCTTCTCTAATGGAAGCTGCCGCCCCTCAGTCTGAAAAAAATCAAACAAAATTACTTCCCCACTGCACTTAAATCATTCTATGTTATGCCAAATACACTTGACACAAATAGTGCCATTCTCCTGCCTTATTACATGTACATACAGTTGTGTACAGAAGCCCCTGCTTAAAAATTAACTTACTCGCAGCATTGTCTGATCTAGTTGCACTCCCCAGGATGTTAGCTCATGAACAGCCTGAAACAGAACACAGTAATGAAAACATAATGTAACATTTCAGATGCTACCAACCTTCATGAAATAGCTTTATAAAGAAGGTCTAACGTGAATGCACCCACCCAGGATAACAGAACAACCCTATCATCAACACTATACCTCTGGACAGGAATTGATATTGTCTATAAATTTCATCATGGCCTGCTGCCGTTGCATTGGGCTCACTCTGGTGTGAGCTGCGATATCCTACAAGACAAATCAACAATAATAATCATTTAAATCAGGTTGGTATTGACAAGTGTTTCCCTTTCTTTCAGCAAAAAAAATTTCCTTCAAAACAACTGATTGAAATGACACATAAATTTTACAATATTTGTTCTTCCAGAAAAGTTTCCTTTGGCATGTACACCCCACCATCTCAAAATTCTGACTTAGCTTCACACCTTCTTATCTTGAGACTGCTTCTACTTAACCCTAAACTTGCTATGGGCCGATCTGATCGGCCTTGTGTGACAGGGAACTAAGAGTCAATTTCATTGGCTACTGACAGCAAAAGAAAGGTACACGACCAATTGGATTTGCTCTTATGTTGTGCTGTTTGGACTTTGCCACCTCAAATGGAACACGTGTGTGCTCACGAATTTGGATTTGCAGCATAGCTTGCCTTTATCTTTATACATTTTGGATTATATCAAGAGGTTATTGTTTCTACTACACGATGTGTGGTTCTTGGATAGCTGAGACTAAAACATAAAGGTACAGTGAGGGATTTATTTTACATAGTTTCTCATGATTTCTGTACATTTGAGAACCTTTGATGTTCGCTCAGCGGCGGCAGCAAGTTTAGGGTTAACAATTAGATTATGAGCTAGAGATTTCTACCAAATCAGCTATCGCACATAGAAATCAAGAGCGAATAATCTAATTCAGGGATCCATACTCACAGTCATCTGGTCGTCCGAGATGATCAAAATGTCTTACGGACAAGTAAGTTAACTCCAGAACTCGTCCTTTGGACGAGTGAAGTTTTAACTCTACCATAACAGCTTTTCTAAATTTTCATGATGTTATCATGTAAAATGCATTCTGATCACTCCTCCCACTGGAACTTTCAGGAAACAAAGAAAACATGCAAATTTCGTCTGCAGTGAAATCATAATTTTGAGCGCCATCTTTATTATTGAAGACTCAATTTTCATGTAGTTAACCGCTAGTATTTCTCTGAAGAACGGGTAACCGCTGGCCAAAGAGCCTGAGGACTCTGGGTACGAGATTGCATTTGCACAAAACGTGACAGTTGTTTGACAGCTGATCGAAACGAGGTGTGGAGATACAGTACTGCTCAAAAGTAAGCTACCAGTCGCATTGCGTTTCCTGTGCTACGCGATTCGCGTCACGCGAGAGTCACTAAAGCGGAAATTTTTGGCATAAATTTCGGATGATTTTGCGACGTGACATCAATTAAATTCGTTTAACACTTTCCAAATGCAGCTATTGTTCTGCCGAATTTGAGTCGTTCATATGTGTACTTCACTTCTGTGCAAATAAATATAGCATCATTGAGTTCATTACAAATCGAAAACTTGTAAACAAACCAACGAATGATCAATTGCGAATGATAAGCATAATTTGTTACTCCAGTTAGCGCTGAATTTAGTTGAACTTTTATCGGTTCTGTCGTCAATACGTTTAAATGGTCGTGTTTTCTATATTCGTTGAGGACATAATCAAGGGCTAGTTCGACACAAGCAAATGGCTAATGACCAGCCGGGTTACTGCTTTTCATTATTCTTTTGGATCGCAAATTTGCATAAAACCGCAAAAACTGCTGTCTGTGTAATTTGAAACCTTCCACTCAACATGACCGAAAAATTCATGAGAAACCAAGGAATAGAACCCGAAACAGAATGGAGTTTATTTTATTTACTTCTTTGTGTACGAAAAATTTTATCATGTAGAAATCTGAAGTTCATTCTGGCAACGGTGAAGACGCATAAGTTTGAGTAGTTGTATGTGAAATGTTTTGTTTATTCGACACACCAGCGCAACAATTGTATATTATTTTCTATTTCGAAAGACCGGAACACATTTTCCTGACCATATCTTTGTAAATTTATGCAGATTTTAAAACAGTAGAGTTTGTCCGTGGAAAAAAGATTTACCGAAGAGTAGTTCGGAAGCCTCGCACGTGCTCCGTTTAGTTACGCCCGTCGAAGTTAAAAGTATCAAGCTTCATTCGTGGCTTATGGACAAGCCGAAAAATTGGCCATTTGATGTACAGTGTGGGAAGAAGCTGGTGTCCAAGGGAAGCAAGTTGAATGTGGCGCTTACAGCCGTAGAATTCCTCGGAATGTCTCCACTTCGAAAGACTGAAAAGCATGTTTATATACATATTATGTAAGTAGGTTTTTTAAAGTTATTAATATGTCAATCTCAATCTATCAAAGTTTCGAGAAGAAAACAGTTTGACATGGAATTTGGAAGCATAGCACACGCTGCCCTTCTCCGGCGATGATTAATCGATTACGCATATTCATTTCTTCTTAGCAGGCTTTTGCGAACACTGGAAATTGACTATTGAAAACGACTATTGTTGCTTTACAATGGGCATATTAAATCGTGAGAGAGCTTCAGGTCAATATACTTAGTTTCCATACTTAGTTTTTGCGTAAAAGTGAAGCTGATGCTTCTGAAAAAGAAGCCTGGTTGAGATATCAAAAGGAAGAACGCAAGCGTACCTTCTTGCCCTTGTGGCAAACAAACAAGTATGGCTGGCGTTTGTGCACAGTGCATCATCATCCACTGAGTCCACAATTCAAACAGTTGCAACTGGGAGCACAGTGTTTTGCAAAATTTGCAAGACTGCATCAAAATTAGTATTACCCAGAAAAATAAGTTAGTGTATGGCTGCTCTTCACCTCATTTGGAGTCCATTACGGTTCACGAGACCACCGCTAACCGTCTTTTCAAGTGACAAACAAATATATAAGTCGGAGTATTGCATGACGGAAATAAAAAGGCAAATGTTCCAGTTATACATAATTTTGTCACCATTGTTTCTATAATTCTGCACTTTTGCAAGGGCAAGCAAAATTAGGCTAGGGCAAGTATATCATCTGGCTTGCTTGCCCGTCTGACAACTTTGATAAAAAATGAATATGGATCCCTGTAATTGTTTAAGTATAAATCTACTAGTCGCTAAAACTAAACAAGTAAATTACCTAAATCCTTCTCGCAGACACTTTGAAAATGCGGAGAAGCGGCCGTCATTTTGTTGACAACCGCTACTCACTATCTATCACAGAATATATAGCGAGTAGCGTAGCCAATCAGAGAGCTGCATTTGTGATAGAACGCTAGCAGATTTATACTAATTCACTGTAGAATGGAAGGTGGGGTAGGGGGATTTTTTTGGAACTAAACATGACATTGTTCTGATTGTAGTGTTATTGTTGACCCTGTATACTGTCCAGTGAAGCACTGTTACTGACCTTCATTACTCTAAAGTCTTGCCTCACAGCATCAGTAAGACCAGTGATGTAACACAGCTCTGGAATCAAACAGACTAGTCCTGGTTTTTTACCCTACAGTAAACAGCAAAAAAAATGTTTGCCATTAGACATTTCAGGCTAACTCAGCCAATGTGCCACCTACAGAAACAGTTATTTTTGTAGTACATGAAATACTTTATTGTAATAAATAACAAGCAAGGAACAGTGCACTGCTGGACACAGTCCAGTGTAGCGTGATGCCAAATAAGCAAGGTTCATCTCAAGGTAATGTGCTTTGGTCAGCTGTGACATCTCATTCACAACAAATTGGATGGTATTTATATATCGACGGCTGGCCGATTTCCAATTTGCAAGAATCATCAATTATTGTGATGGAGACAAATAAACGGTAGATAGCTAGATAGACAGACAGACAGACAGATCTTTCTTTGGGGATCTTTGAAAGGAAACAGTTCTCATCAAATCTTAAAGTTCCATATTCTTTCACAAAAGCGCCTTCTAAAGTTTTAAAGAGAGTAAAATGAGACCGACTTCCACAAATGTACTCCTTGAATGCAGTACCAAAATGCAAAATTAATAAATAAAAAATGTCCAAATAAATAAATAAACAATTAAACTCATCGCCAATCGACGAGCTTGGAGATGGTGCCTGCCAAAGTGGGCGGTGATTCCAGGGCGAGCAACAAGCCTTGAGCCACAAGCCCTGAGCAGGGCAGACAGGCATCCACGGCAACTCTGCGAGCGGCAACCACCCACCAGGCACCGTCACACTGACCAAGTCAGTGGAGATACTTACCAACCCTATACTTACCAACTCCACCCATGAGGGAGGGAAGGGAGGGGGAAAAAGCGGAACAACTGAATGATTTGCTGCCTGAAACAAACTACACCTCACCCAGCAGAACTGAACAACACGTGCGATTCGAGAAACCCCGTATGTCACCTCTGGGCGCATGACCGCCTGACCGCCGCTGACCAGCATTACATTGGCTCGATTTTAACTTATGCACATGTCATTGGCTTCCCCGTGGGGTCGACCCCCCGGCTAACCAGGGGGATTGTAAAATCAGTCAAGCAAACTTGAGGAATTTCCCGGGGGGTCGGGGAATCTCTCAAGACAAAGCCCCCTAGGTGAGGTGTCTCTCAGCTGAAAATCCCCGTGACATCCTTTTCAAACTTGTGAATTCCCCCACCCCTAATCTTTGATCGTAAAACAATGTGAAAATTTTCCCCTACCCTCGGGCAAAGAATCCCATCCATCTCCTCATATTCCCCCACATATCTCCCTGGTAGGCCAGGGGGTCGACCCCACGGGGAAGCCGATGACATGTGCATTAGCCTAAATTACATTTAGCCACATTTCATACTCACCCTCTGAATTTCCTTGTCTTTTGGTCTGTGCACGAGTAATGGCTGCTCCGGGTCTTGCAATTCCTTATTGTAGACTTTCCTAGAAACAAGATTGCAAAGTTACAAAACTGGGACATGGAATAAACAAACTCATACACGTCTTGTAAGGAACTGCTATCGCTGCTTTCTTTCAAGAAAAATAACTTCCAATACACATAATGAATCTCCAGCTCCATACACAGGGCAACTACAGTTTGGATAAGCCATCTCCCAAATGAAATCTGAACAAGATTTCGGGATGAAAAAAGAGCCTAACACTTTTATTCCTATTCTCAATTAGCCATGAAGTGAAGAAAAGAACCTACAAAACTCTCCATGTGGCTACCACCAGACCATCAATCTAATGAGAATTTGGTCCTCAGATTCAGTTTCACTTTGTATTCTGTATCTCCATTTGCAACGGTCTTCACAGGAATACTTGACTTGCTCTTGCTAATCCCATACCTGTAATAGTCCATATAAGACATCTGTTCCCCAGTGTGGAATGTAAATGTACACCTTGGATTTTGATCAAAGGCCACATCATCAACTCGGTATGTCTTGTTATTGTACCTGAAAGGAAGAACAATTCAGTACTGTCAATAGTTGGACAGATTATCACATAAACAGATCAAGAAGTAAGTTTGGTCATGGGAAGTATAAAAATGACAGCATGGAAATTTGCATCTGTGATGACGTTATAGTGTTGACAGTTTGACTATTTGCCAACTACAGAAGAAAATATTAATTTTTAATGTGAGAATTGTCCCTCCACCAACCTGGTCAAAACAATATTTCCTACAAGCTGCCTTTTTGTTTCTTCCTCAAAGCGATCTTTCTTTCTTTGGTATAACTCATTCCTGATAAAACAAACAAACAAAATATAGAAACAAAATGGTCAGACAACTGCCAGAAGGTAAAACATAGCATTCTGAACAACATAATACTAAAAAATGTGCCAAAGAAGGTAACTTACATAAATTCGTAAACTGTTTCTGTTCTGAGAAGCCTGTGTGATACATCACATAAGAGCATCATGCCACCTACAAATCAAGAGAGCACTGGTATTAAAGGGAATCATAATGCAGGCAACACCACTACAAATAGTTTTAGTATCAGGGCTACCACCTTTCTTATTTTTTCCAAAGTTGGCTTTTTTTGAGACCTTGTATTATCAAAAGGCTGCCTCATAAAAATGTGCAGTTGCCAGTGCCTCTCTGAAGCCTTGTGAATACTACCAGAAAACTGCCAGCCATTGTGGGTAAAAAAAATTTGCTCTATGGTTTCAACTATGAAACCACTTTACTTGTGATGTACCAAGCATACCTTCATAACACTGAATAGAAGTGATGTAACCAGGCCAGAGTTCAATCTTGTGCTGTGGTATGCTAGCAGGTCTGTTTGGGTCATAATAGTACCGGCCTACTTGTTTTAACTGAAGGAGCTTCATAACTCTGCAATCAAAATAAAACCTGTCACTGTTGTAACAATACACTTACACGGGAGTCATCATAAACTTAAAAGAGTGCTACAGTTGAATGTCACAGATGCATGTATATCTTTACACATGTGACTGCTTCTGTGGACTTGTGTCTGTAAGAAAGAGCTCTTTGCACTGGATCGGTAAAGGAATCACACCCAATTTTTATTTCCACAATTTAACTTTTTCCAATCAATTATTTCCTTTGTCTAGGTTCAAGGTAAAGAGTCAAATGATGTTTCTTGAACAGAAATTATTTAAGGTTTTAATGTGAATACTTGCTTGAAACAAAACTCAAAAGATGGCAGAACAAAAATGTAATCATGATACATTGTAACCCCATGGCAACCATGATGCAAGGCAGACAATAATAATTTCAGCACCTTTCTCATAACTGCACAATTGAATATTTTGGTTAAGATGAAATTTGAACAAAAGTCAACCAGCTGACAGATATGTCACTTTGCAGCTTAACACTGTGGATTTGAAAATCCTCAAGGTTTTATCCTCATTACCAGACTCACTTAAGGTAGACAATAATAGCAGCAAATGCAATTCCAGAAACATCCTCTACCTTCTAAAAATAATATTTAGTAGCTGCAAACAGTCATCTGGGGGAACCACTCTTGTGAGTGTTACTGTTATGGTGATTTTTGATCCATCTGTTTTTCTTTCAGATTCCAGGACAGTTGTCTACAAAAAAAGAGAATTTATGTTGATTGGTTAACCAGGGAATACTGCACTTCGCCTGCCATTTACAGTGCATTATTTTTTCTCTTATGTCACTTTCAGAAGCAAAGAAATTGGATATTTACTCCTCAAAGTACAGGTTATATCATTCGAAGACAATCAAACGTTCGTGATTAAGTAAAACTTCCTTGAGTACTTTTCTGCGCAATGTCCCAGCCTATCTTGACGATTTGTGTGGCTCTGTTCAATACATAACACCAGTAATGCAGCCTAAATTTCATACACAGAAGTTACATGGCCAACAATACAGAACTGCCAGTCTCTGAACTCAATGGAGTCTGAATATCTCTGGATTTGATATGCTTCAACAATCACCATTTAAGATCTGTGACTGTAAGGGACAATTACAGGAACATTTCAATCTATAAAGTGCAAACTTACCGGGTTTTCTAACTCCTTAGGAAGAAAGAGAATTGTTCCATCAAAAGCGCTGGCTGATCCTAGCAGGTCACTGTGGACCTTGAGGAGACCATGTCGGGCTTTTCTGCTGTCAATTTCTGGGCTGCATATGAGAATAAATAAATAAAAGAGTTAACAAATTGACTTTGCCTGCATGCATTAAACTATTCAAAATATAATATGCCACTTATGCATTTTATTATATCTTAGGGTGGAACATGCGAACTCATTAAGTATGGCCAAGGATTACACCTTGTTGTTTTATGGTCAGTTTTGCTTAGTGAAAGGAAAAACAGTATGTCCTGTTTACCTTAGTTGTTTTAGGCATAGGCAACAGAAGAAACCTAGGTAATAATAACTACATGTCTTGTATTTACAAAAAGATATTTTCACCAGCTCTCAGAATTCAACTTTACCACCCAACCTAACAACACACATGAAATATTGTCATTTTGCTTTACCTGTAAGAAACATGGTACTGATAAATCTTCCGCTCTATAAATCTGATTGGAATAAAGTTGGCACTCAGGGATGTCCTAAAAAACACAGATGAGAAGCAACCATTAACAAGCACATCACCAAGGCTGAATCCCTGGGATATGCAAAAGCATCTACTACAGACCTAGTCATGTGATCTCACAGAAAGGGAAACAGGTCACTTACACACAAGATAAAACAACATGCCCCTGTATCAGATGGCCTATTACAACGAAGGATGTTCAAATGAGACATTAAAGATGAGCCATGTTCAGCTCTTGAATAAGTTCCATTGGAGGACTACCAGACTATATTTGTTAAGGGGTTAAAATCATCTTTATACAAGTAAAGAACAACTTTGAACAAAGATCAGAATTTCCCTGTGATAATGATCAGTTATTGCTAATCAACTTACTGTTTTCCAGCTGTTCCTTTTTCCCCTGTTTGACTGCAAAGAACATTAAATTCAAATCAGAAATGAACCAAGATGTAATATTCTCTGGAAAGAGCAGTTAACCACAAAACCTTTTGGATCAACAATAGATCCTACTAAAAGCACCAGAAGTTCCCAATACATGGTTATCATTATCTATTGCTACAAATGCAAACAAATTAAAAGATTTACATGTCACAGTTCAAATGATCAGCCATAGCAAGTTAAATAACCACTAGACTGGAAGAGAGAACTGTGTTAATTTTGCAAGTGTAAAAATTGAACCACATCACTGAAATAATCTAGAGGCACAGAGTGTTACTTGCATCTCCTTAATGAACATTACAACAACAGCAATTAGAGAGCAGCTGTTTTCATATGTGGCTTGATTTAGGGATGTACATTTATTGCAGGGTTAGCCTGCGTAGCAAGCATTTCCATGTGGTTTTCTAGCAAACAGAGAATTAAAAAGAGTGGGGTGGGGGAGAGGAGGGAAGGAAATGCTTGCAGACAAACCCCTGGATTTTGAAAACCACCCACTTGGCCTGTCATGCCTGAGTGCACTCGGTGAGATTTCATGCTGTCATCAGCGGTCATCCGAGTGACCAATGCAGGCTTTGTAATAGCAATTTCAAAGTCAAATTTGGTGATTTAAACCAAACAAGCTACATGTATATTTCTACAGAAAATCTTTTCGATCCGTCGAAAAGGAAGGACTGCAAGGGAGAAGTTTTAGCACTAATCTGCTAGTCTGCTAGGAAGTTGGGCTTGAGGTGGTAAAATGTGAGAGCTGAATGTGAGAAGTATTCAAGTCACGTTTGTAATCCTTGCTCGCAAGATTCGAAATCACTGTATTCATACCACCAGGAATCAATACAAGGTAAATTTAGGAAGTCAACTCCAACAAAGTCACACCAGTAATGAAGAGAGGGTAGAAGTGCAATCCGCAAATCGATTCGAGTGTTGTCGCCAGGTGTACTAGTAACTGTAGAATACCCAGCCACTATTGTTTACCTTGGTCGGCGTTCTTTGAAGAACGAAGCAGAACACAACACATGCTATTCTTATTCAATGACATGCAGTCAAGCTCCAGCTTCTGAATATAGACAATCTTCCTGAAGGCAGCCTCCAAGTCAAAGTTTTCATGAGAATTCCCCTAGATGAGATTATCATGAAGCGAATTGCCTTCCTTTTTGAGGGATATTGATGAAGATTGGCGTACTTCTTCAGCAGAACCAAAAACCAGACGGTTTTTTCACTCTTGATGTCTCGTTCTTTTTGTAATTCGCGACTAAATCCCCGTTTGGCGAGAAAATGTAAAGCTTTGTGTAGACTACCTTCGAACGCGTCTTTCCTTTCTTTCGCCATGTTGTATTCTGGCTATCAGACCTTTGATCAACACATATCAATGTGCGACTGGAGGCAAGCCAATCACGAGCCCCGTTTGCTGGCCAACGGGATTTTCAAAATCCAGGGGTTTGTCTGCAAGCGTTTCCTTCCCTCCTCTCCCCCTTCTTTTGTGGTTTTGCGCTCGCCCCATTTTTCACGCGGCCAAAACTTTCTTTGCTCAGAAACACTTGCTGCGCAGGCTATTGCAGGGTTTGTAGGGTATGTAGGGTTTGTGTAGGACTTGTAGGGTCTGTTCCTCATGTAATAAACATTTGTAACCAACTACTAAAACTGGTTTAACACTGTGTGACCACTTGTTCATACTGTTACGTACTGCAGCCATGTTGTAGGGTGCTACAGGCAACCTTTCAACAAACATGCGTCCCTAAATTGAGCCAGGTATACCAAGATAACATTGTAGAACCACCATCCTCCCTAGGATGAGGAAATTTAAATTAAAAAAAAAAAAATACAACAGATGCAGTCACATCAGCGCTAGCACCAACTATAGTCCAGTCAATGACAACCACATTTAGTTATTTTAGTAACATGGACATTTCTGTCTGTTCTAAATATACCATGCCACAAAATTTAACAGCCTCTACTAACCATGGTTATATCTGATGTCACATAACTTAAACACCAACTATATCTAAGGCACACTGATAGATGTCACCGATAACTGGCACAAGATGAAGTTTGATAGTGCATATCAAACACAACTACTTTAAAGTCAAACGTACGTTGTTGGAACATCATCTGACACTCTCATTCTGGCCATTTGCATTGTAGGGACCTGTAATGATGAATTAAATAACACCTTAATAATGAGCATTAAAGTTGACCTAGAAATTTCCAATGGGAACCTTTCAAAACACTGCTCTTGGTGACAAGAACATACCTTGGCATCTCTTTGTTGTGCCTGGGGTGGAGAGGGACGTCGTTCTTGTGACTGAGGTGGGGAAGGGCGTCTGCCAGATGGAACAGTGGGTTGTGCTGAGGACAGAGGGGACTGAGGGACATCTCCCATGGTTGTAGCTTGCCCATAAGGTGTCTGTGTAGCTGGTGCAGTTGCACCTCTGCCATATGATGCTGCCATCTGAGCACCTTAAGAAATAATAAAATTAATGACCATCCACAAGCTGTTTAGTGTTATCACACAGATTATAAAGTCTATAATTTAACAGGTTTGAATAAAAGGTTTAATTTCAGAATCAGATGTAGATTGGAAACTTGATGGTGAAAACACTCACTAATCAAAGTGCAATTTCACCAACCCCAAAACAACTCAGGTTTCCTTAAAAGGAAAGTATGCTATTCACACACCTCTTCCATATGATGGTGTTTGTTGTGGTGGCGTTAGAGAAGGTTGCTGACCATAATCTGAGGCTGGTGCTCCATACATAGGCCCGCCTCGTCCATACATCTGACCACGACCTGCTAAAAAGAAATAACCAGTTTTACAGATGACTGGTGAGTGGTGAGTTTCCAAGCTGTTGAGTACCTCCAACCCTGCCACAAAATCACAAAAAAGCAACCTTCCTGTCAACTGAGACATGAGAAGGTACACAACCACTCAACATGGTTCTGAATAATGGTGTTTAAGAAACCATAACAAATAACATACCAGGCATCTGTTGGTATTGATATTGTTGTTGTGGTGGATATTGCTGAGGTTGATACTGGGGTTGCTGTTGATATGGGTGTGGTTGTCTTTGCTGGTAAGTCTGTGTTGGTCTTGGCTGGTAATCTTGTGGTCTTTGGTGGTAGGGCTGTGGTGGCTGTTGGTGGTACGGATGTGGTTGCCTTTGCTGGTAAAGCTGTTGCGGTTGCTGATAAGGCTGCTGTGGTTGGTGATAAGGTTGCTGTGGTTGGTGATAAGACTGTTGTGGGTATGGTTGTCTCTGGCCATACTGGGCAGGTCCAGGTTGTGATGGACCCTGCTGAGAGGGCTGACCATTCTGCAAAACAGAAAGACAGCATATTACACAGACACAAGCAAATAGGCAATTTGCATTAATGAGTCACATATCTTCATTCCCATAAAACAAAAGTTATGTTTAAACCACTTTAATGTCTAAAATAAATGCTTTCCATAGCTCTTAACCCTTTGAACCCTAAGGGGTCTCACTTTGACCAGTAAAATCATCTGGTGTTAGACAGAATAAAATCTGTAAGTCACTCTTAGGGAGGAAAGGGTTAATATCCATACCTAGCTCTCTATATTCATCTATGACTATATTACATGTATATGTTTTTAACCCATTGGCACCCGTGCCGGCCAAAACCGGCCGTAAAAAAACTCCCATGCTTCAAAACATTGCAACTTTCTCAATCGCACGAATATTGCCTTAACTGTTAGTTGTGAGCACGAAATGGAATGCCCTTTAAATTTGGATATCCAATAAATGCAAGAAACGTAGCGATTTTTACCAAATATGGCCTTTTGAGTTTGGACAAGAACGAAACTGACCGTTTTTAACGTCAAAGAGAAACAACAAAAATGCCCCTTCTTGCCTTCATGTTTTTAAGGGAAATCATCGTGGAAAAACCAAAATTCAACCATCATAACGAAATTCAATCCTTTTTCTAGCTTAGAAATGACTTTTTTTTGTTCATATTCTTCTCCCGAGCGTAGATACAGCCTTTTGTTCCAGTGCATTCGGGCCTTCCCGACATTTTCAACATCTTGAGCGCATTGCATACCGCCGACCGGTTAGCTCAGTGGTAGAGCACCGGACTAGCGTGCGGGAGGTCGCGGGTTCAAACCTCGGCCGGACCAACACTTAGGGTCTTTAAATAATTGAGGAGAAAAGTGCTGCCTTTGTAATAACATCTGCAAATGGTTAGACTTTCTAGTCTTCTCGGATAAGGACGATAAACCGTAGGTCCCGTCTCACAACACTTCTACCTTATAATCTGTGGGACGTTAAAGAACCCACACACTGTTCGATAAGAGTAGGGGACGTAGTTCCCGGTGTAGTGGTCTATCTCTACCTTTCATCTGTCTTTGACATTCATGTGTGGGTTGGGTGGGTGGGTGAGATCAAATATGGACTGATAGCGGCAGCCAGAGGCGCCTTTACAGGCTGACGTCCGATCTCACCCCAGAGAAGCACTGTAAACTATCCCTGAAAAGCCCCGACGGGGAGAGGATAAGTAAGAATGTATGTATGTATGTATGTATGCATGCTGGGAACTAACGAGAATTTTTGACAGCGCTCGTTCCTTCCCCCAATTCTTTCACACAGCCACTCCGACCTACCGCCAAAATTTCCTGCTCGTGGTCATCTTCAGTACACAGAAATTCCAAAATATGTGGCGGTAGGTCGAGAAATTCATCAATAGTCAACTCCCAAAGGTACTAAGTGTTCGACCGGCCAAATTCCCAGTTCGTCGAGTAACAAGCCAAATTCAACAACAAAGTACATCACCTTGCTCGATTCTTTGAGAAAGTGGACTCTTAGCTACCGTCACGCTTAATGATGCTCATCAGGCAGCCGCTAAAGATGAAAAATGGCTGTAAATTTAGCAGAAATCGCAAGCAAACCGAACTTGGGCCATTGTTGTCGCTTCACGGATAAAAAATAGCTACGTCAAAATGACGTTTTCAGAAACCTTGAGCCTCCAGTGGCTTAGGACAGCACCACTTTTCCCTGGTAGTTCAAATAAAGAGTCACGAATTGCTATTCATCGTTTATAGGTGGAAAATCACTCCGAAAATGTAAAAACCTGCGGAAGTCAATGGGTTAAAGTACATGCAAAGGGAAATTTTCAACATTTTCTTTTGCCCTAAAAATCTATCTGTAGTAAGCCCCCCTCTAGTAACTGTTCAGTGTTTTGTATCAAAATGAAGTTGATTTAAAGCTAAATTTAAAGCCAGTACATGAAAAACTTATTGCCATCAACACTTTCGTAGCTCGTATCAAGACATTTTTTTATTCCAGTTATAAGCCCCACAGATATAAACCTCTCTGTTTATAGGCCCTCCTAAAACCCCTTACAAAATTGTATAAGCCCATGGCTTAAGAGCTGAAGTTTACAGTATTTTCTGATCGCAGTGAATAGATCTGAAAATGTCTAATAATAGATTGTGCATCATCCATAATCAATTATCGCATCGATTAAAGTTTTCAATCAATGATCAGCACACCACTATAACCACCTAGCTAAATCAACTTACTCGTCCATTTTGACCAGCTTGGCCTGGGGGTCTTGCTGGTTGCTCCAAAGCCTAAAAACAAACAAAAGGAAGGTCATAAGGTCATTGTTGAAGAAGTAAAATTGATTTGTGGAGCTGTTTTCCTTTGAATGCTACCCTGGGAAATCACACTACCCACTGCTTAACAAAATAATAATTTCCCAGGAAAAAAAAAACAAAACAGAAAAGGCAGTCTACATCACACAGGTTGATTGTTACATTAAAAAGTTGATTATGCATGTTATTCACCCAAATTTATGTCGTAGGAAGCATCCCATACAAAGGAGGTTGAGAGTTTTTTAAATCAGATGTAACTTGTGAGTAGCAAGTATGCAATTTAATTACCTAGGTTAGCTTTGGGCCTTATTTCAATTTCAAATCAGGTGTAACTTGTGAGAGACAAGTATGCAATTTAGATTATTTAATTAGGTTAGCTTTGGGCTGCATTTAAATTTCACCTTTTGGTTTATAGCATGTTTAATATTGGAGAATATTCTTTGTATGGTAATTTAATTCAATTACTCTCCAGTCATGCACTTTTTTGTTCTGTATTAACTTAATTACACTTAAACTTAAATATAATCATCTATTTTATCGTCATTCCCATGAAGTATCCCATTTCCTTTGTAGTGAAGCACAACCATGGGCTTGAGATTGTCCACTGACCACTTCCTGCGTTATTGACTTTAAAAAAATTGTCCATATCCTTATCAAACATGGTTGTGACTAAGCTAACATCAACAAAATCCACGCTGCATATGTATCAAAACAGCATCAGCTTCACGTTAAACCGGCACGATAAATTGAAATAAAAAAAAAATAATTGCTTGCATTGGCCAAAAACGTTTTAATACTACATAGGCATTTCGACGGCAAATTAACCGCAAAAATTAAAACGACGATTGAAATAACCAAAGGCATGGGGGCAGGAAAGTGTGACGTGAAAAAGGCGCAGCATTCGTTATCTCTGACGTAGGGAAATATAAATCGAGATGGAGTTACGTACACGAAATGCTGTCACGACTGCACGTATGTGTCACCTCCCCAAAAAAGATTGCAATATGTAGAAATTATAGAAAATCACGGACGCAAATGGCAGCGTTAACAATTCAAATAACCACGGTTGGCTGGGAAGTGACACCAATGTTGCTCAGTATGATGAGAATCGGAAGTAGTCTCGCTCACTACGCGCGCAATATAAAACGAAGCAGCGTTTTTCAAGTTCACAAAACAATGAGCGGACATAAGTAGAACTCAGTTAATAAAGCAAAATTATCGAATTTGTGGAATTGTTTTGTCGCATGTCTTGTTTACATGAAAGACATTAATAATACACTCTCAGCTAACAAAGGAACCAATTGTATGACAATTTCGTTGTTCATGCTAGGGATTCTTACCTGCAAAAGTGCGGCTCCTCGCCCTCCGCGACCAGCCATTCTGTTCTACAAGGAGCTAAAACCTTAAAATGAACTAAAACACTAAAAACTGCTTAAAAATTTTACGTCTATTTCAAGGTGTTTACTGTTAACTCCACATCAAAAGACTCGTGGGAAAGATAGACCTAACGAATGGCGCCAACAGACCATAATAAGATGACAATTTTAATCTAACCAATCAGAGTCGTGGTTTCGCAATAGGATGACATCGGAGAGGATAGTGTTTTCCAGTGACTCAATCGATTGTTCTTCGGCTTCCACCGCGAATATGAACGGAGAACGACAGAAAACATTTGTCAGTGTTCACCACACAGCTTGGCAGTAGGATGAATGATATGAGTTCCCGTGATACGCCAAAGTTAAATTTGGAACACGGCTTCATGCAGTCGATAATAAAAAATCAGGTGGACAGAGACGAATATGACAAAGAGCAAAAGCTGCTGAAATTACAGAGCAAAGATAACATCGTGTCATCTCGCAAAGAACGACCGAAGAGAGCCACCATACAAATGTACGTGCCGCCTCATTTGAGGGCAAAGACGACAACCAACGACGATAAGGATTCTTCAACGAAAGGTAAACTTCAATTTTTTAATTTTAAAAGTCCTGTATGGTAATTTTCAGGCGCACTTTTCAAGCGTTCGAAATGGCGGGAAATGCGAAATGAAATGTGACCCATATTAAGCTTATGTTTGTGACGTCTGAACATTCTTGACAGTTCTGTTGATGTACAACAGAATTATAAAACTCCGATCTCTTACCGCCTTTCAAAAGGAAATATTTTGTTTTGACATCATGCAGTAGTTAATATCAAGTCTTTGGAACAACGCAGGCAATTCCAGTCGCTAGTTAGGTTATACAAGTGCTTGTATAGCCACTGAGCACCCTCTATTAGTAAGTTTTTCAATCATAAGAATGTTAAATATAACTTACGTGGGCTCAGCACCAGGCTGGAACTTCCCCCATTCAACTTGTAGTATATGCATCGATCTTTTACCTTTTTAGTCGGTAAACTGTGGAATGCGTTGCCTCCAATGGTTAGAGAGTCCAAAGCGGGCTCTTAATGTTCATATGACTTGAAGAACTTTTTAAATTTTTAAATTTTTTAAATTTTGTACATAGATTAATTACTAGTTAGTATTTAGGTAGTGTTTATTAATTAATTGATTAATTTTATCCTTTTACATTTGGTACAATTTTATTCTTTTACATTAGTACACACGTACACGTTTTAATGAGCACTTAGGAGCTCCTTAGTGTTACGTGTATAAATAGAGTATTGTATTGTATTATTGCAACTTATCTTTTGGTTCATTCAAACATTTGACCAAACACAACCACAAAATGTAGTTTCTCGACCTCGGCGTAATCAATCAGGGCGTATCTAATCGATTTTTTCGATACTCGATAGAAATCGATCTTAATCGATCGTAATCGATACTAATCAATCGGTTAATATAGCAAATCGATAAAAATCGATCGCTAGCTTTCTTGTGATTATCGATTTTGATCGATTTTTGTAATTAGCTGTCAATTTGTTTGACAATTATCGAAAAAAATAGACGAAAATCTTGTCAATTCACTTTCATATTTTCTAGCATCTGGTTGATCCTAGCTAGAATTCCTCACAGAACTAAACAGCTGCCCACATGTGTCCAAGTAACATCACCTTAATGCATGTACTTTATTGAAGATTGACTATAGTATTTTAAATTTTGCTAGCAGACTTAAAAGGATCGAACATATTTAAACAATATGATTAAGTAAATTTTGTAACGCAACTGTCATTTCCATTCCCACTAAGTCACGCTTTCGGACACGTTTGCTTCGATATATCTTTCATGAGTCATTTACTTGTTCAGTTTCAAATTTCAACATTAACAACCTCTAAACAATATAGCAACTCTGAGTAGGTGAGATTAAACGAGTTTTTTGAATGAGAAAGAGTTGTTGTCTTTTTTGCGGTCAACGGCTTACAAATGTAAACAAGCAATCCACGTTATGCCATCATGGGTGCCTACCCACAAACGCTTGAAATTCTTCAACAACGGGCGAGAATTGTGAATTTCTACAGCTTTCTGTCACTTTTAATTTAGGCAGTGGACCTTGATATTATTACTATGATTCTCGAATACCAATGCGTTAAAATTTTCCTTTGCTTTTTTGTAATTAGTTAGCGATATTGTATTCTCGTGATTACAGCACAGAGTACAGTGCCATAGGACTGCTGGGCTGGAATATTGCCTATCGGTGATCCTGGAGTAAGAAAATTTGAAAAGTAGCTAACACTGGCTAGCATTAGAGAAAGAACAAAGTCGATTCCAAGGTAAGCTCAGGGTAAGTTTTGACGTCCGCTAAGGAACAGCTTTCACCATTTTTCTTACACAGCTGATGGCTCATGTTTCGTTTTGATATTATCGATTTTCATTGATGTGATAAAAAATTTGTGATTATTAATTTTTATTGATTATTATAACTAATCAATCGACAACTATCAAGTATTATTGGGTACTATCGATTAATCGATTGTGCTTTCGATGATCGATTTAGATCGATTAGATATGCCCTGAATCAATCAATTAAAGGGAACAGGCGAAGCTGTGAAATATTTTCGCAAGGTGTGAAATAGTTTTGGGGGCCACCGTTTAGCTTCGCCTTTCGTAAATATTTCACAGCTTCGCCCCTTCAGTTAGTACTTTATTTAATCTTTTAATCTTTATCTTTGTTTTTTTCATACCATACAAAGTGAAACAAGTTGGGCCAAAGCCAGAGGCTTAAATGGCTTTTGGTCAGAGACAAAGACTATTTTACAAAGAACATTAGACTAAGCTAGGTGATAAACTTGGCAAGATTTCTGCACAGCCCCATACATTAATTATGCATTCAATCTTTGTTCTAAGAAAAGAATAGCAGTAACAATGGTAAGCCTTTGGGACTTCTGCTCTTTGTTTCTGAAGCTCTTTATTTTTTTTGTAAGTCTTTTTGGAAACGGGAAACTTTTGGCACGTTTTTCCTTCGAAAGCCCTAATTTCAAGTAAATCTTGCTGGGTTCTTTTTTGGAGTTTTAACCCTTGGACTCCTACACCGGCCAAAACCGGCCGTGCTGAACCACGTCCCTTGTACCACTTGTGACGTCATCAGGTTTAACGCTCACAAACAATTTTACCATGTAACGTGTAGGGCAAAGAGATCTTTCAAACCATACCCAAATGAGCACGATTCTGTCAAACAGGCAAGAGAAAACACACAAAAAAAGTGACGTTGCCCCGAAAATCTGAGTGAAAATCTTGTTCCACTACCCACCTGCACTTCCTTCCATCTAATCATACGATCCTAAACGTTTTCCCCAAATCTATTCCCACCGAAAGGAAGCCCAGAAAATGGCCAGCAAGAGAGAAAGAAAGTGAGGCAGGAAAAGCAAAAGAAAAGGGGAGGAGAGGATACAAAACTTTTCAACCCAAAAACTATCTCAAAATTTTGCTTTCTGCGCATGCCCGAACTTTGAAAGCTCAAATTAAGCATCTGGAACACAAGGACGCCAGGAGCTCTACCAGCAAACAGAGTTTTAGGCAGTTTTGCTTCTTTTTGGCTAGATTCTGACCAGAAAACGGCTCGACAAGCTTTAAAAGGTGTTTTTGGCAAGATGTTCAGGAGTCAAAGGGTTAAAGTAATTCAGTTTCGCTGTGCTTTGTAGGTG
>JAEMWC010000264.1:475000-612500 GCA_016490735.1 Pachyseris speciosa
TCCAGAAGTAGAACTTGATTCCTCGTTTACAGCTTTTACTTGATTTCACCAGTGTCAGGAATGTACAAAGCATGGCGTACAGTTGGATTTATTTATTTCTAGTCCAGTATGGAACAGTTCTGTAAATTAGATTTATTTCATATATCATTCACAAAATATTCATGACAAAATTATATTGCTTTGAATTGAAGCAGCACAAGACAAAGTTCAATACTGTAGTTACTGGTAATTATGATTGTTTTCTGAAAGGTTCTTTGATTAAACAAAGGCCAATGATTTTTTATTCTTTTCTCGTATACAGTCGAAACTGTATATAACGGCCCTGTATTAAGCGGTCACACTCTACAATGTATTAAGTGGCCAGTTTTCAAATTCCCAATTTTTCTCTCAATACAAACGTTGTATTTGTTACACGTATTAGGCAGGGCCACCTCTTTTAAGCAGCCACAGACACCCTGCAGCAGTCCTATATTTGTCTTTCTTTATTATTTTGACCTGTATTAAGCGTCCACTCTTGAATGGAAGCTTTGGTATTTTATTGTGTTTAAAATGCTTATGTATATTAAACCGTTAAGTTACAAGTTGGCAATGAACTTTGTTTAAAGAAAAGTATTGTCTATTGTTTCCTTGTATGACGAGTTTTTGTATTAAAAATGACATTAGACCATGCCCAGTGAGTATTTTTAGTGATCCTTAATTAAGCGGTAGAATTGTTTTGGAAGAAATAACACCAATCTGTTGGTATCTACATTGCTTTATTGTGCCAAGTGCTAACATTGAGGTTCATCTGGTTTAAAGAGAAATGACATTTGAAGCAGAAAAGAAACACACATTCATCAGTGCGAGGAAGCTTGGACATTTGGTTTCCTAAGTAACTATGCACATGTCGTTGGCTTCCCTGTGGGGTTGACCCCCGGGCTAACCAGGGGGGTTGTCAAAACAGTCAAGCAAACATGAGGAATTTCCCTTGACAAAGTCCCCAGGGTGAGGTGTCTCTCATGGTCAGCAGAAACTGCTCCTGACATCCTTTACAAACTCGTGATTTCCCACGCCCCCTAATCTTTGCTCGTACAACAAAGTCGTTTTTTCCCCTACCATTAGGCAAAGAATCCCATCCATCTCTTTGTATTCCCCCACATATCTCCCTGGTTGGCCTGGGGGTCAACCCCACAGGGAAACCGATGATGTGTGGACTAGGGAAGCCATCAAATTGTGATGGGATGATTTCTACTAGTTTTTTTTTTACACTTTTCACTGCAAGGTACTGACATGATTCAGAGTCAAAAAAACAGTTATACAATTAAAAATGGCTGTCTCAGTCGCCTTTTCACTTCTGTTGCTCTTGTTGTAGCTCGTATATCTGCAATTAAAAGACAAAATGAATTAAAATAGTTTATAAAATTCAGCAACAAAATATTTAAGTAACTGCTTAAACTGTATTGATGTTGTTGAATGCATTATCAAGTCGAGTAAGTTTCAAATACTGAATACAAACAATAGATCATGAAGAAAAAATAAGAGGTACAAAGGAATGCCAGTTTTAACTTTATCTGAATTCTCTATCTCTATCCATGTGAAACTCTTTATTCAATTTAGACATAAACAAAAACACTACTAAAATTATCCAATTCTGGAATCTCAGAATTGAGGTTACACAGTCAATCAAATGGCTTTGTCACTTCCAGGAATGATGCAGCTTTATAAATTATTTTTACCCTTTGTGCCACAAAATGTCTTTTTCCCATGCAAGTTCCACATAGTATCCAAACTTAGACCCTATGTCCACATACCTGAATATAAGAATCTGACAGAGTTATAACTTGGGGCAGGATTTCTTTCACATGAAGGTCTTGAAGCTCATACCACTTGTTTGCTCCCTGGAATGAACGAATGAATGAATGAATAAATAAACAATTGAATATACTAGTACATTAAATGAATCCAATACAAGATAAAGTCCTTCACTTGAAATAAGAAAATATTATGATTGCAAAAACATGAAAGCTTTTCTGAAAAAAGTCATTAAGTGTTGCACTTTTAATAATTTTAATTTCAACGTTTTAGCCCCACAAACAATCAATAACAGTTCTGAGAATTTTCTATATTTCTAATTGTCTTCTTGTGTACCGGTATTTTATGATTGAACAATTTCATTACCCTAGAATTAATGACAGCATTTTTTTTATTTGTTATTTTGCGCACAACCCCACAAGCTTGTAGCTTTGAATTAATATCGTGTATAAATAAAGGTTGTAGTGTATTGTATTGTATTGTATTTTATACCATGCCATAGAAAATACAGCCAATCAGAATGCAGGAAAGCCGCTGTATATTCGTCAGTATTCCACCGAACCTTCCCATCAATCAGTGCAATTCAACGGTATCACACCCAACCTTCCCATCATGCATTTATGCTGGCCACTGTATTTTCTATGGCATGGTATAAAATAGTTATGCAACCCTTTCTCGTGGTATGCCGTGGAATATCCTACTCGTTACTTGTATTTTCTTTGCATACACACTCTCATAACTCATAACTCATAACATATTTATTCAAGATGGGTGAGCTAAAAATTATAAAACATCTTGAAAAGGAAAACTAGAGGTTGACCCTATAATGTTTCCCTAAATAAAAAGATTAAAAAAAACCATATAAACTATGTACAATGTAAATCCTTTAAGAACTATTTACAAAAGGTAAATTAGATAACTAATGATCAATAATAACAATAAATAATAGATATTCAGATATTTAAAAAGCACTTCAGCACACTCTTAAAACAACTCAGGCTCCCAGCCTCAACAACAGAACCTGGTAGGCTATTCCAGTGCTGTACAATTCGGATAGGAAAAGAGTATTTATATGGATTACACTTTGCTGGCTTAAGATAAAGCTTATATGGATGGTTAGCGTGGGTTGAATTGCACTTGTTGAATTCAAAGAGATCATCAAAGTTTAGTTTGTTCATGTCAAATACAATCTTGTACAATTCAACTAAAGAAAGAAAGCCTTGTGTGTTTCAATGACCTCATGTCATCATTGTCGAACATGGAGACATTCACATACTTGACATTATATATATATACAGAAATAGGTGTGTATGTGAATGACAAGAATGCAAATAATGAAATAATCCGGACTATTAACTTCAGACCCAGCATGTCCAGGTAATCAAGGTTCGACTGCACCATGACAAGAATGCAAATAATGAAATAATCCAGACTATTAACTTCAGACCCAGCATGTCCAGGTAATCAAGGTTCGACTGCACCATGACAAGAATACAAATAATGAAATAATCCGGACTATTAACTTCAGACCCAGCATGTCCACGTAATCAAGGTTCGACTGCATCATGACAAGAATGCAAATAATGAAATAATCCAGACTATTAACTTCAGACCCAGCATGTCCAGGTAATCAAGGTTCAACTGCACCAGATGTATGTTCCAGCATCACAAGAACTGATCTTGTTGATCAGCTCTTGAAGTTGAACGATCTCATCTTTTTTCGCACCCGGTTCACTTTTCATGTCCAATGATTTAGCTCAGTGCCTTATAAGAATTAGCTTCGAAGAGTCTGTTTTATCAATCTGTGGATTTGTCAACAAATGTTGCTGAAGGTGAAGTCTTTCATCAGGGGATATCATGCATACATGGATTGGGAACCAAACGCAGAGGATGAGTATTTGCTGAAGCGAGAACCAAACAACATGAACGATTGAAATGCTGTTGCGGTGGTTCAAGCGGCAAAAAAGAAAACGGATATGCCAGACCAAGTTCAAAAACCACTGAAGATGGCTGCCAAGCAAACATTACACCCAAACAACTTGACAGACCAATTTGATGTATTCGGACATGTGCCTAATCTAATGGCAACATGGTTGACTAAGTTTTTAAAGAGACCATCGAATTCAGGAAGGGCCATCATTAAAGGGAAGCGCGTAAATAGAGGAGGTGGCTATGGTCTAGAAGTGCCATGTGAATATCATTTTCAAGGGGATGACTTCTCGTGCAACTGGCTTAGACAGAAATTAATGAAAGAAGAATTCGATCCGCAATGATGACAAGACTTTTGACCTCAAGGTAGAAACAGTAATGTTCGAGTAATGTATTCGGCGATTTAATGATTTTTGAAAATAAACAAGGAAATCCATTACCTGGTGTGCTATTTGTACTTGTATGAACTACTGTAGTATTTGAGTGGTTTCCTTTTACAAAGTGGCCGTTTAATACAGGTCAAGACAATAGAAACAGCTTGTCGGGACTTAGCAAAGGGTGACCGCGACCGCTTAATAGAGGTGACCGCTTAATAGAGGTCAAAATTATAGTAATTAAGGGAAGTAATTTTCGGGACTTTGACAACTGACCGCTTAATAGAGGGTGACCGCTTAATACAGGGCCGCTTAATACAGGTTCGACTGTATTAACTTCAGACCCAGCATGTCCAGGTAATCAAGGTTCGACTGCACCATGTAAATTTTGAACTACTTTGCCTTAGTTACTGGTAACAGGATTAGATAAATACTTACCTTATGCAAAATGTGAACTTTGAAATTACCAGCACCTGTAGAAATAGAAAATCATTAATATCTCAGAAAAGGGAGCTATGAAGCTAGATGGCAGTAGGAGCAGCAATGAGAACATCACATGTTTTATTTCCATCACATGTATATAGGTACACAACCCATGTATAGCATCAGCTAACCTTGGCGGGTATTAGTGAAATAAATAAACACTAAACATTTTTACCTGAAGGATTATATTATTACTACTTCAATATTTTGCAGCTGAAGAGCTGACTGCACAACCAACATTTGTCAACTTTTTGGCTGATTTTGTTTTGTAAGCAAACTGCGACCAAACCCCAGGGAATAAAATGATGTTGGGTTATTTAAATGAACATTTAAATGAACTCATCTTGTTATGCTCTAAGGAATGCTGACTTTATGGTACCGAGATTTAACACTGTGAACGCAGCATTAGATATTTAGGACCCGTTCTTTGGTCAAAATTCTGTAAGGACATCAGAAGATCGGATACACTACAAGTTTTTAAAAATAGAATTAGACAAACAGATCTTAGTAATTTAATTAACAGACACTGCTCTTGTATACTTTGTGGCAGCTGACCCATTTATTCTGATAATTATCTCAAACTAGCTGGTGAGATTGTCCTCACAAAAGCCAAGTGTATAGACATAAAAGTAATAAACTTGACTTGACTTATTATATCTTAAATTACTGTAGTTAATTAGTATATTTCTAGGTAATTCTTATTGTATATATTGTGAATTTTCATTCTTAATAATACTGTGTCCCCAGTTAGCTCCTTCTCACTTAGGAGCTAGATCCTCAATTGACACAAATACAGTATCATCATCAACATCATCATCATCAACAGTCATGTCATAATATGCCAAAAGGTACCGGTAACAAGAATAAACCTTGATGCTTACAGTTTTTCCATCAGACTCCCAATGAGTACAGTAATAACAAGAGTAAACAAGAAACTTGCAACAGATTTGAAATCACCTTTGCCAGGCTCTCCCTCATGACAAATGTTTGCTATCAGGTCATACTGGGTGTGGTGATGTGCATCTTGTATAGCACGGTCTGAAACCAAATACTCTGCCATGTCTACTCCCCTGAAAGTATAAGGTATTCACTGATATCAACAATTTTTAAAAAAGTACTGCCCAGCATGAAAATGGGGATGGATTGGTAAAGTTAGAATCTATTAAAGGGACACTTGTCAGGTGTTTCTCTTCAAAATAGCCTGCGATTCAAACAAGGCCAAAACCACTCATTCTTCATTCATCTGAGAAATTTGTCAAGAAGGGTAATTCGTAAAATTTAAGTCAGGACCCCAACTGAAAACAGCATAAGTTGACATGGGTGTTTTCAATACTTGGCTAGTTTAGACAACTTTGAGTGATTATTTTGAAACAGGTTTTAACATACCAGGAACTCTTTAACTATAGATCTAACATCTGCTGCATTTCACAATGTCATTAAGTGTGATGGGAACTTACTGTACAAAATATTTAAAATCGCTCAAGATTTTCATCATTAATAATTTTTAAATATTTCTGAGGAGATCTTTTTTAGAAGCTTTAAAGGCCTATTACTTGGCTGCAATGCTAATTGACCAAATTTTACCCCAAATGGCTGCCTGAAAGACCGTACAGGCATCAAAACATTTTGGGTTACTTTGTTACGATGGGTTAAGTGTAACATGATGGCAAATAAATTGCACACTCATTCACTTACTTCACAGGAAAATTTACAACAGTAGGATTCTTCTCCACAAAGAACATGTTCTTGGCAAATCTCTGTGTCCCAAAATGTCAAAAAAACAACTTTACTAAGTGACATCTGGAATACACAAGTAACAAACATTTTAACTAACAAAATTCAAATAAATTCCATTAGTTCAAGATCGAGAAAAAGTATTAATAACAATTATTATAAATAATATTTTTTTGTCTCAGAAAATTACTGCCCATTATAACTTTGGGGAAAATGGATTACTTTGACTTTTCTATGAAATTATGATTTAAAATAAGATTGCCTCCCTCTAAAAGTAAGTAGCCTTTGCCTTTCTAACTCAAGTTGAATGAGCCCATGAGTTTTTGGCATTCGTGGTGTTCATGGTGAAGGTTAGGATACATCTGAAGCCACATATTACAACAAAGGTTTGGTCTGGCCATAGTTATTCTAACTATGGTCTGGCAATACTAGTGACAGAATAGTTATTTTTATTTCTGGGGTGAAACCTAGCAACATATATACGGTACAAAAATTCACACTTACCTTTAGACACATAATGAGGTACTTTGGTAGTTTGGTGAGCTCAAATTTCTTGACAAATGTTTCTTTGTATGTTTTGTACTCCTATAAAGAAGTTGAATCTCTTTGTTTTATTTCTGTTAGTTTTGACTTATATACAGTGTAAATTATCTGCCTATCTAACTTTCGATATTCCCCTTCACATACCTTTTCTGTTTTGCCATCAAATTTGCTCAGAAGTTGAAACAAAGGTACCTACCACAAAGCAAAAAACTCTTAATAACATCATTTAAAATGTAGTCCAAAGAAATTGGTAAAACAAAAATAATATTGTTTTTGGCAGCTCTTTCATAAAACAGAAAAAAGGCACGTTCAAATAATTTTGAAAGAATCAAGGAATTCCCCTGTGTAATTTGTAATAATTTTATTTATGGGTACGAAGTTCCCTATGGTAGTTACTGTAAATGAACTCCATACACTGTGTAAAGATTTTAATTTGTGCTCTGACAAAGAGTCAAGAGAATTCTAGAAGAGTAAGCTCTCAAAGTCTGAAAGTATTTCCAAACAATAATCATCATCATTAATGTTTTACAAATTAAGTAAGTCACCAGCAGAACATAGAGTACACACCTGGGGTATGATGTTCTGTTGGTATTCATCCTAAACACAAACAAAACAATGTGTTAAAAAGTAAAGTTGCCATAAAAAAATTCTTTGTACAAACACTGATAAAAATAAGCTGTTGTGTAAATAAAGAACAATGCCTTACAAGTTAGACACTTGCAGAAGACAGGAAAGCAAAAGTGGCTGTTTTTGCCTGTTTTGGTCACCAGGTGCCTGCGTCTCAAAACTCCTGAAAACATTTTGGGCCTGAAAAACTACTTATTTTTACGAGCACTAGGTACATTACCAAAAATTCAATTTCTAATATTTTCACTGTCCTTTTTAAGAAAGCACGCTATAAAAGTAAGAAATACATCAGGCTAGTTTTCCTTAAAACCTAGTGCCAATCAATAGAACACCGACTTGAAAAATATTTCTCTGGCCCCAAATGTTTTCTGGAGTTTTGAGAAATGCACACCAGATGACAAAAATGGGAGGCTACCCAAGGAAGAAATGGAACCATACAGTGGAGAAAGAAAGGCAGTAGATGGGAATACACCCCTGGACAGAGTTTTGTTAGTGACTTACATTTTATTTAATACTGAAAAACAAAAATTTGATAGTTGTTTAAAATATTATTCTTTTAAAGCCAAAGCTTATACTACCTTGTATAAAGGCGATGGAGGAATGTCCAGCATGAGGTACATGTATGGAGAATCAGATGTGGTCTCTAAACAATGAAAGTTAAATAATTTAGTGAACATGATATGACAACAATACTTAAACATAAACTTTCATACTTTTAATTAATTACTTTAATTTCATTTTGCCATGATAGACATGGCTTGAAAATATTTGCCATATGACGAAGTGTACCAATCAAATAATCTAATCCAAACAGACTAACACTTTGGTACTTACAGAGAATACAGAGATGAACGATTAAGAAAGTTTCATCAACTGTCGCCCATGCATGGTGTAGCCTACTACGTGCTGTTAACTTAAATATACCCATTAGCAAGAGAATAAGTCATCCACATAGAGACTGCAAATAGAAACGTGCAAGGGCCTGAGGGATCCATAAACCAGATGCTGTTCTTTATTTTTTCTGATTTACCAACTGCTGTTGGCCCTCAGTATACCGTATGCCCTCCCCCCTCCCTAGCCTACCAAGGAAGGATTGTACCACTCACCAGGAACTACACCACCTAGTTTTTTCAGATGGTGAAAAGGTTCTTTAATGTCCTAGACCTATACCATATTGTATGAGTATAAAGTTGAGGAGGTTATGAAGACAAGGCCAACCACATAGCATTACTGTACAATGATACAGACAAGATGTTGATCACGGCCCACATGAACTGGCAATTACTCACCAGTAATTAAAAAAAAGGGTTAGAAGTGTCGACCTCCCACCCAGCAGTCCAGTGAACTTACCAACTGAGCTGTCTAACCAACAGGCAAGTGCAAATTTCACTAGGCTGACCAACAGGCCACTTACACTGTACTTACCTCAAGATCAATGGAAGAAATTTCTCCAGCAAAGCCATGCGGATTTCACAATATAGGACATAAAAGAAAAGAGAACATAAACTAACCTTTGTATTCTTCCTCATCCACCACCTTTTTAATTTCTTCTTCATTCTGGAGTCATGCAAGCAAACAAAAACAAAACAAACAAACAGGTTAACAGGAAACAAAAGGTTTTCATGGAAAAAACAATTTAATTGCCACATTTTGCTTGGCAACAATTTACTATTTTATATCACAAGCACAAATTAAAGTAAATCTTAAGAGACATTATAATTGAGGGTCCATTTCAGAAATCTGCAGAAAATGGCACCAAAAGTGTGGAATTAGCTTCTCTTATCATTGTCTTTACTTGTTCTCCTTGAGCTTGTACTTCCACAAGATTGCTAAATAAATAAAAATAACATCTTACACTAAAAGCTTGTACCAAATCTAGTACTTTTGAATGAAATTTAAGTTCCTCTCTGATAAAAGTATTACTAATAACACTAGCTCTGGATAATATTTGACTCCCCATTTTGTGACACAATGTACCTGTCTGCACACCTACCTCAGTCTGGGGAAGTTTTCGGGAGCTTATTCTCATCTTGCCTTGGAATGTTTTATAAACTACACCTATGATTTCAATCAGTAAATTAATGAATAAAAACCTTTAAAGTGCCTATGAAGCGAAATTTGTTTCTTGCTAATTTTAAAGTTTACCCCTAAAAACGCAAGAATCTCAAAATTTGAGGTGCTTGTGATTAAAATTGTTGATTTTACGAGCGTCTGAAGTTGGGTTATTTTGCCTTTAAAAATGGTCAGGGGTCTGGGTCGTGTTTATTCGTGAAATTCTATGATGTGACATCATTTTGGGTACAAAAATGTGTCTGCGCTTATGAATTATAGTGAAATAGTTGGAATACTTGTCCCCAAAATTACGTCAAAATTACGTCACAGCTATTGTCACGTGTCTTTTTGGCCGTGCAATTCAAATGCCATTTTTGAGGGCAAAATAGCCCAATTTCAAACGCTTGTATAATCGCCGATTTTAATCAAGAGCACCTCAAATTTTGGAATGTTTAGTTTTATGGATTAAACTTTAAAATTAGTGAGAAACAAATTTCGCTTCATAAGCACTTAAAAGCAATACCAAATGATAACAAAAAGAATTCCAAACACAGTGTTATTTCCAATCAAATTTGCTTGTAACTGAAAACCTCAGTACTAATAATAAATTGTTATTATTTATTTATGAATAATAATATTACTAAGGATGATAATCAATCCTTAGCCCTCTGATAAGCTAAAATTATACTTTACGATTTTAATGAACATATGTTATTTCCAAAGTGAGTGAAATTAGAAATACCACATGATAGAAATGCATGAACTTGAAAAAAAAATCTGAGTTCCAGATGGGATTTGAACCCACGACCCTCTGCAATCTAGACCAACGCTCTAACCACTGAGCTACTGGAGACTCTATGGTAAGCAAGGGTGAAATGTGGGCTTTGACTGGAACCGCATCACGTGGTCACACAGCCAAATAATGACTAGCACACTCATCACTGCATCACGCATTCACATTAAGGCATATCAAAGATGCAACCATCCAAGACCTCCTACGTGAGTGAAATTAGAAATGCAACATGATAGAAAGGCATGAAACCCGAAATGGAAACTCGGAAAAAAATCCGAGTTCCAGATGGGATTTGAACCCACGACCCTCGGCGATCTAGACGGATGCTCTAACCACTGAGCTACTGGAGACTCTATGGTGAGCAAGGGTGAAATGTGGGCTTTGACTGGAACTGCATCACTTTGGAGGTCTTGGATGGTTGCATCTTTGATATGCCTTAATGTGACTGTGTGATGCAGTTATGAGTGTGCTAGTCATTATTTGGCTGTGTGACCGCGTGATGTGGTTCCAGTCAAAGCCCACATTTCACCCTGGCTCACCATAGAGTCTCCAGTAGCTCAGTGGTTGGAGCATCTGTCTATATCGTGGAGGTTCATGGGTTCAAATCCCATCTGGAACTCGGATTTTTTTTCAAGTTTCCATTTTGGGTTTCATGCATTTCTATCATGTTATATATGTTATTTCATTTTTTATTTGTCAACTGTGATACAATATCTCTTGGTAATGATGAGTTTAATGCAAAGCAAGTTAAGTATCCAGAGAATTCTCTGTGATAGCAAATTTTCTCATACATGTTAATAATAATATTAATAATAATACCGGTAATAATAATCTTTATTATGCTTTTGTCAGTGTACATTGTTTTTTGTTATAATCTTATTTGCCTAGTAAATTTACAATAATAACCAGTTGGTTTTCTTGTTAGCTCCCTGAACAATTTAGGTTCTAAGTAGCAGGTAAAATAAAATAAAAGAAAAATAAAATAAAAAGAAATGCAAAGAAGGAGGAACTTATTTACATGAAGTATGTTGCTTCATCAGTAAACCAAAGTTTATTTTATTTGTTGTTCAGAACACACTTGAGTTTTTTTTTAATGAGTTGGGAGGCCTTTCCAAATGTCCGTAGCATTTATAACTAAGCTAAGCCCAAACCAAATAATAGACAACTTACTACTTGTTGATTTCTTTGTTCCTCCAAGAGTGGTGTGAAGAGAATTTAAAAACCAAGATAAAAATTCCACAGGGTCACCTAAAACAAAAATAAATCAGTGAAAACAAAATTAATCAAACGGGCCATGTTTTAAACGAGTAAGGCCTGGGAACGAATCCAAACTTCATTGAAAATCAATGAAATTGAACAAAATCGATTCTCACATGAAAGGGTATCTCAAAATAAGCAGTTTCAGCAAGTTTTAGTTTGTTTGGTTGAAAAGCCGCCAGATAACATGCACTTAAAAATTGAAAAAATCCCATACAAATGTCTATTTCGGAAAGTGTGTCCCCCCAAACCATACAAAGTCTCTTTTCACAATTTTCAAACACATTTTTTTTCAGCTCCAATTCAACTGAACAGTGTCAAAGTTGATTAGGTGACCATTTTTGAGATACTCTTTCATCAGTGGAAACAATTTTTTCCAACCAATAAATTTTAAAACCTCGTTCCCAGGCCCTTACTCGTTTAGAACATGGCCCATTGGTCTGAAACCAGCTTAAGTCCTCTTTAATTTAAAAGCAAACAAATGAAGGTGGAAGTAGGAGGGAATAAATAAAAGCTTGTGTAACCTTGTGTAACTGAGATATAATTTTAACCCATTGGCGCCCAGCCGTTTTTACCTTTTCGGAGTGATTTTCCACCTATAAACGATCCATAGCATATCGTGACTCTTTATTGAAACTCCCATGGAAAAGTAGTGCTGTCCTAAGGCACTGGAGGCTCAAGGTTTCTGAAAACGTCAAAAATGTTTGACATAGCTATTTTACATCTGTGGAGCTACAAGGACGTCCCAAGTTCGGTTTGCTTGCAATTTTTTGCTAAGTTTACAACCATTTTTCATCTTTAGTGGCTGCCTGATGAGCATCATTAAGCATGACAGTAGCTAAGAGTCCACTTTCTCAAAGAATCGAGCAAGGTGATGTACTTTGTTGTCGAATTTGACTTGTTACTCGACGAACTGGGAATTTGGCCGGTCAGACACTTAGTACCTTTGGGACTCGACTATTGATGAATTTCTCGACCTACCGCCGCATATTTTGGAATTTGTGAGCACTGAAGATGACCACAAGCATGAATCTTTGGCGGTAGGTCAGAGTGGCTGTAGACTTAGTTTATATGTGAAAGAATTGGGGGAAGGAACGGGCACTGTCAAATATTGTCGTTATTTCCCAGCATGCAATGCGGTCGAGATGTTGAAAATGGCGGAAGGCCCGAATGCACTGGAACAAAAGGCTGTATCTATGCTCAAGAGAAGAATATGAACAAAAAAGGTCATTTCTAAGCTAGAACAAGGACTGAATTTTGATATGATGGTTGAAGTTTGGTTTTATGACGATGATTTCTTTAAAAAACATAAAGGCAAAAAGAGGCATTTTCGTCGTTTCTCTTTGACGTTAAAAACGTTCAGTATTTGGTAAAAATCACTAAGTTTCTTGTGTTTATTGGATATCCAAATTTAAAGGACATCCCATTTCGTGCTCACAACTGACAGTTAAGGCAATATTCATGTGATTGATAAAGTTGCAAGGTTTTTAAGCATGGGAGTCTTGTACCGCTGGTTTTGGCCGGCATGGGCACCAATGGGTTAAAATTTAACTACCTCCTTAATTACCTAAGGTGACCATAATGTCCAGGTCAAGAGCTCAGAAACTTGCTAAATTTCTCAAAGATAACATTCTGTGAAAACCAAACTGGAAAGCATACGGGTTCTGCTTTCTCTGATTTGTTCAAATTAAGTCCTTTTTCCTGCATGCTGTAAATACAGCATTGAAAGATGTCTCAGTTTTCTTTGATTACCCTTCTAGGTATAGCCTCCCAACCAGTTGTTATTTATGGGAGTTGACTCCCCTGGAAATATGAAATACAACTCCCCTAGAAATGAAACTAATTCGTAATGTGCTCCTTAGAAAACAACCAAGCCACCCCAACCATCACCCCCCCCCCCCCCCCCCCCCCCACCCCCAACACACACACACACACACACAGATTCTTGGATCCCACATTCCTCACTCCTCCATGGCAAAGTATCAATATTTTCAGAGGCACAGTCAGTGATATAGAATGGAATTTACATGTAGAGACATTTGGAATAACTGTACACCTACCTTGTTCAGTAAACTGAAATCTTTTCTTACTGCATAAAACTACAGCCTAAAAAAAATAAGAATTATTAGGGAACAAATAATTCACACAAAGCCATCCATTGATGTTCCATGCTGTGTAAAATGCAATGTAGTTCATAAGAGAGCAAAGTTGTTGTTGTTTAATGAAAAAAACAGCTTTATCAGCAATCTTCAGTTGCAGTAGACTGGCCTATAGATAACAGTACCTAGTCTAGGCAGCCCATAGGAAAATGTTTCTGAGAATTTTCCTGCCACACAGTAGCACAGCAAAATGTTCACAATGAATGTTGAGATCTGTAACTGATCTAAAACACCAACCTGCAACATCTCATGAGGGCTGACATGGGCTTTGAAATTACGAGGATTCCATATCTTCCTAATTAGCTCACCAAACCTGTTAACTGTGACAAGGATTTAACTTCATTAATCTTCTATAACAGCCTTATCTTAACCACACTTTAGCATAATTCACACATGCCAAACTTCAGTGATGATAGTTCTTCTACTCAAACCAACTTTTTAGTTATAAAATCATTAAATCACCTACACAATTATAGACTGCAAGCAATCATACTTTTTCCTCAGATCCCTCAGTTAAGCGGCAATAAAGTTATGCAAAATGGAAAAGGAGAACACAGGGGAATATTTATTGGGGATTCTTTCCCCACCTGATACATGTTTTCGTGTCAAAATTTACAAAAAAGTTGTATAAGGAGAAAAAAGAATTACAATAAAGACAAATTAAAGAGTTACCTAAAGGGAACATAATATCTCCAGGAGGGCGCTTGATGCTTTGGTAGTTTTCTTCTCTCAGAAAAAAATCTCGAACAGGAGGAATAAATGCTAATGCCTGCAAAAAAAATGCAAGCAAATAATATAAGCCATAAGGTCAAATTATGAACACTTCTAACATGTATGCAGAATGAATTCTACATACCACAGTAATTAAATAATTTCTAAAAAAAATCCTTCATTGTTACCGGTAAATGAACATCTTATCTCACCTGCAAGACTACATTTAGGTAGTCGTTTCCTTTAATGTTATTCAGGCCAACGATACCTGAAAAAGAGGTAATATAGATACCAATTTTAACTGACTCCCTCGTGAAAAGAACTTGTAATTTTACAGGATATGCAAGGATTCTTTTTACCAACCAGGTAAATAGGTTGTCCCATCAAATGCCCTTGAAAGCTTTGCTGATTGATCCAGCTGCTTAATTTCATCTTTGGTAAATGTTGGATTTAAAACGTACTAGAAAACAAATAAACACACAAAATTCACTAATATATTAAGGAACTCTTTTAGAGGTCTGTCACACCAAGGTTAATACAGTGAACTCCTTCTAAGGCGGACACTTCATGGACCAGCTCTTGGTATCCGCCTTGAAGAGATGTCTGCCTTAGAGGGAGTTTTGTTACAGAGACTACAGTACAGAGCAATTCGGCCGGGGGCCTGGCAAAGGTGTCCGCCATAGAGAGGTGTCCCCTTACAAGAGTGTCTGCATTGAGAGAGTTCACTGTAGCTTCAATGAAGTAGCCTCTTACAGGCTCTCAGGTAGTGAAGCTAGACAGTGGGAAAATAACATTCCTTCTGTGCGCGGGATCTCAGATCAAAAGCCCAAGAAAGCTAATGGTAACTTCCTGATCCACACACTGGGTGATAAAGAACATGCAGAAAGACATGTGCCTATTGTTAGTAATAACTGACCCCTTAAAATTGATATTGACTTCCTAACTTTGACAGTCATCTGGATAATATTACAATATTACAAACCAAGGAATGCGATGTACTTTCTGGTATTGGTTGAGGTCCTTCTAAAACAGACCACCTTTGAAGGTGGTGCAGGATCAATTTAGAAATTGACCTCATTTAAATGAATTTAAGATGACAGGTGCTCAAGATCAGCCACAATGTGGAGTCTGCTAATGTCACAATATTATTAAGTCCCTAATACCCACCAAACCTGTGAAATACTTATTTCTAAATACAGTCTTAAACACCATGTCATATGTAACTCCAGTAACCTTTCCAGGGTGTTTCAGGGTCAGTTTCAGCAATCAATGCAATCAATCTTACTAATTTCACTTGGATACATAAAATACAAAAATGCAGAACAAGTGGAAAATACAAGAACACATTCCAGAAAAAAAATTAGGCACTATGGAATAAGCCAGTTTATTATCCCCAACTTGTAGCATTTAGAAAGCAGGCAAGGCAGCTGCATCTTACTTGTTAACTGGGTAGCCAATATTACAACTCCCAGCCATATAATATCAAATTTCATTCACCTTTATGTCATCCAAAGATGAGTCAATAACTTCATAGTTATCTGGTAAACAGTAGAACTGAAAATAGAACTGGCTCAATTAACAATTTCACACATTACTGAGGCCTTGCCAGGGTAAATTTCGACAAGCAACATGGCCCAAAAAGTAATGACAGCACAGAAAACGAAATCCCGACAGGCGACATCATTCCCAGCAAAATTCCGACAGTGGCATCAAGGCCAAGAATTAGCGATTTAAACACTGACTTGGGAGATTTTGAAATTCAGACAAGCAACACAGGACCCTCCCCTGGCAGGGCCTCATTACTCAGTGTTCAGTAGACCATGAAATTTGTTTTGTTACCCAGTAATCTGACCAAAGAAGCACTTCCCTGGTCAGCATTTTCCTAAGCTGTCATATCCCAAAAGCATCCAGCATTCTTCACTCAGGAGTTTCACTAAGGTTTTGAGCAGGAAGCCAATACCTTTTTCACAAATACATGTGGATCTAACTTCTTCATCACAAAAAATTACCTCAATGTGCTCATGGCAGGGTCAGCAAAACTATGTTTACAACCAGCCAAATTACCCCACCCTTAATGAAACCCCTGTACACTGAATTATCCTCGCACATGACGAGGGCGAAGGAAATAATCACCAAACATAACATCTATTGAACATTAAAACAAGTTTGGCTCTACCTCGGTGTAAAAACCTGTGAAACTCAGCAATGATGTAAACCAAGAAAACAAAACATTCTAAGCTTTAGCGTAAAGCAAAACAATGAAAACTCTGTAAGGTTCTCACACCGAGCTAAATCCACAAGTTTTCCTGACAAGTGTCACACAAATGATAGAGAAAAGCAGTTACAGGTAGGAGAGTATGCAGTCCTGGGGATAATTTGGAAACTGAACTTGCGTTAAGTTAATCTAACAGAGCAGAGTTGGCGCAGTGGTGAGAGCGCTCGCCTACCACCAATGTGTCCCAGGTTCGATTCCCGGACTCGGCGTCATAAGTGGGCTGAGTTTGTTGGTTCTCTACTCTGCTCCGAGAGGTTTTTCTCCAGGTACTCCAGTTTTCCCCTCTCCCAAAAACCAGCATTTGATTTCATTTGATTTATTTAGAGTTGATTTGATTTAGTCTCCCCAATTAGTAGAGCATCTGTGCTCGGCTAAATACATTTGAAACTTAAATAAAGTGATTATTATTATTATTATTATTATTATTATTATTATTATTATTATTATTATTATTATTATTATTATTATTATTTATTATGACTCAGTTTACTGCTCAAGTGAACAACTGTCAGGAGAAGGAAGAATCTGTAAGCCAAATATACAGAATTCTCACTTTGTTTCCCCTATCTAACCACCCCTGTATCTGAAAGGATATATTAATTTTTACCTTCAGTGTATGGAGATTTAAAAACACATGATGATCAACTTGAACACTATGTGTGTAAGCATGAGAACGACGACCCCGACCTGGTAACAGAAAACAAGCAAACCTCAGATATAGTGAACAATATTTTAACTGTGAAGTAATATCCAGAACCGGGAATCAATTATAATTGAGAATTTACAGGTGTTCTCCATTTGTTTAAGACTGAACATTAAAATTCTGGTTGTTTTTATTATGAAAAAATTAAATTTAAACTTTGGGCTTTGTAAAAACAAGAAACCATGCTTATGTACTAAACCAACAAATAACCAATCAAAACCAACAAGTTAGCCCTTGTTTAAATTCATGAAAGATAAATTAAAGTACCGGTAGCTCTTGCGCTTACCTTGGAAGTATTTTCCACACACCAAGCAGGCATAAACATTTATGTGAGACAAAGAAATAGAACACAGCTTTTCAAAATCAAAGTCAAGGACATGCCTGCAGAATAACAGTGAGACGGTTCATTACTGAGATTTCACTTCACATAAAACCAAGTAATGAGATGGTAATTAATAGCAATGATCATTGAAAAAGTGCTTATGAATCAGTTTAAACTACCTGTTTATAGTGTCAAGATACGGACAATGTCTACTCTGATAAGCACTGTGTTCTGAAAAATGAAAGAACAATAAAATATTGAAATATACATGTACATGTAGGAAACACATTTTCTTAGAGGATGCAGTTGAATTAGCAAGAAGGTGACTGTTGCTGAAATGGAGGCTGAAAGGTATAAGCTAATGATATCTATTTGTGGAAATTTTGTGTAGCACGGCAAGCGTACTACACGGCAGTAGCACGACTTGGTTTCAAACGTTGTGCTACTGCCGTGTCGAACTCAGTTCATAAATTATGGTATCCGACGTTTCTGGGTAAGAGATTGGGCAACAGCTTTTAATTCGACGGAATTAAATTCGACGTCTGAAACCAAGTCGTGCTAGAGTCGTGCGACAGTCGAGCCACCTAAGTACGGCAGTAGCACGACGTTTAAAACGGCCTAAGTGGCTGTGCAGGAGAGCATTCAATGTGACCAAAACCAACCAAAACTAACCCTGAACTGAAGATTCATGCACGAGGTGGCTAAGCCTCTGAAGTCCTCGAACCCCAGGCGAATTCTTATGTCTTAAAAAAATCTTGCTCTCACCTTCCTTTCTTCTAGCCTCTTCCTCCTCTTCTTCATCGCTATAATCTTCAACTAGGGGTCTTTTTATTCCTCGAACTTCAACTTCATCCTCGTCCGCCATTTTGTCTATTTAGCGGGTGGACCCAGGCTTCACGCACCCGTTTGTGGCGGCGGGAGCAAAGGTTTAAGAGCAAAGTCGAGCCAGGGGTCCGTACGTTGTGATTTCAAAGTATGGTTTTGGGTCCGTTAAGTTACCGGGACTATCGAGAAACGCGCTCCAGCAAAGTTTTGAACCTCAAGAGGAGGTATTGTCATACCAATCGCCAGAACAGAAGCTTTGTTTTTTCAGAGTAGCTAATCGGTGGAAAACGCTCTGAACACTCCCACGGAATTTATTAATTTCATGTTGATTCAATATACCACTAGTCTTTTTCACTACTTTCAGAAACAGTTCGAGTGATTCAATGAATAATCATCCTTTCATTTTAATGACATTATAATTGGTCTCAGTTTTGTTGTACCGTTTCTGTGAAGAACAAAACTGTCACATTTTTCGTCAAAACTATTCTGCCAAGAAAACTTTTCTATCTATTACAATTCTTCTTCTATTCGCTTATCTTTCCAGTTAAGACCTTTCAAAAAAGCTAGATAAATCAACACATGCAGAAAGCGAGCATGAATAAAAATGTAATCAACTAGTTTTTAGCTTCGTTTATCTTTTTGCTTTTATCCGTATCGCTATCGTTATCATTATCGTTATCGTTATCGTTATCGTTATCAGTACCATTATCGTTATCGTTATCATTACCATTATCATTACCAATACACCATTTTGCTAATGTTCAGTTCCTGGTGATTTGTGGGGGCAACGGCCATTTTAAGACGTAATTTGAAATTGTAATTTTGACCGTTTGCCCCACAAAGGAGTAGATCTACCCATAATTCACCAGGAACTGATCATTAGCAAAATGGTGTATTATTGGTTCAGCGTCAGCGTACGTTCATTGAGGTATGAAGCACGCCGGAAGTTTGGAGAGCACGAAAAATGCCTAGCTTTTTGAGAAAGGAAATATGAGACGTCTGCACGCAGGCTACAAACTTCCAAAATGCTTCATATCTCGATGAACGCACAACTGACGCATGAACCAATTGAATTAACGCGGTGTGCGCAATGGGAATATGAAGCATGAGGACGCAATTGAATTAATTACACGAATTTACTAGCTATGTTATAAAACATTATACCGGCGCGCAACATTTGTTATACAACAATTTTACACACATCGCTAAATGTGACTTAACATTGTTTTAAAACTGTCGGGCAAAATGTTTGATCGCCGGCAAAACATCATCTAAAACTTTGTTGAACGAACAAAATGTTGAATGAGACTGTTGGAACATGTAGTCTATATAAGCGTAAACTATACCATATAATGTATGCTATGTGCAGTATACTGTGCGGACTCAAAAAGTATGTGGCTCTCATTAATAACTCAGTTGGTAGAGCACTGCAAGGGTAACACGAGAATCATTTGTTCGATCAAATCAAAACTATTCCTGCTCTACGAAGCTCTACGCATTCTACGTCCAGGACGAATCTGCTTTTAAAGCCCGAACAATTTATCATTCACTTAATTCTATTCCTAAGCAAGCCACTCAAAAGGCACTAAGGCCACAAGGTAGCGGGCATTACCCCTTAAATCTACCAAAGCAAAGATTGAGCCCAAGCATTAGCAGCCATGGACAGCTGTTTCGGCCTTGTTAGGCCTCGTCAGCATGGCATAGCCAATGCTCAGGCTCAAGTACCCACATATCCATAAAACAAGCAATGAAAACGTAAAGCTTGTGGGATGTGGCTGGAGTGACAAGGATACTTCACAAATTAATGTCATCAAGTAAGCTGAAGCCACTCAAAAGGCACTAAGGCCACAAGGTAACGGGCATTACCCCTTAAATCTACCAAAGCAAAGATTGAGCCCAAGCATTAGCAGCCATGGACAGCTGTTTCGGCCTTGTGGCCTTAGTGCCTTTTGAGTGGCTTCAGCTTACTTGATCACATTAATTTGTGAAGTATCCTTGTCACTCCAGCCACATCACAAATTGACTGAGTGTGGTCATAGTGTCTCCTTGTAAATTTTAAATCCCACAGAAATGCCCGAAATAAGAGACTTAACAGACCTGTACTAGCCAGCAATTTTTAATGAACTTTGTTTGGTGTTACCTTAACGGTGTTAGACATCATCACAGCTATGAACGCAGCTTTAGCGGTTGGAAATCTTGAGAAAGCCTGAAAAATTTAAGGCTCAGCTGTGTGTGCGGAGTTCGAATTCATGATCTCTGTGATACTGATGCTACTCACCAAGAGAGGATACTCACTTAATTAGGAGTTTGCGAGCATTTCCAAGCGACTGAAAACGTCCAGCAGATGAGCAATGTCGAATCGGGAGGTCTCGTCCCCACTGACTACACCATGTCTGGAAGAAGTACAGCTGCATAGGGTTTCTAGCTTGCACTGCTGCAGGCGGGGCAGAATCCCACTGGTACACGGCAATCAGCTTCGCTAGCTCTTGTTCAAGGCCTAGTCGCCTGCTACCGCCTTCAGAAGTAGTTTATCAGGAATGATTTATTTCGGAAAGTATTGACATGTTGTTATTGTTTCAGACATCTGGGAGATGAAACTTAACTCAGTTTAGCTTTTTATGGAGAGTATAAAAGCAAGGGCCGATAAAACGTAGAATGGTTTTAAGTTTTGTGTACTATATTTCGGCTGGCCAAACCAGCCTTCTTCAGGTACAATGAGAATTTACATTGGAAGGGGTGTTTATGTAGTTATATACTGGAAACACGTGAAACTAAAATGATTGACAGTGTAAAATAAAATACTAGAAAAAAGGTAAACTTATAAGAAAAAATTAACTAATATGTTTCTTCGCGGATGTTAAGACCTTCAGGATCAATTGTTCTGCCTTTTGAAATTAACACCGCCGTACCATAGATAGCCCTAACACCAAATCTAAACCTACCACAGTCGCGGAACATTTCCTCTCCTCTCCTAACCACACTGCTAATGACATGCAATTAATCCCCATTGAGAAAATATTTTCTAACAGAGACTCAATCCGTAAGGCCAGGGAAGCTTTTTTAATTTCAAAAGGCAGAACAATTGATCCTGAAGGTCTTAACATCCGCGAAGAAACGTATTAGTTAATTTTTTCTTATAAGTTTACCTTTTTTCTAGTATTTTATTTTACACTGTCAATCATTTTAGTTTCACGTGTTTCCGGTATATAACTACATAAACACCCCTTCCAATATAAATTCTCATTGTACCTGAAGAAGGCTGGTTTGGCCAGCCGAAATATAGTACACAAAACTTAAAACCATTCTACGTTGTATCGGCCCTTGCTTTTATACTCTCTGTTGATTTTATTACGCCGATCAGATCATCAGTTTGATCCAACGTATACCAGCAGGATTATTGTCCACGGTTGCTTGCTTGAACATTTGATAGCTTTTTATGCATGTGTGTTTTTACTTTTGGGGGGCAAAAACCGGAGGGGGGGGGGTCCCTTTCTACGGCTCTTTGAAAGAGATCATGAAATTATATCGATAGCCTAATTCCCATGTTGTCTAAAGTAAATCAATTTTACGTTGTAATGTCACCATGAAAGAAATGTCAAAATTTTGCCCTTAGAGGCCTTATGTAAAAAAGCTGGATTTTTAATGAAAACTTATTTCACATAAACGTGATTTGTACAATTTGATGTGATTCTTGTCCATACACATTTGTTAACCATACAGAATTTGAAGAAAAGTAAAATGTCTTTGAAGAAAATTTACAATAAGTTCATTCTTCCTTGTTTTTCCCATTTCCTCTGGAGATGAACTTAAGAATTCAGTCAAAGCTTCGCAATTATGAGCAACTTTTCTGTCCACTGAATTCTGAGCTAAACTGTTAAACTTCGCCGCGGCGTTGAGGTGTCGACATTCTCCCATCTGAGGTTTGGTCTTGCTCGGCTAGGATCACCACAATAGGAAGCAGTATCCGAGGACTGCCAGGCTCCACTGACTCATGTTTAGTTTTTCTCTGAGCTAAAGGGTTCTCCACTGCATTGAAGAAATTAAATGTGAAGATTGTACCAGGTGGTGATGATTTAGCGCGCGTGCAACTTGAGAGCTGTTCAGCAGGGCTTGTTTGACCACTCAACGAAGGCTTGTTTGGGCGTTTTAGTAACTTGGATTTAGTTTTTCTTCGTTTGAAAAGCGAAAGGTAGCCTGTTACCATTGGAGATTTGTTATGTATAAAACTTTGTATCTTGCTTTGTACGAACAATTTCAGATTGTTAGATTTTTAAGAAATGACTCCGAAATTTATACTGTTGGTGCTATGTAATATTTACGCAATCGCCATAGACACCGGCAAAACAAGATTATCATCTATTACTATTGACGAGACAACCATCATAAAACTGAACAAATAGTATGGGTACCCATGGTAACGTGTCGTCAGGTGATTACTTTTGACACAGTAGTTGACGTGGAAACCTTCGAAACAACATCAAAGGATTTTATCAGGGCTGCAAAGACGTCATCAACACATGTCAAACTTGAATATCAGGTACTCAAGCCCGGCTAAACGGAACGGTTGTTTACTATTTATAAAAATATTCCGGAAATTTAGGTACTGGGAATTTTCGTTAGGAAAAAACGGTACGTGTTGTTTACCATTTGCTAAAAATTCCGGATTGTCGCGTTCAAGTGGAGCGATTACGCTCGGCCAAAAGCCAAGAGGCCTGAAACTAATACGAAACATGAGAAACTTGTAAATGGTAAACGAATTTTCCACTGGGAACGTTCCAACCTGGAAAACAGGACTACCTTTACAGAATTTCCTTTTGTCCCGGTTTTTTTTCCAGTGTGAACGAACCAAAAAAACGTTTACCATTTACACCCCAACCGAAATTTCCGGGAATTTGTGGTAAACAAGTTGTTTACCATTGGTAAAAACCAACGTTTAGTCGGGGATGAGTACCTGATATTAATTTTAATATTAATTTATTTTAATTTATTCATTTTCACTACATTAGTTGAAACAATGGTATCACACATAGAGCATATATATATATATATATATATATATATATATATATATATATATATATATATATATATAAAGAAGAAAACTTAGCTAAATTACATGAGAGAGAAAAAAAAATTATTGCAGTGGGGAAGGACTAGAAGGGAACATACGAACCATTCGAGCTAGTCCACCCAAAAATTACAACAGACACTTAAATAAAGAAAAAGAGAAGAAAAAAACATTAAAATTATATCTTAAATGTAAAAACTATAATTGCTAATCAGTGTCATATCCTAGATTAATATTCCTGTTTGACGTGTGTTCATGACGTATAAGATCCTTTGATGTTGTTTCGAAGGTTTCCACGCCAACAGTTGCGTCAATCACAATCACCTGACGACACGTTACCATGGGTATCCATACTATTTGTTCAGTTTCTATGATGGTTGTTGAGTCAATAGTATAATAGATAATAATGTTGTTTCGCTGGTTTCTATGAAGATTGCGTAAATATTACACAGCACCAACAGTATAAATTTCGGAAACCTTGTTTTAAAAAATTCTTACAATTTGAAATTGTTCATACAACGCAAGATACAACTTCCTATACGTAACAAATCTGCAATGGCAACAGGCTGGCCGTTTCCCTTTTCAAACGAAGAAAAACTAAATCTAAATTGCTAAAACGCCCAAACAAGCCTGCGTTGAGTGGTCAAACAAGCCCTGCTGAGCAGCTCTCGAGTAGCACTCGCGCTAAATCATCACCACCTTGTACAATATTCACATTTAAAGGGGCAGTGTCACGCTATTGTACCATCACTTTAAAAAGCTTAAAATTGCCAATGTATCAGTGGAAACCTTGAAATAATGGTCTAGTTTTGTTGCCAAACTGTAGTACTGCATTGACACCATGAACTTCTGTATTCCATGTAAGATACATGACGAGGATGGAAATGGATTGAAATTTGAAAAAACTTGCCAGTTTTTTCAAAATTTCAAGCTATGCATTAAAAAATCACCAAAAAAAATTATTATGGTTAGCTCTTCTTGCTAAAATTTCATTGGAATTCATCTTGCTGATTCTGTAGAAGCATTTTTTGCACGATAACAGGCACAAGGCAGTAATTTTGGCAGAATTGAACCAAAAACAGCAAAAATCCCGGTGACAGTGCTCCTTTAATTTCTTCAATGCAGTGGAGAGCCCCTTAGCTCAGAGAAAAGCTACACAAGAGTCAGTGGAGCCTGGCAGTCCTCGGATACTGCTTCCTATTGTCGTGATCCTAGCCGAGCAAGACCAAACCTCAGATGGGAGAATGTCGACACCTTAACGCCGCGGCGAAGTTTAACAGTTTAGCTCAGAACTCAGAGGACAGACAATTTCCTCGTCACTGCGAATCTTTGACTGAATTCCTAAGTTCATGGGAAAAATAAGGCTGATTTAGCAACAGAGCGCGCGGAAAGGACTGAACATGACTTTCCGGTGCTCAATTTGCTGCTCTGCCATTGGTCAAGCCCGTTTTTAGATCTGCGCGCGCCGTTGTCAAGAAGTCCCCGTTGTCTTTGCTAAATCAGCCTATTGCGCACGCTGACACGTGAGCCAATTATTGGTTCATGCGTCAGCGTACGTTCATCGAGGTATGAAGCACGCCGCCAGAGGAAGAGGAAATGGGAAAAGCAAGGAATAATGAACTTTTTGTAAATTTTCTTACTTGACATTTTTCCCGTTTCTAGATTCTGTACCGTTAAAAAATGTGATTAAGACAAGAATCACCTCAGATTGTACAAATACTATGTAAAATAATTTTTATTAAAAAATTGAGTTTTTATTACGGAAGGATCATGGCAAAAATTTTCCTTTATTTTCATGGTGACATTACTAAGTTAAATTGACTAACTTTCGACAGCAATTTTTTTTTTTCAGGTATTACAAAACACAGTGAAGCAGCCAGGAATTAGGCTATCGTTTCATTTTTATGATCTCTTTTAAGTGAAAAGATTTAAGACTTGTCCCATTGAGAGTTTGCTTTCAAGTGTTTCCCAAATCTGGAGCCGAGGCTGGGGGAGGGGTGATACACTATGAAGCGTTTCGATTGGTTTGCTTGTGTGGGTCTTTTCCTGATTTCACGCTGATTTGCATCGCAGTAAGTCTTTGAAAACATGCATGCAAAGCAGTTTGTGACGTCAAATGACGAATAGACCCACGGCCCTTCTGACTTGCTGGTGTACCAAATGATGCTTAAGGTTCGGTAATACGGGCAACAAATTCGTGCAACTTTCCACGCAACATTGTTGCGATACGAGTTAGAGCGATGTTGTCCGTTTTACCACTAGCGCAACACTCCCCGATTTTGTTACGCAAAGTAGAAAGCTGTTCTACTTTCTGCAACATGAAACGACGAAAATTGTTCCGCGACGAGTTGCTCATACGGGTGGTAAAACGGGCAACATCGCTGTTCAACTCGTACCGCAACAATATTGCGCGGAAAGTTGCACGAATTTGTTGCCCGTTTTACTGCACCTATAGTTTATCAAAGTTTTATATTAGCGGGTAAAATATTTTGTGGTTGGGTCCACTTTAAGTTCTTTTGTTTTTCGATCAAGGAATGATCATTGTAGGGAGCCACCCTCAATACTGCTTACTTACTTGTTCGTTACTGCAACAAATAGCAGTAACTTAATACATTTATTGGAAATACATTGCATATCATTTTAAGTCTCTTTTATGCAAAGAGAAACGCAAATTGATTGATGACCAAAATGCAAAGCTATAAGCCATTCAACAAGTTGTTTAAATTTGAACAACTTTTTCATTTATATTGACTTCAAATTTACGTCAAATATATTACCGGTTATTGAACATAACTGTATATAAATCTAAAATGTTTTAAAGGAAACATATGTAACAATATTATGGCTGCACAAAGGCAATTGACTTCAGCCCATTTAAATAGTACCAAATTACGCAAGTTTGTTTCCCCCAAAAGGAACGCAAGCATGTAGATATATGGGGTAAAAATGAGGTACTTAATTTCAAACGTTTATCTATTTAACCTTCTCCTGCTTTAAAAGTTTCCTTGTAGTAAATTTAGAGCATTCAGGGGCACCTAACGAGCCAAATCAACCAAAAGCTGTAGAAAGGCATTTACAAGTACCTTATGGTGTTTGAAGTATGTTTAAAGTGATGTTTTCGTTAGCTAGAAAAAATTGATCTGTTCGGATTCCTTAGCTGAAATTTTAATTGCCCGAAAATGTTAGGGAACAAATCTTCCTTTGAGAAATGCTAGCTGAAGTTAACTTTCCAAGGAACGCTTTTTCTTTCCGAAAATGCTAGTTGATGTTTCTGACTGCCAAAAACAGCAATAACGACCTTTCCGAAAACCTCAGGGGCTATGATTTTCACATTACGAATCTTTTAGGCCCCGTTTTTAATCGACGCCGAAAGCCTAAGGCGAACTACCCTCCACCGAATAGATATCTACCGAAACTTGTTGGGTGCCCCTGAGTATTTGGATGCAATACTTTGACCATTCAAATCCAGATAGCTGGCTGATAAGAACTTCCTCTGCCGGTTTTGTTATTAACGCTGTACAAGTCGGTTCAAAAAGCCTTTGATCTGATCGATATAAAAACTACGGATCAAAATAAAACGCATCCACAAATTTCTCCTTTGATATGGGTATTGTCTACAACGCTGTATACAAGATGGTCCTCGCATTTGAGCCCCTGGATGAAGCCTAAAGAGTGTTCATTCCAATGAATGCTGTTAGAAGTGCTTGGGTGGAAAAGAGGCGTTTACTTTGGGTCATACAAGTAAAGGCCAATGAACAGATAGTACGTTGCCGTGGCGCTGTTCAAAGCAGTTCTAACTTTTGAGTCTGTGGATCAAATACTGGGGTGTCAACATTCATGAAAGCTACTGAGCAATACCTTCCTGTGGTGTTGTTTATGATGTTGTACAAGGTTGTTCTATCTTTTGAGTCCGTGGATGAAATGCCAAGTGTGATAATTCAAATCAAAGCCACAGAACAGTGGCTATTATGGTGTATAAGGGGCTTCTATCTTTTAAGTGCATGGATGAAATCCTAAAGTGTGACCATTCAAATGAAAGCTACTGAGCAGTACTTTCCTGTGGTTCTGTTTATTACGCTGTACAAGGTGGTTCTAACTTTTGAGTCTATGGATGAAATCCTAAAGTGTGACCATTCAAATGAAAGCTACCGAGCAGTACTTTCCTGTGGTGCTGTTTATTGTGTTGTACAGTGTGGTTCTAACTTTTGAGTCTGTGGACGAGATCCTAAAGTGTTATATGGCGTTGGTTACAACACCGTTCACAGTGCTCCTTGCTTTTCACTTCAGAAAACTGCGGCCATTCAAGTGAAGCTGAGGAGTTCAGTTCTCCATTGCGCTGTTATAACAGTTTCTACTTTAAAGTTAGTGAAATGGCAGCTGTTAGCCTGTTCCACAGCTATTTGGGGCGAGCGCGCGAGAACAGCAAAAAATTAACGGGACTGGAGAGTCTGGAACCAGGCTAAACAGCTGGTAAGCAATAGTTTTGTATGCTTCATTTAAATTACAACGCGTGAAATGTTACACATTTTTGGAATCTGCGAGACTCTGCATACCTAACTTAAGAAGAAAAGGCTTAACTTGCTTTCAAAAAACCATCATTAAGACATCTGTAAGCCCACAGCTCCACTTTGTTTTCCACCCACAACAGAGGTCGACAAGCTGTCAGTCCCGTTTGTAACTGGCTTCACAGCACTTTCCATCTGCTCGCGGCTTTGGCGTTGTTCCTTCGCTTCAACCAGTTTTCTTTCATTATCTGCTCTCTTCAAAGCTTCCACTTGCTCTTGGAGGAATTGGATAACACGCTCGTGTTCGAAAGACCTCGCAAAGTCCAGTGCTGTCTTGCCATGCTCGGATTTCTGCTTCACGGATACTCCTTTCTTAACCAAAAGCTTTACAAGAGCCTCAAATCCATTCAGAGCAGCGTTCATAACCGTGGTTTTTCCTTCTTTGTCCATTGTGTGTACATTTGCTCCATGGTGGATCAGCACTTTAGCTACATTCACGTTACCGCTAACGGCAGCGACTCTCATTAGAGGGGTCCACCCTACGATAAAAAAAAAAAAAAAGATTTCAACGTTCATTAAATAAATAAAAATAAAAACACTTTTGCTGTGTCAATGATTACCTAGATTACACATATAGTGCAAACTAATTGGGGTCACCTATCTACCTGTCTATCTACTAGGGTTCTATCACGAATACCGTTCTCTTATTGTCTACACTACTCGCTATCTATTCTGTTTTAGAATAAATCTAGTAGCGTTCTATCACGAATGCCGTTCTCTGATCGGCTACGCTACTCGCTATCTATTCTGTGACAGATAGCGAGTAGCGTTTGTCAAAAAAATGGCGACCATTTCTTCGCGTTTTCGAAGTGTCTGTGAGGAGGACTGAGATAATTTACTTGTTTAGTTTTGAACGACTAGTAGATTTATACTAAACGATTAGATTATCCGCTCTCGATTTCTATGCGTGATAGTTAATTCGGGCTGCGCCCTCATCAGCTATCACGCGATAGAAATCTCGAGCTCATAAACTAATTGTTAAGTATACTAAAAACGATAAAAATATATGTCATGTTAATTAACTAGTCTAAAATATTATCGTCCATCCCCCACTCTCCGTTCCTCCGCATAAGATCCTATCAGTGTTTAATGTTCTATAAGATATAAATAACGTTCGACTTTATAAAATGACTAAAATTTAAGAATTACCGGTACATACAAATAAATTTTTTTTGCAGGTCACAGTTGAGATCAAATATTCCATGCCTGTTTTTCTAAGTTGCTTTTTGAACATGAAGAAGAAGAAGAAGAAGAAGAAGAAGATGCTAATTGATTCTGAATTCTAATTGACACACATTAGAGCTATTTGGAGCTTGTTTGCTTTGATATTACCAACATGTGCTAGCTTTCCAGTTTTTCCTAAATTTGCTTTGAATTCTATTCAGTCTGTTGTGATTCCAAGTTTACTGAAGCAACTACTTTGCCTTGTTTTTACAACACGTAATTACACTTTTTTTTTGAAAATCGCTCTAAATAAAAAAAAAAAAAAAAAACGAACGAACACGAGGGAAACTATGAATTCCTCTAAAAAACTCTTATGACCAGTATTCCCTCATATAACAGTTCGACCTTATTATTTCTTATTAGGCCACAAGTATCACTTCCTCCCTTTTTGCACGATGCTTTTCGAGTGCAAAAACTTCAAACTTGTATTTAAAATACAAATTCGCTATAGCAATGTTGATTGTTCGCAGTCAATTACCTGAGGTTTCATCTTTGATATCCACCCTGCAGCCATCTTGAAGCATCCAGCGTATCATATCTAAATTAGCCCCATCCACTGCCCAGTGAAGTGCTGTGGAGCCTGTTTTGTCAAGTAAATCCCAACTGGCACTATGTTGTCTTAACAGCTGCGCAACTTCCAAATTACCTGTAAAACGAAACAACTCAGCTCCATGACTGAATTCGAGTTAGCATGACACGTTTATTAAAAACTGGATGAAATGACAGTCCGCGTTCACAAACAAACTCGCCATACTGAAAATGTAAAGCTTGTGGGATGTGGCTGGAGTGACAACAATGCCTCACAAATTAATGTGATCTGGTAAGCTGAAGCCACTCCTTGGGCACTAAGGCCACATGGTAGTGGACATTACCCCTTAAATCTAACAAAACAAAGATTGAGCCCAAGCATTAGCAGCCATGGACATAGCTAATTCTTGCCATTTGTGCTCACTGGCAATTTAGCAAAAGTGCGCACATATCGTACAGAACTGATTAAACTTGACGAAAAATATAATAGTTCAAAAATATGTGATTTTAACAAAGAAATGTATGGATTGAGGGCAACTTGTGCTCGCAAGCTGGTCATGCTCGATCATGCATTTCTTAGTTAAAATCGTCAGATGCAAACTCCTATAATTCCACGCGCGCCAATCGACTATCGTCACTGTCCAGAAAGGCACTGCTGAGTCACTGCTAGCAGTCGAAATCTGGACCGAAGCATAGACTACGAGCAGTCATACTTGTTTCCTTAGATAACTCGTGTGAACGGACGGTAAAATTCAAGCACAGATCCAGGGAAAATGGTGACTGTTTTCCGATAACAGGAGCCGCGTAGCCTCTAGGGGAGTCCGGCCATGCTTCCCCGGAAAAAAGAAAAAGGTTTTGGATTTTAATCCTCTTAAGTGCCATTTCCTGGGCTTTTGAGTCATTCGGACAGGATATTGGCCACATTTCCAGATTAAAGCTAGGAAATTTACTTTAATTTTTCTTAAATCTGACTGTTTTCTGTAAAACGGAGGAAGCTGGTCTGGATCCACGTCTGAAATTATGCACAATGCAGAACAGAAGAAGGCCAAGTTTCCCGTGGGGAGCGGTGAAGCTCGCTAGATAAAGGTGCGCTATAGAACTTAGGAAAAGAAAGAAAGAGGTTGCAGTGAGTCTAAGCAATGCACTGCTCATGAAGGGTAACACCCACTAATTAAAACCTGTCTTATTAGAACATTAACAGAAAAATTTCGAAATAACTGGAGCCAGTACAGTTTTCAGCGAGATTAGCTCAGTTGGTAGAGCACTGGACCAACAGTAAAGTCCAACAATAAAGACCAACAGTAAAGTCTTTGTTGCAAAATGTGTAGTTGGATATAAGGTAAGTGTGTTGGATGGCAGGGAGTAGGGGGAGTGGTACTGTGAATGGGGGGAGGTTAGAAGTAGGGAGTAGGGGGGAGTGGTACAGTGAATGGGGGGGGGGGGAGGTTAGAAGAAAGAAAAAAGTGATCTAAAAAAATGTTCTTAAATTGTTTTTGTAACCCCTCATAAATTTCCACGCCCCATTTTTTTCAACCACACCCCAAAAATTAAAGCCCTTTTTAGACAGTTGATAAGAACAAACCAGTTTAAAAATAATAAACTAATTTGAAAAAAATGAACTAGTTTGAAAAAACTCAACTAGATTGAAAGAAATTTAAACCAAAATAAAATTTGAACCACAACGTATACACAATAAACTTGATTTGACTTGACTTGAGACTTGACACATTAGTACTTCATTAATTGTAAACTGCACAAGCAGTCTGGTAATTAGTCACCTGGCCAGTGTTGTAAATTATCTTTGAAAAGCCCTGATGGGGAAGGACCCGGGGAGAGGATAATTAAGTATGTATAATGTATTTTCTTGCAAATTCTGATTTGAAACAGCTAGTCATCCACCTTTATTTTACCCTGAGATCTGGTTTACTTTATAATACATTTCTTTTCATTTTAGTTTAAACATCAAAGAGTGCAACTTAATTCTGAAACAAATCTCTCAAACCTGAGAAGCAAGCCATCATAAGGGCTGTTTTTCCACTTGTACTCTGAAAGTTTACAGTCGCAGAATTCTCCAGCAAGACCCTTGCTACTTCTGTATAGCCTCGCTGAGCTACAAACAAATCAATGATTCAGAAATAATAATTGTAACTTCCACTGTAAGAAAAACAATAAATGCCGGAAATTGTATCACCTAAATCTACAGTGCCTTAAAAATATCTCTAGTTAATCTAGTTCATATCCAGGTTGGTCAGCATCAGCAACTCATATGGTCAAGTTCAGAAAGCTCTGATTTCTTAAATTTTCCTCTTGAGCAGTGAAGAGCTACCGTTTTCCACAAAAGGTGGAAAAAGGCACAAATGAGGCTTCATTTTCATTTTGTTTCTAGAGAAGTTAAATTTCAAAGGATTTGACAACTGAGTACAAAGGAGTGGCCTGAATTAAGACACTAAATCCCAGCATTACATGACCGAATATAGTAGAAGTATAGCTTTGGCATTATTTCATGCCTCCTTAAGTCCTATTAATTAATAATTGTTGTCAGTAACGGTTTGAGAGACCACATCATGCAAGAGGTAAGGAAATAAGATGTCTTTCAAACAAGAAAAATAAACCAGTACCCATAATCTAGACTATGAGTAGCACCTTATTTTTCATAGGAAAAGTAAAGCGGGAGACAACTGTGATGTGCACATGCATTGTTTACAGCATCCCCATGAAGAGTAAGGGACTAATCATAGTCTACTAGTAGACCTACTGAAAATGGAAGAAACAAAATACCTGCAATCATGAGAGGGGACAAACCAAACTTGTCAGGTGAATCCACAGCCTGCCAGCTCAGTCCTTCAATAGAAGGGAAAGCTTATTTTTTATACAGTCCAAATAATCAGAAAAAAAAGCTATTTCCTGAAACTACAACTTTTTGCTTACAACTGGCACTTTACATTTACCTTCATCTTGGGAACTTAAGAGTGGATTAAAAAAAAACTCCATATCTATGAAAGTCAGTATAGTGATTATCTTTGAAAAACGGTGCACCTCATAACTGAAAAACTGCGGTATTAAATACTGAATATAGATATTTGCACCTTATAAATTTTTTTAATTATTATTAGGTTATTTAGTTTTAAGCTGATACATGATTAAAATAGGACTACCAAAAGCATACCAGCATCAGGTAAATGCTGCATAACATCAGTGGGACAATATCATGACAAACATAAAAAGGAATACAGTAGTTACATGCTTGAGCACCTACTGACATTACAGCACTGACCAGGAAGAATATTTCTGACTGTTTCCACATCTCCTTTAGTAACAGCTCTCTGCAGATCTTCACTGGTCACTGGTTTCTTTGTTGTTGATACAGTAACCACAGCACTCCAGGCACTTGAGCCTAAATCATTCATACATCTCAGTCTGTATCGGTACTGTGTGCGTGCCTCTAGGCCACTAAAAACATTCCTGGTAAAAAAAAAAAAAAACAGAACTGAATACATGACAGCTCTCTCATAGAAACCACTTCTTGGAAGTGACCACCTCCCATAAGTGACCACTTTGTAAATAACCATTTTGTTTTTCATTTAAATACTATTTCAAGAGCTCTCTTGTAAGCAACCACTACTCACATTTCTTAAATGACCGTGACAGTTTTTAGGCCAGAAGTTTGGCATATTCTTTTGTTTTCTGTTTCCGGTACGCGACCATCCAACATGATCACACATAAAAGTAAGAAAATCTTTACTCAAAAGTGACAAAAGTCTAGATTTCACGTATATGCACCCCATGTGCCCTGTTTTCCTAGGTTTTGTTCGGTTTAAATTTCAACAAGAGGCTACAATTAGCCTAAACTCGGCTTGCAAAAAACAGTATTGTATCCCTAACTGGAAGTCTGTCTTTCTTATATCAGACGCATTGTGTTTAGCTTGTGTTGGAGTCTATTTCTTTAGACCCCTATCAACATATATTCCTCTAAAATACAGCTCAACCCTTGAGAACAATAATTATAACACTTGTAAAAAATATTTCTAAAAGAACAAGAAAAAGAGAAACAGAAAAAATAAAGCCCATGATATATAACACTAAAAGACATCAAACCCGGTTTAGCTGCGTCACAGGCAGGAACAATGACCTTTAGGCCACAGAGGTTTATCATTATGCAAGGTGATAAAAATAGTGTATTGATTCCAAAAAAAAACTAAGCACACTTGTTTTCGCTTCAATGGATAATTGTTTGAGAAAGGAAACGCTTATCGAACGATGTAGGATTTTTTCGCATAAATGTGAATGGAGTCTCGGTGAAATGTGAGTAGAAAATTAATTAGCAGAGTGAAACTGTTTACAAATACGTCAATCCAGGGTCATTTGAAACACAAGAAAGGAACGTTTCTGGACAGTTTCAAGCCGCTAGTACATTTGTAAAAACTAATCACTTATTCAAAAATTAAAGTCCAGAAATTGAGATATTGTGGGAAAATAGTAAATTAACTACCTGTCAAAGTCTCAGGGGTGTGTGATATCCCGTACTTGAGTTATTCAACAAAATGTACATCTCAATGGAGCGGATACGGGGAACACGGCAGTCCATCTGGAGTTAAATTTTGGTCATGTTAAAAGCTTTCTTCTCGCTGTTGAACTTGCAAACATTCATATAGACACTTCTCTTAACATATTAGTTGTTCAGACTTCAAAGACACAAGGTGAATCGATATTTTCCGATATGTGACAACAGGCATCACTCTGTTGAAAATAGTTAGCACTTGCGCAGAAACGCCGGAAGTGCACTTTGTGGATGATACTCAACGAAAAAGAAGAACCGTCGGTAATCTTAGACCCGGATGCCGCGCGAGACATGCGGGCAGCCCGAGTAATTAGGTGATTTAGATTAACAAGAGGCACATTGACAAGTACAGTCCATGTAATGGTACTTTTCCCGAAAATTGGTGCATGCGAAAAAAAAAAAATCCAATAACTTAGTTTATACTTGCATAATTTTAGCTGATAAGGTAATCAGTCAATCCAGTATTGGGCTTATTTTCAAGTGTACAAAAACATTGATAACAGTATGGCCTATTGTCACTTTTAAATTTCCAGGGCACTACCATTATGAATTTCATGATGTCATTTGGTTGCTCAGCTGTTCAACGCAAAGATTTTCTACTTCATTTGCTTTTGGACAACAGCTGCATCAAATTGACATCATGAAATCCAAAATGGTGGCACCCAGGAAATCTAAAAATGAAAATAAGCATTAATGCCAATAATAATCCTCAAGTGTGCTGTCTTAGGTAAATAAATAATATTTAACAATTATTCACCGAAGTGGAGGTGAATAGTGGTGGATATTTACCGAGCTGCGAAGCGGCAAGGTAAGTATCCACCACTTTCACCGACACTGAGGTGAATAATATTATTTAGTACATACCACACAAGTTGAATAATTAGCGGACCAAACATTAATTTATGTGTGACAATATACCAAAAAGTGGTCGGAAATTGTAAAATCTCGCGCACTGGCTGCTAGGAGGTGAATAGTACTTGCTAATCACCTCCGAGTTAACCAATCAGGGCGCGCAAAAAGCACTATTCACTTGTCATAGTGTGGTATATACTAATCACTGGTATTTACACTTTACACTTGAGGATTAAAAGATCACACTTTAAAACTAGGGTATCATTATTTATTAAATAAATAATTATACCCAATCTTTTGTACACTTAAATGTTATTTCCAAATACTTCTTTGCTGGATGATATGTTAGTTAATCTCTTGTTAATGTTGAGTGGGATGTTTTTTAACTAACATATCATCCAGCAAAGAAGTATTTGACGAATCCATTGCGCCTTACCAGAAAGCTCTTGAAGAAAGTGGATACAGTCACAAGCTGACGTACAACCCTTTACAGGAGCAAGCTTCGAAAAACAAAAGAAAACGAACAAGAAACACCACATGGTACAACCCCCTTTCAATTCAAACGTCAGAACTAACCTTGGAAGAAAGTTCCTACACATCGTCGACAGATGCTTCCCAAAGAACCATCCACTCCACAAGATTTTCAACAGACACACACTTAAACTCAGCTACTCATGCATGCCAAACATGAAAACTATCATCTCGTCACACAACAAGCGCATTCTCTCAAATTTGAACTTACCAACGCAACAACCTGACACCTGCAATTGCAGAAAAAAACCAGACTGTCCACTAGAAGGAAAATGCCTCCAGACAAATGTCATCTACCAAGCCACAGTAACCACAGAGACAACAACGGAAACGTATGTCGGACTGGCAACAAACTTTAAGGAACGTTACAGAAACCACCAGACATCCTTTCGACACTCCAACAGAAGAAATGAAACAGAACTCTCGAAGTATGTCTGGAATTTAAAAGACAAGAAGAAGCCTTTCCAGATGAAATGGAAAATTTTAAAGAAATGTAAACCCTACAGCAACATGAACAAAAAATGTAATCTTTGTCTGTATGAAAAATTCATCATCATTTGTAGAAAAGAGCTGTGTAGCCTAAACAGGCGAAACGAGCTAGCGAGTTCATGCCCCCACAGAAACAGATATGTGCTCCAGAACTTTAGAGTAACGCAACTAAGACAAAAAGCATCTGTTACCTAGATACCATGCCTTGAATGTAACGCATCCCCATAACAACCATTCATATTTTACTGCCAGTTCTGTTAGTTTTAACACTAAATCGTTAAAGTTGCCTGATGAGTGTGGTCATATAATTTTGAACCATACGAAACAGCACTGTCGCAATAAAACGATGATTACTCCTGAAGCCTGAACTCCTGTGAAGGTATATATATATATATATATATATATATATATATATATATATATATATATATATATATAACGAGAATTAAACCTATACTTGAAATAAGTTTTATGTTTCCCGATTCAATAAGCTACATGAAGAACAGCAACAAATTCAAGACTGATCTACATGACCAAGCATAATAAAAAAAACTTGTCCAGTTTCCAGGACAACACCAAGTAGACAAAGCCTACACAAGTTTAAATATCACTTCCTATTTAGAATAACTGAAAAATATAATGTCCCTAATCACTGTCAGATTTAATAATGTGATGGCAGCGCTTCGCGCTGTGCAACGACAAATTCATACTCTGTTTACTTACACTGTTTATAGAAATGTTGAATGTTCCTCCTTGAGTGTTCGCCCCCTTGTTTTTGTTCGATTGCGTCCCAATAAAATCATTTAACGATAAATCCAGTGGAACAAAACAGGAAGCCAAAGCCATGTTTTTGAAACACAAACTTCGAGCGGGTGCTGAGTTGAAGCCCGCGCTTCTCGGAAGCCATTTGAGTGCTTTGCTCTGATTGGCTAAGCGATTCTACTCTGGACGGTGTTTGGTTATATTTTCACATGTGAAGAATGCTGTACGCGTATCGACGTATGACGATATCGCTTTTTTCACATGTGAAAATATAGCACATATAGAATTCTATTAGCAAGGTTTATTGCCTAAAATTCTCACTATATATAATAAAACATACAAAGTGGATAATAGAGCAGTTTTCAGTTGAGTGTTGAAAGTAAATTGCGTTTGCTTTGGTTATGCATTGCTTCGCTCTGTGATTGGCCAGCAAAACTTGCGCCACTTTCGTAACCAATGAGAAGCAAAACAAAACCAAAACCAATCGCGACTTACACGTGTGTATTTTCCCGTGCTTTGTACCAGTTATATGCAATTACTCTGAATTCAGATTGGTTCATTACATTGTTTCGGTCTGCTGTGATTGGTCAGAGTAATTGCTTTGGTTTTGGTTTTACGGCACTCAACTAAAAACTGCTCTAAACAGCAAGCAAAGCTTACGTTGTACTGTATCCTGAATACACATTGCCAAATCCCTTGGATTTTTGACCCAGTTCTTCCTCCTGAACACAGTATCGCGCCCTACTGTCACCACGTCCTTGATCAACTGCTTCAGGAGCTTTCCAGTAAAGCTCTATACTGTTGTGTGTTACCTTACCTACCACAGGAGGGTCAGGACGAGGTGGCACTGACATCCTGTGTGAAGGATAAACAGTCAACTTGGTCATTGTGTAACATCAGGCGACCAGGACATCATGCAAAATCGACTTAACAAGAAAACTTTTAATTTACTATTCATTTCAAACTCATAACATACTATTCGCTACAATTTAGAAACATGATACTTTAGAAACAAAATATACAACCCATTGTTACTCCAAGAACAGTGGAGTCTGAATTGAAACTGCTCGATCTGAACAAGGGGGAAAGCTTCAAAGTTCACAAAAGACTGCAGCAGCAAATGGAGGGATCTTGTTTTTGCCCTATGCACCACTAGTTGCAAAAGGAAAATGATGATGATTGTTACTTCAACACAACTGCTGGGCAGCTATACTCTATTCAGAGAGAACTAGAATGTATTATGGAAAGTGTTTCTTTTTTGGTGATCAACTGAGAACAGGGCTGTCATAAGGTTTGGAGGAGTGGGCTTCTCATTTAGGGAAGACACCAAGCACAAGCGGCAATAGAATTAAGTCTTCCTGGTAATTGTCTTTTCTCAATTTCAAGTAGCCAGTTGACCCTCAATATAGCTGTCGGCCAAAATGGCCAGTTATTGCTAGCTTATAACATCCCTGAGAAAAACAAAACTACTACATATTCTCTAAACAAAAATTCAAAATTCAATTCTCACTTGTAACAATGCATGAACTCCAGAATTTTAGCCAAGAGTAGGAGGTAAATCTTATCACAACTCCCCTTTCCTGAGGCTTCTGTTATTGTTTGTGTGACTTGTACTCTAAATAGATAACATTGTCTGAAGACAATTGCACTTGGAATGGCTCTTGAAATGGCACTTGGAATTGTATACAAAGTACATGTCTTGAATGTGCATTAATTACTTCATTGGTACATAAAATCAAGGGTAAGGGGAGTAGGGTTGGCCTTCCAACAATGTGTCCCGGGTTCAATTCCCAGACTCGACATCATAAGTGGGCTGATCAAGTTTGTTGGTTCTCTACTCTGCTCCGAGAGGTTTTTCTCCAGGTACTCTGGTTTTCCTCTCCCCTCAAAAACCAGCATTTCTCCCTCACAACCCACAAGCTTGCAGCTTTAAATTACAACCATTTATGAAATAAAGTTTCTTTGCCTTTGCCTTTTGGAATTGGGGTCTGAAATACCTCACCTCCTATAATACTTCAACACCCACCTCCCCAAACCCAATGTCTCCTGACATTTTAGTACTTTCAACATCCCTCTGCTAAGTTTATCTATTGCAAACTACAGTACTATGGATTTCCACCCTCTATTCTTGTGCCAGCCATAGCCCTTCTTCTCTGTTTACCCCTGGGTTTGTGCCCCCTGTCCCCATACTATAAAAGCAATTTACTGCAACACACTCGTCTATAATGCTCCTGTCCCTGTACTATAAACCACACTGTCTATGATGAAATATATCTCCATTTTGGGAAACATGCATAATTAACAAGTCCAAGTTTTGTCTGTGGATACATTTTGATATTGAAACACCTACAGCAAATTGATTCTATCTGTTACTGAAATATTCTTCTTGCAAGACAGATTTCACTAATAATGCCGCACTTTGTTTGACCTTTAAACGAATGCATGCAGACACTGTCTTTCTCTCTGACTTGTAGCACAAAATTGTCTTAAAAGAAACAAAGGCCTTGTTACTGAGCAGTAGATGATGAAAAATGATAGTGCAGTTAACTAATGATAGTCTCGATAATTGGTTTCAAAAATGTACCAATGCCCAGGTATATAAATAATCTGTCACGAGGCATAATCTAAAGAAAAATATCTAGTCATAGACATTACTGACTGCACGACTAAAAATATCTGAACTCAAAATGTTGACCAAATTTCTTCTTACAGCTACTGTACCTTGCATTCAACAAAGTTCTAGCTTGCTGAGCTTGTTGTGTTCACTGGGGATTGTTTAGAGTACAAATCCTGTGAGATATTGCGTTCAATTTTAGCAATAAGGTGACAACTTAAGCTATTCCATGTTATTTGTCCAGTAACAAATCCTTATGTATACTAAGAATTATCTGACAGATATGCACAACAACAAAAAACAATGTACTTCTTATGATACAAAGTTTATTTAGGCTGCAAAACAAAATTTAAATAATTTATGGACAACTAGTTAATTATTTTTAGCAGCAGGCACACACTATAAAGTGATAATTTAGTCATGGCAATTTCAGTATTAGAGAGATGTTAGGAAATCAAAAATCAAAAAGCAGGCACTGTGTATATAGGGAAAGATTTCGTCTGTTCTTACCCGTAAAAGAATCTAACTTAATAAATAGCTTACAAAATTTGAACAGCTGGAATTTTTCAAATCACATGCCACGTTATCACAAACAAACACGGATGAATTCATTTTACCAGCACGACCTTGTTGCTAAAATTTTAATATCATCTATTGTTGAATGGATAAACATTGAGCCTTAGCAGTGCAGTGTCAAGCCCAATTCATGCAGCTAATCCATTCATTAATTTGGACTAAAAATTTCCACACATCTATCAGGAGTGCTCGATGGAGCCGATCTGCAAAATAACCGCTCTGCAGGCCGATTTTGGGCTGGCTGGCAAAATGTTTGCTGAAATGAAAATCTTGCTGGCAGTATTATTTAACAAAATCTTGCTAGAATTTGTGTCCGTAATGAGTCTTACTGGCTGTCAGGAATCAAAACACGTCATTTCCGTACATGCGCTTCGTATTTTGGTGGATTTTTATCGGCGAGAAGATAGGACTTCAGAGCAAAAAAAACTAAAAGTAAACAACACGGGATACAGATAGAAGCCTATTGCCCGTCTTGGAAACGATCTGACATTCGAAATAAACCATTTGACATATTTTTCCCAAAAATTAAGTTAAAATCAATACTTAGCTGGCTGGGTATTTTTCTTCCTTACGCGACTGCTGGCTGGCAAACTGGAAAGATTCCACCCGTGCTGGCTGGCATTTCGTGTTTTGTGGCATTTTCAGCTTTGCTGGCTCGTTGAGAAACGACACGCTCGTAGCTGGCTGGGATTTTTATTTCTCAAACGTTTTGCTCGCAGGCATTGAAGAGCGGTTATTTTTTTCCCAGGAAAGTTAATTATTAACGAAGATTGACAGGGGGACACTCAGCTAGTGTTTAGTACATCGTACGATAAAAATTCTCAGAAAAGGTCGTTGGGTACTCCTGATCTATTGACATTTTTTTGCTGTGTACTGTACATGTCTTACGAGATTAATTTAATTACGTAGTTGCGCCGATTTGAATGGAAGGCGGTATGAAATTTTGTATTTTCACCTTTTAGGTCGGATATTTTCCGCACAAACGTCAAGGATCACATGCAAATACTTTCAAATTTGAAGCGATGGACGGCTTAAAGGTCGACGATCTGTTTTCTCAACGAGAGGATTAAAATGTTATATCATGACCTCAGCAGACCGAAGAGCTAATTATATTAACCATAACCATGAAAAGAAGGAACGCGGTGTTTAAAAATAAAGTAGTTTGTTTACACCTAGAACAGGTATTGATTATAATTAAATGGGGTAAATATATATAACTTAAGCTTGTATATAAGCTTGCTATTGGAGATAACGAAGAAAGGACCACACGAGAACAACAGTCACAGGTATCTCTTTAACATTTCGCTTAAAATACACTTCTTCGGGACGTGTTCATAAACTTCACATTAAGCTAACAATGGAGAAATTCTGAATAAAATGATCCAAAGAACCCAAACAATTAGACTCAGTGGGAAAATTTTTATTCCCTTCCCATATTTCGCACCCGCTTCTTTAATGTCATGTCTGTCATATGCAAGTTTCTCTTAAAAATACAAATAAAGGTTAAAGATTATTATATGACTTCAAGTAACACTTGGAATAAAAAGAACCTCGAACGGAAAAACAATCGCGGAAAAACACAATGACACCGTGAGCTTTCATGCAAATGCAAATTCACCTGATCAGATGAGCACAGCTGTAGCATATGTGTGATTCCTATTCTCTCTTGCATAATTTGACTCACTTACCTTTAGGAGAAGAACGCTTTCTCTTCTGCTCAAAATCTTCCTTTCAGAAAATAGACGCAGCTTTAAGGTAGATTCACAACCTTCAAGTAAGCTTAACATCAATTACATTTCGCAGAGAATCAGACGTTTCCATCGTTTCCAAGCTGGGCAAACTCGACTCAGGGGACATCCCTGAGTCAGTATTTGTTTTGAAAATTACACCATTCAGATACTGTTGTCTGAAATAAGTAACAACACAATTTTGTGGATTGTAATCTTACATTAGGGCTTACGTATCTAAAGGGAAAGATCTTAAGGTAATGAAAAAAAAAAAAAAAAAAAGAAAAAGAAAGAAAGAAAAGATATTAGTCTGATACCCCTAACGACCCCTCCCTAACAACACAAAAAAATACAAACGAAAATCGCGGGCGCATATCCACTTTTCTCAGGGCTCTCTCACAGGGCTTTCCTCTCTATTTTGAGCGTTTTTCTGCCTTTTTGACGGCACTATGGGCACGTTAGAAAGGACCCTTCGTATTCTAGACGTTCTAGGCCTCTTCATCGTTACGCGATTTCCATTTATCGAACTATTTATGCTTCTTATGGCCACCGGGGAAAAGGCCGAAAAAACACCGCTTGGCAAGATCTCCAACTTCACTGACACGTTTAGGCGAGAATACTTTCTGGTGTACCTAAATGCCGCGATTTTCTTTGTTTGTGGAACAGGAATGACTCTGGATTTCAAAAGAAGGAAATGTGGCTTTGCTGCAGCTGTACATGAAATAGTCTACACTGTGATAATTCTTTACCAACAGAAGCGTTATTCAGAATACTTGATTGTAAGTAAGCTTTACTATGCGTAACTTTTAGGGAAAGATAATCAGTCAAAAGCTTGATTGTTATATTTTTCTATGTTAAAATGATGACTTTTAGCGTGACAACACAGTGCTTTGTTCTATCATTCATTCCACATGGTATCTCGATGACAATCGTGCGGGGAACCGGTAAATGGTAAAGATACTGAATATGCATAAAATCAAAGTTTGGGTGGGGAACACGTGAACGCCTCCCCCCCTCCCCCCCCCCCCACCCTTTGTACACCTGATCACCATAATTTAAAGAAGTCTTTTCAGTGGTCACTAAAACACTTTTGCAAGAGTGCTGTGCAGATGGAATCAGTGGAATATAAAATGGCTTTGATTATCACAGAGCGCTTTTCAGTTGAGTGTCGTAAAACCAAACCAATTACTCTGGCCAATCACAACAGAGCAAAACAGTGCAATGAGCCAATCAGAATACGAAGCAATTACAAGTAGCCAACACAAAGTGCGAGAAAATGCACATGTGCAAATCATGATTGGTTTTGGTTTTGGTTCTCATTGGTTGAGAAAATGGTGCGAGTTTTCTTGGCCAATCACAGAGCAAAGCAATGCAAAACCAAAGTAAAACAAGAATTACTTTAGACACTCAATTGAAAACCACTCTATATGAGAGGCCCTGTTAGGGGGAGGGGGGGGGGGTATTTATGTCCCCCATCTGAATTTCAAACCTTTACATGTCACAATTTTGGAATGGCTGCATGTCGCTGTTGGAATTTCACATAGTGACACTGATGTCGATGTCACAATTTCGGAAAGTTTGGAACGTTTCTGAGGTTGTTTCTCCAACAAAAAATGTGTTGTCATAATTCAGGGATCATAACTTGGTGTGTTTCCATACAGAAGACTGACAGAACAGTTAGCCTTTTAAAAATACAAACTCATTCTCGACATTCTCCTCTGCTCGAATGCCATCAAGTCATTCAAATGGCTAATGTCGCTGTCCATTTTGCTTTTATTTTTGTCGCTGTTGCCATTTTACAGGAGCAGTCTTGTCGTTCGTCATCATTTCATTTCCTTCATGTCGCTGTTTCAGAGCCATGTCGCCTGTCAGAATTTACCCTAACAGGGCCTCATATGAGTACAAATTATTTTGCATGACCTGTTTTGCTAAAATTATCTGATGAAAGAGATTTTAAGGACATTCCATTTATTTTATTGTGGTCCATCAAGCAACCAGTGGAAGCTGGTTTGAACTGGGTTTTTCAAGTTAGTATCACTATTACAGTGTTGTGTATTCAAGGTATCTTTTCATTTGACACCAGGTTAGGATAGCGGCTAGAACTGCAGCTGTATGTGCTGGATACCTGTTTGTTGCTGGTGGACTCGCAGACTCTCACAGAGGCAAGGCAAAGTTGATGCAAGCTTTGCAATTGGCTCGTCAAATCCTTGCATTCTATCTCTTCTGCAATGCTTATATGGTTTGGGCTAGTGACGAGGATCGTCTTGCTCACACAAAGAACATTCCTGGCGGCCAGGTGATGCTAGTTTTAGTGATTGCAATTTATGTCATTCCTGGACTGTGTATTTATGGCGGATATGAAGCGGGGTACTTTGCACGCATTGTTGCATGGCTGCTGGTAATTATCTCAGTTATGGTGGATTTTAATGCCAAGTACTGGTCCCGTAGTTCTAGCCAAGTGGAGTTTTGGTTTCAAATACAGCATGCCTCCAGGAATATTTCTGTGATTGGGTCATTGCTTCTTCTGACAAGGATTAGACATTGGTAAACATATACCAAGGGCATCACACCAAGTATAGATTTGATTATATTTCACAAACCCCAAGGGCTTTCAGTTCAAACATCATGTTGAACTACAAGTAAGTTGAACCTTGACTTGAAGGTCACAGCAACGAGCCATAACAAGTGATATCAGCTCACTGGAAGCCATGAAAAACTAAAGGAATCAAGGCAACAATATTACAGCTACTCTATACACCTTATTCCAAAATGGCGGCCAATTTATTATTCTTTTGTTTGCATGTTAATTAGCCCTCTTTGCCTCATTTTCACTTCAAAATTCTTTTGTATTTTGTACATGTTGACGAGGCAAAGAGGGCTAATTAACATGCAAACAAAAGAATAATAAATTGGCCGCCATTTTGGAATAAGGTGTATGTGTTCCATGTAAAGACTCTGTCAGGATGAAACTCTAAATGAGATACTTTTGTTTTTGCTCTGACTAATCTCTATTTCACCCACTGGTATTTTACCATACATCACTTCTCAAAGTCATTAATAATTCTTAAGTTTGAAAACCTGAAAAAAGGCTTCTTTTTGCAATTACATAAATTGCATTCACAACTGCGAGGATCATTCATTTCCGCAGTTCATATATGATTTATTTCATGTCATTCACACTCATTTCTTTCATGGGAACGTATAAACCCACAATTGACCTACTCCCAACATCAGTGGCTTCATAGCTCAGTTGGTTAGAACTTGAACCTGTGACCTCACAATACTGGTGCAATTTGCACCGGTATCGCAAGGTCACAGGTTCAAACCCCGTTGAAATCCTGAATTCAGTCTCAGGCTTCTTTTGCAATTATGTAAATTGCATTCACAACTGCGAGGATCATTCTTCAGAATATATTTGCTATATTGCTTGGTATTTGTGCTGTGTTTCATCAGGGGTTCCAAACACCTTGAAACAATAAAGCACTCCACCTTCGGCACACATTTTCATGTTTCTCAGTGTTTGAAACCAGTAATAAATCACTGGGGGTTGAAGGTTGAGAAAGCAATAGACATCAACACCTGTTTAGATTACACACTAATAAAACTTGAGAAAAGCAACCTTTTGTGGAATGTAGCTCTTTGTGTACTTTCAATTTACCAGGTTGCAAACCAGTTTAGCCTCCTTTGCAGCCGTTGTTTGTGTTGGTCCTATTCTCCCTCCCCACCACCGTCTGCTGAACCGAGCCAAACATTCCATTCCAGGAACTGACCAATCACATCATTGTTTTTAAATTTCAGTGGCTAAGTTCCCGTAGTCTCCTTCCCAGCCATTGTGTCAGTTCTATTCTCTCTCCTGATTGGATACTCAGACACAATGGGGAAGGAATGTTCAGCTCGGTTCAGCAGACGGTGGGGAGGGAGAATAGGACCGACGCAAAGGAGGCTAAAACCAGTGCATATTGAGGTTTCCTTTAAAGGGGCACTGTCGTGGCAATTCTTGTTGTAAGTTGTTCAATTTGTGAGTAAGTACTTTCTCTATTATGCAATTGGCCCATCTAACACAAAGAGGTAGATTTCTAATTATTTCTTGGACGGAAAAGGTAGTCTTATTTTCTGGCAATTTTTCTTGAACACAATGACGAAACTTGAAAACAGTTAACCTAACTTTTTTCAAGTTGCATCCATTTCCTCCTTGTCATTCGTGGCCACAGACAACCACAAATAGTTTCATTGCACATATTATTATAAACTACTTCGTAGGAAAATAGCAAGATTTTTGAGTGTTCCACTTTGCAAACACGTGTTTGAGTTCAGACCTAATTTCTGTGACAGTGTCCCTTTAACTCCCTCATAAATAGCAATTTGTCCCACTACTGATTTTTCTTTTTTACCCCTTTTCAGAGTAAAACGTTTTCAAACCAGTAGAATTTTTACTTTCCTTTGCCTTTGACTCATTATCATGATCTGGAACAAAGGGAAAGAAAAATCAAACTGGTTTGAAAAGTTTTGAACCAAAAAGATATGATAAAGAAACCACAGCATACACACACACTTCAGACAAAGCATCTTAAAACAATGTTGGTTACTTAAAGATAAAAATGAGATCTGAATTCACATGTATTTTTTTCTTTAAGAAAGAAAACTGGCAATCATTTAAACTGGCTACATTTAGTACCATGCATTTCAAATACTTTTCCATAAATATGAAAAGACATTTTATTTCATTTCTCTAATAGTAAAAATAAGTAATCACAACAAAAGAAATTGATTTTTATTGCTTCATATGCTACAATACTATGGTACTTCTCACTTGAATAAATGTATGTGGTTCATAAAATTATTACTGCAAGAAAGTACAATTAAAACACTGATTACAAAATAGAGAAATAATTTTTCAAATTAATACTTAATGAAGGCTAGGCATGACTAGGGAATTCTATACAATCAAAAACTCGATTGTACTAGCTCTTTGTCAAGACTTGTATTTTAGAACCACTGGTGTATGGAATCATCTATATCAAACAGGTAATCACTTCTCTTGATCTTTACTGCATTAGTTAACACAGGGTTATTTTCCCTTATATTTTCAAACCGTGCAAACAACCCTTGTTTTAAGAAGCACTATCCTTAACAGCTGGTTTGGTAAAATCCAATACTGACATTAGCTTTTAATCACTAAGACTTGCATTACACTTCCTCAGCTCTTGGAAATGATATATTTGTACTGTAAAAGTTGTCCAATTTTTTGTTATTCACCGGGACATCTACAGGTATTTCAGAGTTGTGACCTACTTGTAATGGAATCACAATTTGATTTAAAAACTTACAAATGTATCTTAAAAATACAACCCTCAGTTCTATTCTAGGTTACGATTGGTTGCCAGGTTATAAAAATAAAAACGATTAAGAATTCAGATAGAATTTTCAAGTTAATCACAATCACTTCCGTCTTCGAGATCGAGTTCGTCCAGCAACAGAATCATCCTGTGGTTTGCTTCTTGACTTCTTGGTAGACACTGGCTTTTTGGGATCCTGCAAAATACATACCTCTAACTAACTGAGTTCGAGGTCCTTACTGTAAGTTATGGACCTAGTTTTTTTCCTGTTGATTTATGGCCCAGGTGCGAAGCATGTGGGCTTTGGTTTTGCTTCTCATTGGTTGAGAAAGTGGTGTGAGGTTTCCTGGCCAATCACAGAGCGAAGCAATGCAAAACCAAAGCAAAACCATAATTACTTTCGACACTCAATTGAAAACCGCTCTAAACCAATGTTCATTGACCATCCAAGACAAAGGTTCAGGGATTTCAATAAGTTTTGAAATAGCTGTCTGATCAAGCTAAAGTAGGTGGCCACCTGATCGATTTTTTTAATCATTTGAGTGTACAGACAAAGTAGGCGACAGTAATAGGTAAATTCTGACAAAGTATGCGGAGGTTTTTGCCAGGGATGAAGCAAAAGAAACTGGACATCAGCAAGAAAGAAAAAAATAGAGCCAAACACAAAGCAGTTGGGAAAAAAGAAAGTAAAGAAATTCAGGCCTGAATAGGATTTGCATTGGTGGTGTATGGTATTTGTGTCTGCTTGAGATGCTCCAGGGTACTTGCCTCATTTTTCTAACTATAATAAACATTCTTCTCTGATTTTGGACTGGCATCCACACAATCATGCTAAGTCAAGTAAATGGCAAGCAAAACTCTCCAACATAACATTTGGCCAGTTTAATTAAAAATTAAGTCATACCAAAACTACTCACTGGTGATTTGATGTTCCATGTCCTGGGTTTTGGAAGCCTGTTTAAAAACAATCAATTTGAAAAATTATTTCTGGAAAATTCACACAGCCTGTTCTTGACCCAGCCTCCATGTTATTATTATCATCATGAGAGGCCAAGACAAATGATTGCAAAAACGTTGCCTTGAAAATTGATTCAACTGTTTGAAATCAAGCAAGAAAGTCTGGTTATAGGATAAACTTTTTATCATCCCTGCCAAAATCCTTTTTTTTCCAAAATTATGCATCAATAAAAGAGTGCTGCAAAAGCATAAACCAAAAAATGAAAACAGTTTGTAAGCTCTCACATACTTTTGTTCAGGTGAAATCATACAGATTATCTGTTCCTTTCCTTCACCATCATCACTGTCTTCCTCAGCAGCATTGCCTTCTATCCAACTTGGGGGAGTTTCTGAAAATTGAGAAATATTATGACAAATTAAAAAAATAGGCAGTCCGGGACTGCATGTGGCTTACTGCTGTTATTATACCATACTCAAATTCAAATGACTAAATGAAGAGAGCCACAGTTTAATGATAAATGGTTTAGTGCAAAGCAAAATGCTTTAGAGTTGGAACGAATGGTTTGCGCTGTAACCACCAAAATGCAAAAGTGAAAATGGACAAGACAAGCTTGACAAGCTTCAAGATAAACCATTCTATAAAAGACAATTAGACCATTCTTGTTTATTCCAAACGTTTATTATGCTTGTATTTTTGAGAGTGACAGCCGCCCATAAATCATGCCTTAACAAAAACTAAATTATTGAAACAAAACCTACAGACTGTATATGCATGAAATAAGGATACAGTATTATGTCAAGTAAAGTACAGTACACAATTGAAGGACTTAGTTGAAAACTATGCTAAGTGGATGTTTGGGAGTTTTTTTTTTTAATTTTGTATACAGGCTTGTTTTTATGTGGTAAACATTGCCCTGTATTCTTTTTCGCTGCTTTGCGCTTAGTCTTCGAGAGAACATGGGCCAAAAACGCGTTCACCTAAAAATCCACTTAGCATAGTTTTCCACCAAGCCCTTCAGTTATTATTCAGCCAGAAAAAGCTACCCTTTAGTATGCCAAAAACAGTTTTTTTTCACTTTTAAAACACAGAGATGTCGTGCTTTTACAGTATGAATGAAAAAGGAAGGAAAACGTTGATGGTTGTTGGTGCTCTTTAAGCACTTTATGATTGACAAACCTTTGTCTTTGGGATACACTCTGATTGGTAGAGATGTTGGTATAGGCGACAGTGGCACCACAGTACTTGTATTTGTCACGCCAAATGAAATCCTGGACAAATGACTTCTTTCACCTGCAATTAAGGAGTCACTTTAACAAATTACATTTTCTCGGTTCTGCCATTTTTTATTTTGACTCGGTAAAGCTACGAAAAACATCTTTACGTCAACAAGAGGACGTACAGCCTGAGTTCAAATTAACATGATTTTTCGTGCTATTGTTGTTGCTGTAGTTTTAGTAAGCAGCAGCATTGTTGCCCAGTTCCTTAGAAGCTGTTGGCTGGTAAGAACAAAAATTGTTGAGGAAAGTCAACTGAATGCGACTCTTACTGTGAATTTATTCTTTTCAACAGCTGTTTCCAAAGGCATTATAAGTCCAATTTGTGCCAGGGTAAAGATAAACCTGTTGTTGACTACCTTAATTCACATCATGTATTCGAGCTTTAAAGGTCAGCACGCAAAAGGCAGCAAGTGGCAGGGACAAGTCTCTGCGATAACCCACCTTGTGTGCTCTGTTTTGTAGAGATGTCACTAGGTCAAGATCCCTACCAAGTACACACAAGGCGACTTGGTTAAGGTAAAATGTTATGTTTAAACAAGAGCCACCAATAACAAAGACAACAAATAGCAGAATAGGTCAGAGCATCAAATGCACATTACCTTCTGGTGTGCTAGCTGCCCGATCTTCATTTTCCCTTTGTATGGCCCTTGCATTAACAGGCTTCAAAGGTGTGCGTTTTTCTTGCCCCTCTGCAGCAGCACTACTTTCCTTGGGACCTTCAATCTGAGCTATGCTCCTCCTCCTGCGTTGCTCAGCAACCTTGTGTGCTTGATCCACAGCTTTGCGAGCAGAATTGAGAATAGCTGCAGTGGTCAACGTGTGGCGTTTGTTTTGAAGGGGACTGATCATGACAGTAAGGTTAGATGCCAGTGCCTTTGTTTTGGGAGTTTTGCTTTGTGGATTGCATGCCAGGGTATGCCGTCGACTGATTTGCATTTGTCCAATAGCAGCAGCAAGAGGAGTAACATTGGAACCTGCTGTGAAATCATGAAAAGGACAAACTGTTCTTTATTTACCAGTAAAACATATTTACTCAATATTCAGTGGAGAAAATAAAATGAAGGGCTGACCAATATGAAATGAATTTTAGGTCAAGGCATTCACTTTTTATCAAGCTGCAGCCAAATTCCTGGAACAAAAAGGGCTGCAAATGAACCATGGTAGTTTGTCATATGCCAGTTATATATGAAGGCAATCCAAAGAAACCAGAACAAACAATCACTTCTGTTAGGGATAACTTTGTTTTTCTAGATCCCAAAAATTCATGCTGACTGCTCTGCACCAAGCCTGTTATAATATTCTGACATCTGATGGATTACAGCCTTACCATTCCTAGGAGAGGGCGTGGCATTCCGCAGCTGTGGAGTAACAAACTCAGCTTGGGCAGGAGGTGTGTTTACTGCTAGATTGATCTAGGAAATGATCACAACAATGTTGATCAAAATGAAAAAGAAGCCCTGTGTCTCATCAATGAATACAAGTTATTAGTAATGCAAAATTTCTCACTCTTGATCACAGTTTTCATATGAAGTCTGTTGATAATCTTGGTGACTGAAAAACATATGTGATTTAAATCCTTGCAGGGCTTAGATGGTTAACCAATAACTCATAGCCTAACTTGCTGGTGAATTTTAAAAATTCCAGAATATGTCGCTGACAGATAAAAAAAGCTTATAGTCTGAGTGGCTAACCCATGTGATATGCTCTGCCTACAATGAAAGCACTTTTTTCGCTGCATGCTACATGCATCGTATCTTAGCCGAATAACCAAGAAGTTAGAGCTGGAGCATGTGACTAATTTTGGCTTGCCCTGTCTGCTTAAGTACTTGCTATTTAGCAGTTATCAATTACTTGTCCAAAGTTTGCTAACAAGTGACAGATTTGAGATAAATAATTATCAGACCTGAGGAGAACTGCTTGGAGTGGTATGTTCCCTTCTCCGTTGTTCAAGTTCCTTTTGCTCTTCTTCAAATCTCTTGAGATCAAACTCAATTTCATTCGCTAACTGCCTGTCTGCAGACAACACATCCTGAACTTCAGATCTGTAATCTTTCATCACTTCTTTTAAGCAGGACATGAGATCTTTCAGCAATGGTGAGTGCTGTTTTTCAAGCTGCAATACAACAAAACTAGTTGAAGCATTATGATGAAAATTTGCATCGAGCAAAATTCTAAAAAAAACAAATCATTTCCCAATAATCACACAATAATATAAAAACCTATAAAGCTACAAAATATTCTTCGTAATAGAGCCTGTTATAACATCTTTTGTAGTTTTAAAATAGAAAGGAGGAGTAAGAGGGGAGAAAACCATTTTACTTCAGAAAGTCATCACCAGGTTGAGTCTGACCTGATTATAAAGATTTCAAAGCCAAAAAATATTTTACTTTTCAATAATATGGGTAAAATAAGTCCCACTGTGTCTTTTTTGTTTCTCCCTTGAATATCACTGTTCTAGAGAAAAATACCAGATTGACCCCCATTCACCACAGAAAAAAAAGATGTGTCACTGAAAGCAAGACACTGGTATAATCAGTGGGCATTCTTACCATGTGTTTAAGCTCAATGATAATAGGTATGATGTTTTCTATCATGTTCTTCTTGACTACCTGTGTGAAAATATTAATGATCAAAACAATAGCATGAAGATAGCAGCATCATTGTAAGCTTACTTTACTGATATATTCTGTTAGTTGAACCGTGTCTTGCTGGACACTGGTGGCTGTTATTTCTTTCTATGTTGAATATATCCTTCCTTTCTAATGGCTTTTTTTCTTTTCCTTTCCCTCCTTTCTTTCCCTTTTCCATCCTGTTTCTCCTCTTTCCTCTCTTCATCATTCTTTCTTAATAACCCACCCTTGTTCTCTTCCTCCCTTAAGCCTGGTTTTCACGAGCAACACAAACACAAGTGCAAGCACTTGAGCATAAGTACCTTGTGCCAAGTGAAAACAAACATTGCTTTCACACTACACAAGTGTACACAAGCATAATAATAATAAACTTTATTTAAGTGTCATACATGCATAACTTTAGCATGGTGTTGCTAATTGGGGACACAAGCATACGCACAAGCACAAGGAAAAGGAACAATTTTGATCCTTGCACTTGTGCTTGCGTTAAGCTCATTTTCACAGTGAAATAAGTGCTCTTGTGCTTACACTTATGCTTGCGTCGCTAGTGAAAACCAGGCTTTATTTTCTATTCTCTTCATCCCTAACTTCCTCTTTTCCAACTCCCACTTTCTCTTCTCCATCCTCCTTATTTCCCCCTTAGTTGCATGATTGTCTAAAGTTATATTTCCTTGGTAGGCACTGCAATAGCCATGTTATAAATCTAGTATCTATTGCACATACAAGCTTGTGCAACAACAGTTACAAAGTGAATCTTATGAGATAAAGGTAGCAAAACAGTAATTGAGGAAAGAAGTCCCTTCAAAATGATCATACTTAATGACAAACCACAATGGTGCTTACGTTCATCACTTGATCATCAGTATACATTTCATTCAGATTTTTACTTTGCAGTCAGATGGATATCTTTTCACAATAACAAGGTCCGGTATTGAGCACTATAACAGGGGTTTCAATAATTTTTTAAATAGCCGTCTAAGCTAACTAAAGTAAGCGGTGACCTGATTAATTTTTTTAATAATCTAAGTGAGAATATGGACAAAGTAGGCGGCGGAAAGAGGTACATTCTGACAAAGTAGACGGCGATTTTCGCCGGTTGCCGGCTTCTAATGAAACCCCTGCTATAAAATATCATGAACCTGATAATGGTTCTGGTCATAGGACTTTGATGACTTTACCTGAGTAAGGAACTTGTTTCTGGCTTGTACAATAGCAGCTCCTGCAGCGTCACCCTCATCAGCTAAGTCTTCAGCTGCCTTGGTTCTCATAGAGGAAAGCTTAATGTTCTGAAAATAAAACATTGAGATATAACAATTATGTAGGATAAAGTTAATAAAAAAAGTCACCTGACAAAACTTTCTTACTAATAACACAATGAGAGAAGAAACTTCAGTGGGCCATAACAAGGTTTCCCTAAAAAGGACAAGGGTGCTAATTTAACTGCCAGAGCACTCAGCTATAGAATTCAAAAATATTTTTTCAATCACTAATTTCATCCCAGTCCTTTGAATTTCCTCCATATAGTGGATTAAAAGTTTAGAACAACTTCACAGTTTAGTGGACTTTGCCGAACCAGTCTTTCAAACTAGCACGCAAGTCTCTCCGACCAGTTCTGACAAATGAAAAGCTCACCATTCAGTCTGGGTTATCAATTCAGGGCACTCAAAAAGCAAACCATGCTCAAACAGTTTCCACAGAAAATAAATACTTATTGTTGGCTTGTCACAGCTAGGTAATTTACAATAATTTACAAAACAGACTCAAATAAAATGAAACAGTAGAGCAAATTTATGTAAAATACACATTTTAAGAATCTCAAATAAAGTCTGACTACGTAGTTGGATATTTTCATAGTAATTAAAACTTGACAGTAACACTGGGCCCCATTGCCAGCTTACTATTATTGCATTTAACTGTTTATGTTGTTTAAGGGCTGAGAGCATAACCAAGCTATGTGGAATTTTAGTTCGTTTTTAGATTTTGCTCTGATTTGTTTGAATTTTTGCATGTGAACTGCAATTCGACTGAAAGAAGAGGAAATGTAATTTGCAAACTGCTCTCTCGGAATGTTGATTTCTTTGTGTATGCAAGGAAGTTACTTCTCGAAAATGAAACAAACAAATTGGTGAAAATAAAACCAGACAATGTTTTTCGATCAAATTGCAGCTTACATACAAAAAGTTGAATAAATCTGAGCAAAATTGAAAAATGACTGAAAATTTGATGTAGGTCGGTTAGGCTCTTCGCCCTTCAATTTTGCTCAAATGTCATGGATCTTGCAGTCTTCATTTTTTTCCACAAATCTGTCTTGCTTCATGGTTTCCTTTGCACACCTGACAAAGAGCATTCTGTGGGCTAACAGAAAAAATGGTGGTCTTGCCACAGTCTGGAATTTACCATTCTTCACCCCTAAATCCAGGTAGTGGATCAAGGGAACCTTCCAGGAAGTCTACATTAAATTTCATGAACAAGATGTCGGGGATATGTAACTCAAGTCCCAGTGTAATTACCTTGCTACTTAAGATTAGCAACGCATCCTTTAGAACATCAGCCGAGTCTTGATCCAATTCAATAGCATCATCTGTGAAACCGCCAAGAACCTTTGGAAAAGATAAACACATGTTACTGGTGTACTACCACATGACAATTCTTGTTGTAAGTTTGTTCAAATCACGAGGAAGTATTTTTTCTATTACACATTCCAAATGAAGGCCTCGGAGCATAACCATCCTATGTCGAATTTTGAGTCGTTTTTTGATTTTGCTTGGATTTGTCTGAATTTCTGCATGTGAACTGCAATTCGATGGAAACACATTGTATGGTATTTTTTTGACTGATTCATCCAGAATCCAGAAATGCATTTTTTCTTACGTACACCAAGAAACCAACCTTCCATGGGAGTGGTTTGCAAGTTGCATTACATCTTCTTTCAATCGAATTGCAGTTTACATGCAACAATTCGGGCAAATCCCGGCAAAATCGAAACACAACCCAAAATTCGACATAGGATGGTTATGCTCCGAGGCCTTCAAATGGCCTGTGTAACACAAAGAAAATTATTTCTTAGAATTTAAAGAAACTACTATTAATTAACTAGTATTAGTTTATGACAATTTTTTGTAGACACAATGACAAAACTTGAAAAAGTTAACCTAACTTTTTCAAATTGTAATAGATTTGCTCTTCATCATCAGTCCCCATAGACAACTGCAAATACTTTCAGTACACATACTAAGTACTTCATAAAGAAAGAGCAATTTTTTTTAACATTCCACTGTTGCCAACACATCTTTGGGTTTATCCAAATTATGCGACAGTGCCCCTTTAAATTCACCACAACACTGCCCAATGATGCAATAGCTGTCAAACGTACACAACAGATATTCTGTAAAATACATGATTTCGTGTGATGTCCAGGGAGAAAAAACCTCAATACTAGTATTTTTTGTTTTTCCTTCAGATTGGTCTTATTTTGGGCATACAACCTACGGCAGTTCATTCAGTTGAAACCTAGTGTCATTTTCCGCCAGAGTTTAGTCACAGCTGGCTTAGAAAACAAAAATCAACCTAAAAATCTACATAAGATTGTCATGCTCACAGCCCTCAATATAATATTACGTTAATTAAAAGTACATGCTACTTCACTGGAATATATGGTAAGATCATAATAACAACAAACCTCTTGACAGAGCTTGCCCGTAAGATTAAACCTGTCTTCATCACTCATGTGAGATAGCATGAACTCATAAATGGTGAACCGCTTCCTAGAAGAACAAAAGAAACTTCCTTTACTTAATTTGGGACATCACCTGTGTGAACACAGCATCACAGCTTTCAAAGTTAAAATGAAATGTTTCAAGTGAGATCATAATAATTAACTATTGTGATTATCATAAAGAAGCAAAGATTGCTGGAAATCTGGTTTACCGTGGTAATGCTCAAGTCTACTCTGCTTTAATATCTAAAAATTGAAATGTCTGTTGTAAAATGACAGTTCTAAAAAATTTTAATACATTATTGATTTGTTTTAACATCCGCCAAAGTTTCTTATGGTGTTAAAATAACACACATCCTTAGTAAAGGTCTCTTTACGATTTTCGTAAAAAGACATTAACCAAGGATTTTAGCAAGATTAAAAAGGTAACTTACCCAGCATTGTGGCCTCCCTTTAGAGAAAAGAGTTTCTTTTCCCTGTTTGTCTGTGAAAACCTGTTGTACACTAAAAACAGGAAGAGGAGGAGGAGAATAATAATATAATTTGAGCGTAAACAAACTTTCAAAATCGGGATAAAAACCTTAAGAACTAACAAGCTTTCGATTCCATCACAGAATCTTTATCAAGTGATGGAGTTCAACGTTTTGTCACGTGATTTGTACATGACAACATGTAGAGAGAGGAGCTTGTAACAAGCGTCCCAGTTCAATGTTGGGCCCAACAGTAGATCTCGATGGCTCCCTATAACTCTTCTCTTACACATGTCATCTTCTCTCACAAGGATCAAAGAGGAGGCAATATCCAGGGTGTGGCCTGAACACTTGAGATGGTCCCCCACTGCTGTTGTTGTCACTCTTGTGATTGACACATGTTCCCTGAGTCTAACACCCTGTCTCTCCAATGTAGAATTCATTGCAACCCACACACTGAATTTCATAAAGGGGTAGTATAAAAGATACATACCTTTATGCTTTTCAAAGGAGTTGAAGTGGAATATGCATTCAACAAAGTGTTGATACAGCATGCCTGGATGCCTGGACAGTAGAAGATGGACAAGGCAAAAGTCGGCTGTAGAAAAAATGCAAATAAATGACAAAATTTACCTGTGTACTGATAAAATGAGTAACTAATTACAAAAATATAACTAGTTTTAAAAAAGAAATAACTAGTTGATACAAAGAAAAACCTAGTTAGAAAAAAACACTAACCAGTTAAAAATAAAATCACCTAGTTACCAAAAAACTAACCAGTGAAAAAATAAAATTAACTGTAACATATATGCGCTCAAGGACTGGCACTGAAATGAAATTAATCCCAAGAAAAAATTAAGTAACAAACCAAACTTCCGAATCTCAGGATCTTCATCAACAAGGGTCGTGACAAAACGGTAAAACAGAGCACCCTTCCATTTAACAAAGTCTTCCTGTGACGAAAAAAAATAACAATCCAATAGTTAGCAAGTGTTTACAAACTGAAATACTACTCTCCAAGATGTTGATCCTTCACAGTCTTCTAGTAGAAAACTTGGCAGTTGTACACCCTGACCAAATAAAAAGAATTTGAAATTTTGTTTTCTGTACCTGAAGAAGGTGAGTTAACAGAGTTAATGTCTGTCTCCTCACAAGGGATGCACTGTCTTTGAGACAAGTAGCTATGTTTGGAATGTATCCATCAACAAGACTAGTGTACCTAAAATAAAAGCAAAGAGAAGTACATCAACATGACAGGGGGGAGGGAGATAAAATAAACCTTATAAATATAAACATATGTACATGTCATAATTGAATAGGAAAGTAAAAAATATAAGCAATACCCTTATTAAGGTTTGATTATTTGAATAGAGGAGTTTCACTATGTCTATTAAAGACATTGCTGGGCAGTGAGTTCCATTCTTTGCAAATCATGCAGATCACCATTGTATAGCTTCTATTTGGTTAAGATGCTTGTCCATCCAGGGATCCCATACTGGGCTTGCATATTCTAGGTGAGGCCTCACTAAGGCTTTATAAGTAATACATGGTCAAACCTCACTTGCAACTTGATGTATCCAAGCTTTCACTTTAATACCTTGACTTAATACAACAGTTTTTTGGTTTGGGATTTCAAAGATCATTGCAACTCACTAAAAGCACAGTCTGGTGCTGGCAACTGTTCACCAACTTCACTCCTCGCTTGTATTGAGTTGATTTTTAAATGACGAAGGTGAGAAATGTTTTATTATGTATATTCTCAACCAGAAAGCAAAGGTAAGCATGACTGAGTGAGGTACATGTAGTTAATTATAAGTAAAGACAAACACAAGCAATTGCACTGATGTTTTATTCACCCTGACCAGAGCTTTGTGTTCCAGTTTTCTGACCTGACACATAAATCACACATAACAACTGTGACATTGTTCCTGATGGCTGGATCTTTCGATGTTTCCAGCTCTCTTGCAAGAGCAGCAATACACTGCTTGGCGAGATGTTCATTCTGAAGGCACAGTTTTCCTAAAGGCAAATGGAATTCAAGTGATAGTACGTAATTTGATTTCCCTACACTGCCTGTTCACTCAGCTACACTTAATTATGAACATCTCTACAGTTCATGCAAGTTAAAGAGTTATCGCATAACATAAGTAAACATTTTTGACAGCTTTTTCCCACAGTAAAATATTTGAATTTTTAGACACCAAAATACTGAAAAAAAAAAACTACTTTGTAGCCACTTCAATTAAAGCTAGTGAGATGAAATTTATTGTGTGGGGCAATTTCTGTTATTCTGCACAAAGTGATTCTGACTGATGAGACATAACTCCTTTAAGCCTAACTTCCCCAGTGAAACATTTCCCATGGATGCGTAACATTATGTCGTAGGTCAAAATGAAATTCAGGTCAAAAACGATTTTAGGTTAGAAGACAAAGGAATTTCACTTTGACCTAGGTTTAAATCATTTTGACCTACAACATATACAAGTTAAAGACTTATTTCCAAAGGTACTGTTTTATTTTCCTCAATTATGTTAAGAACTTTTGAAAATGGAAAGGTGTTAGTACTTACCAAGGGTGACAAATGCATGAGCTTTCACTGGTAGTGACAGATTTAATTTCTGAAGAGGATCTGAAAGAGAGGCATGCAGTGGTTTTATGCAATGGCAGTCAATGTTATAATATCACGAATTCTGCAACAGAAAGCCAAGAATTAAGATAGTGACAGAAATATAATATGAATCATGCTGCAGGAAGCTAAGTATCTGCAAATGGCTAGTTACTGAAGATGAGAGTGATCATTGCAGTTAAGAACACTACTTAAGCAGTAGTGAAAATGAAGTACCAGTACTGAAGCACAATGGGCTCTTTGCAGGCTCTTTGTCAGTCACCTGGTACAAAAATGCCATGCTGGGAAGCAAGCAACCCACTGGGAAAGGACAAACAAAAAAAAATATCATTTTAAATGATGTGAGCTCCTTGTTTGTGTAGTCCCAGTGGGTTGTTTGTGTCCCAGCATGGCATTTTTGTATCACGTGAATGGCATCCTGCAAAGGGCCCATTTGGTTTTGCTTCCATGACAGTTCAAAAATTTCTTTTCAAATGCACAATTTTTTTCCTATTGCCAGCCCATTTTAAGAACAGTGGGCTGTTACAAGTACACTACAAAAGGAAGTCCTCATCAGACCAACCTTCTTTGTCATTATGGGATGTCAACATGGATTCCACAAACATGAAAAGACGCTCTGTAGTTTTGGTAGGTGCCAACTATAAAAGAATTATAGTAAATTAGAATAGGCTGTAATAATAGCGGTTGCCTGAAAACTGTGATAAGTGGAAATTAGGTCTTGAAATTCAAATACATCTAAATTCATTCTGGTAATAATTAGGAATACAGAGTAGTTGTCATGTTACGATTAAATTCTAAAGCCCCGGGTAAACGATCGCACATTTTTATCCAACATTGTGTTTGTCAAACATAATGTTGGATGACTAAACAGACCAAACACTAGACAAGGCTAGTCCACAGAACAATTTTTGCATATGGTCACTGACATTTTGACGTTATGTGGTTCATTTGGTTGCTTTTTACCGGTTGTGCATGCTTTGTTGGTTGGGGTGGCTAAACGATCAAACATTTGTTCATAACAGAAAATGTTGGATGAAAATGTCTGATCTACAGCTCAAACATGGAAATCCATTTAAAAGCAATGTTGAGAGAGGTGGCTAAACGGTCAAACACGCTTGTCCAACATGATGTTGGATGAAAATGTTTGATTGTTTAGCTGGGGCTAGATTCTACTGTGTCTAAGGCCAGACGATATTACTCATCAAAGGGAGACCCCTTAGGGGTTAAAGGGTCAAAAAAACTATCTCCCTTAACCCTTTCCTCCCTCAGAGTGACTTTATAGATTTTACTCTGTCTAACACCAGATGATTTTACTTGTCAAAGAGAGACCCCATGGGAGTGAAAGGGTTAAGTAATCTGAGCATCTGAACAAAATTACAACGAACCTGTGCCACTTCCCCTACAGTAAATAAATGTCTAGTGAGAAGTTCCTCGTCAATAGTATCTTGGTTTAGAGTCACACTGGAAAGAAATTCCTCAGAGGCCTTCAATAAATCTGAACACCAGTGATCACTGTTTCCCTAGCAAAATAAGGACACAAAACATTGTTGCTAAAGAATGCGGTCATCAAGTGATATTGAAACGTGTACCATAAATTATTATTATTCAAGGGAGATTACTTACTGTTTCCTCTGGATGCACTTTACACAGCTACAAAAACAAGGTGAAAAAGTATAAATGGCTGGCATGATTAATGCTGTAGCTTTTTACAATAATAGATATCACATAATGAAAAAGGATAACAAGTTGCATTTATAAAACAAAGTCTAGAGGATACTAAAAAAACTGAAATACAGTCGAACCTCGGTTATCCGGATTTTTCGACTGTCCAGACTTGCTTAGCTGGTCCCAGTTTTTCATGAATATTAAATAGCCTTATTTAAAATCTGCAGCAAAACTTTTTCCCTTCAAATTAAGTAATGAAACTATGGTTCAAACTGAATTTGTTTTGCTTCAAAACACAAATCTGTACGCATTTTGAGCTCACATGCACCATACTACTGCACTGCATTTCACTGAGCTCTCAAGTGTTCTTTGTTTGTAAGTGAAATTTCACACTCCACTTGTTCAATCATTCAGTTTTAGTTTTGGCTCATTAATATTCATATTTTTGATTATCCCAAATATACAGCTCAGTTCCCACAAGTCCAGATAATTGAGGTTCGACTGTACTTTGTTCCACTTGACCAAAGTTCATCAGCCAGAATAAAATTTAAAATGCGAAGAAGAGTTATTTATACTCCAAAGGCATAAAGATGTTGTCATAAACTCTTACATTTGTATTCTTGTGTTTCTTGTATTAAGTAAGAATACCAACAAATGGGAGGATAATCAGTTCATTAGATTCTTACTAGTATGGTAGTATTTGTCACATATCAGGGCTCGATACTAACTTTTGACACCACTTTTCACTTTGGAAAGCAGATTTTAAAATTTACCTTCCACCTCAAAATTTTACTTTCCAAAATGGATTACAGTGGCATAGTTGCCAGCCACAATGTTTTTCTTACCATGTCTCATTTATAGTATTTTCTATTTGTCTGTGTGAAACCAAACCAAAATAGACTCATTCTTTACTGCTACATATCTCCAATATGTTGCATTCACCTCCTGAGTGGAAATTATTGTTGTGCCCAGACCTGCTTGAGAGTTTTTTCAATCCTTCAATAACTTATGGTGGAAAATGCGAGAATTCATGGTGAAATTTTGTCCTTATCAAGAGAGTTGTTTTCTCATTTCATTTGCAAACATTTTGACCTTTTAAAAGAAAAATCTGCTTTCCATAATAGCCCAAAGTTTACTTTCCAGATCAGGTGAGTATTGTGGTTCATTTTTGCTTTTTTTTACTCTCCAAGATGTAAATTTACTCTCCTGAATGGAAGGTGGGTGAGTGTTAGTGACAAGCCCTGTATATTCCAGCCGGAAGTGAAAATAATAGTAGGGAGGTGAACAGTCTTTCCAAATATTCACATTTTGCAAATTAATTTTACTGTGGTGAACTTTGTCAGTGTCACATTCTATTATTTTTTCTGGAGGGATGGAGGTAAGTTTTAATGCTCTAATGACATGGTTATTTAAGACAGACATGCATCAGTTATACAGAAGATACAGAGAGTCAGACAGAAGACAGTTACACAAGTGGAGAGAATGACATTCAACACTCAGAAGACAGCAACACAAATGAATGGACAGACTGCGATAGCTGACTGAGATAGTTATTAAAATGTACAGCTTGAAATAAAACAGTCACTACTGAGAAATCCAAAAGAAAAACATACAGATATAAAGGGAATAGGAGCAAGAGAATGAAATACCTTGCAGAGAGTTGCTATGACAGCAGCAATGACATCAGGAGAACAGTCAAATGTTATTAGTTTGCGCTGCAGGTCACCTGGGCAGGGATACAAATAATAACTAGGTAAATATTTTTTAGCATTTAAATACAGATACTGTATTGCACAACAATATAAAGTGCTACCACTCTTGGGAAAAAAAAACAGTCTCAACCATCAATAATGGAAGAAATGACAAGTAGATTCACAACTAACAACTGTCCACCGACCGGTTAGCTCAGTGGTAGAGCATCGGACTAGCGTGCGGGAAGTCGCGGGTTCAAACCCTGGCCGGACCAACACTCAGGGTCTTTAAATAATTGAGGAGAAAGTGCTGCCTTTGTAACAATATCTGCAAATGGTTAGACTTTCTAGTCTTCTCGGATAAGGACGATAAACCGTAGGCCCCGTCTCACAACTCTTCATAATTCTCTGATTCTGTGGGACGTAAAAGAACCCACACACTGTTCGAAAAGAGTAGGGGACGTAGTTCTCATGGTTAAATGCTCGGAGATATTAGCTGCACAAGCTACTCTAAAATCCGAGGGTAAATAAAGTGATGTATGTATTTACGTATGTATGTTATTATGTCCGATTCAATCAGAAATATTGAATGAAAACAAGTCACTAACACCTGTAAGTATCCCTGTTCAACTTGAGGTATGATTATTGCTTGTGAGCATCTTTCACTGCATGTACATATTTGTACACACACACATATTTGTACACACACTGTTCGAAAAGAGTAGGGGACGTAGTTCCCATGGTTAAATGCTTGGAGATATTAGCTGCACAAGCTATTCTAAAATCCGAGGGTAAATAAAGTGATGTATGTATTTATGTTGTATGTTATTATTATGTCCAAGTCAATCAGAAATATTGAATGAGAACAAGTCACTAACACCTGTAAGTATCCCCTGTTCAACTTGGGGTATGATTATTGCTTGTGACCATCTTTCACTGCATGTACATATTTGTACAAGCTGTGAGCACAGCAGGTCAAATGACCATCGTGTGAAGAAATAATGAAACCATTCACTTACTTATGAGTGCACTAACAACACAGGCAGGCAGACGAGGAGCAGTGCTTCCTATCACAGCAAGGATTCGGCAAAGAGTCTCACAGTCATAATCTTTCAAATAGAAATTTAATGAAAATTAAACATCAAATGCTTTTACAACAACAAAAAGACAATTCTCTCAGTATTGCTATGCCCAGTTACCGGTATATGCAGTTATACACCTTTTGCTGTTAATTGAGAAAATTTGCATTTATTTGCGTGAATTGATGACCAGAATCGATGTTTGTCTATTGATTTTCAAGATGGTGTTAATGACTTGAATGTTAGCGCAAATGAAAATTTATTTTTCTCTTTTGACTATGCCGAATGACACATATGAATGCCTAAAAAAGTTATTGTATGTTGGCAAAAATGCAAAAATCGTTATTGAATTTGAGTTGCATGCAAATGTTTGTTATTTGGTGCTCATGAATGTATCTGCGTGCTATTGGTCATCAGTTCATGCAAATGAATGCATATTTTCACATAATGAACAGCAAAAGGTGTATGTTATAGCCTGGTGATGCATGATCGTCTGTGATATCAAAGTCAGTAGAAGGACTGATTGAGGTGATATTGATGTTTTCACTGAGAGGATGTCAACAGCAAAGTGTCATAAAAGCAGAAATCTCTGACTTTTCTCTGAAATTACACAACTCAATTGCCTCCTGAGGATGACCTCTGCTCCAGTTTTTGAAACTTCAGTCAGTGTCACCTCAAAACATTTCTTTCGCAGCAAAACACTCCCCCAAACAATATTGTGCTTCAGCAAGTTATGAAAGACTCCTACGGTCAAATCAATTGTAAACAAAATATGCATGTGTTGCCTATTAAGACCTAAAGAACAACCTAATAATCCACAAATTAACATATCACTCATTCATTGATTATCATCATAAAAGAAGGAAAGCAGAAACAGATCCACAGGCAAATGGATCAATGACATGCAAAAGAAGTGTTGACTGAGTCACATGTTAAATATAAAGCTGGTAAGAGACTATATTTTCTAAGATGAATCAGAACAAGAAATTAAAGACACCAGACATACTCTTTAATCCTTGAGAATACTCATTCCAACTTTTCACCACAAAGGAGTGATCCAGTTTATTTGACGATGATCCAATCTCTGCTAAACACAGCCAAGCAGCCTGACAGCACAGAGTAAAAAGACTTTCATTTAACTGAAAAGAAACTTAAATACATGGAAAGGAGAAAAGCTACCCAACTAAGCCAAAAACATATTTTGTTTCCAATTCACAAAAACTTATCAAAATTTGTAAGCTACTTAAATTTCTGTACCAATAAGCTAAAAAAATTTAACCTAATCCTTCAGGAGGGGTTATAGTGGAAGGAATATTTCCTTAATAGATTAGTTGAAGGGGTGGGTGGCTATTTTTTGAGGACCTTCTGGTCCATTCAGACTTCACCTATTTTAGACTAAGAGCAAAATATTGACTGAACCCAACTTTTAATGTGTTTTGGAATCATCAGCATCTGGAATTATCAGCATCTGTTAAACATTGTGCAGTCATAGTGAGAAAAATAAGTAGTGATAACTTTACCTTACTGTGTTGGCCATCAATGTGAGTCATCAGTGATTTGATCAAATTGTGCGATAACCTGTTCTGTTTTGACCAGTGTTGAAAGGCGAAATGAAGATAACGTCTGAAACCCAAATACAAGCGCATCAGAAAACCATAATTACCGGTATTATTCTACCCAAACAGTTTTAAAAGGTAAGTACAAAAAAAAAAAAACAAAAAAAAACACTAAATACACCATTATATTTTTAATTAGCAAAATTAAATACAGTCATGAATACAAGGTTTAATGCTACATGTATAACAAGTCATGCTTAGTTTTGAAAACTGAAAGTCATTACAGGCAGCTCTCAATAAGCAGGTGGCTTCCTAGTGAAGTAGTATAATGTTAGTTTTTGAAAATTGAAAATCTTGGTATTTCTGTTTTCACGATTCTCAGCAAAGTAGTAGACTTCAGCCGTTAAGATTTCTGGTTTTTTAAATAGTTCATCTTGAATTATTTAGTCTAAGCAAACGGAATTACTACATATCGTGAGAGGAGTGGAATGGGGGAACTCTTTGTAGTGTCTGCCATAAGAAGCCTGCATTGCATTAATGTTTAGATGTTTCCAGCACGTGTCCATGCAGTCACCTAACTTCTTGCCCGTCTGGACTGGCAACTCTATCCAGCAGATCCCAGGCAAGGACATGACGCTGTTCAGTTGACCTGAAACACAACATCAAACATTGGCATCACTATATGATGAAACAAAAATTGCATGTTTATTCCCATTTACCTGATCAACTAGTCTTCAGTGCAAATTACTTTGGATAGTATTTTATAAAAATTAAAGGCATTAAATTGCTATGAAGCTGTTGATCAGTCATTCATGTGTTTTCCTCAAAACAAGAGGCTACAATTAGCCTAAACCCGGGCTTGCAAAAAACAGTATTGTATCCCTAACTTAGTGCTAAACAAAAGAATAGAGGGAAGGCTGTCTTTCTTACATCGGACGCATTGCCGTGTTTAGCTTGTGTTGGAGTCTATTTCTTTAGACCCCTATCAACATATATTCCTCTAAAATACAGCTCAACCATTGAGAACAGTAATTATAACACTTGTAAAAAATAGTTCTAAAAGAACAAGAAAAAGAGAAACAGAAAAATAAAGCCCGTGATATATACTACTAAAAGACATCAAACCCGGGTTAGCTGTGTCACAGGCAAGAACAGTGACCTTTAGGCCACAGAGGTTTATCGTTTTGCAAGGTGATAAAAATAGTGTATTGATTCCAAAAAAAAAAAACTAAGCACACTTGTTTTCGCTTCGATGGATAATTGTTTGAGAAAGGAAACGCTTATCGAACGATGTAGGATTTTTTCGCATAAACGTTAATGGAATACGTCTCGGTGAAATGTGAGTAGAAAATTAATTAGCAGAGTGAAACTGTTTACAAACACTTCTCCTTTGTCGTCTCATGTTATTATAATCGGCTCCGAAGCACAAGACCTAGAAAACTCAGACCCGCCCCCCCTACCCAATCTGTAAAAACTCAAACCCCTCATAAACGGCGATAATTCATTTTGCCCACGTTTATTTCACTTTGAAAATTTGTATAGTTATGAGGGGGTCTGAGTTTTCCAGTTTGGGGGAGGGGGGGGGGGCGGGTCTGAGTATTCTAGGTCTCGTGCTCCGGAGCCGATTATAATAACGTGAAGTGTTTGTTATCTGCGATAAATAGACGGTGTAACATTTCAGCGTACTGAACGGCGATAATTTATTCTGTCCACGTTTATTTGACTTTGAAAATTTGTATAGTTTTGAGGGGTCTGAGTTTTCCAGATATTTTTTTTTTTTTTTTTTTTTTTGGGGGGGGGGGGGGGGGTCTGAGTTTTCTAGGTCTGAGGTCTGAGTTTTCTAGGTCTGAGTTCTCCAGACACCCGATACGGGGAACACGGCGGCAATCCATCTGGAGTTAAATTTTGGTCATGTTAAAAGCTTTCTTCTCGCTGTTGAACTTGCAAACATTCGTATAGACACTTCTCTTAACATATTAGTTGTTCAGACTTCAAAGACACAAGGTGAATCGACGTTTTCCGATACGTGACAACAGGCATCATTCTTGCTGTTGATATGAGATTTACACTTCCGAATCACTCGGCCGTGAAAGGTCAAACTCCCTTTGTCTGTAGTCTCTAATTTTTGGCGCTCCCCTCGCGTCGCGTCTCCTCGCAACTTCGCGCGCGCACGTGCCCCCAAAATCCGTCGCCAAAATTAGAGACTACTCGCAATCTCCTGAAGCAGTCCATCTGCCGTTAAGTTTACTCATGTTAAAAGCTTTCTTCTCGCCGTTGAACTTGCAATCATTCGCATAGACACTTCTCTTAACATATTGTTTGTTCAGACTTCAAAGACACAAGGTGAATCGACATTTTCCGATACGTGACAACAGGCATGACTCTGTCAAAAATAGTTAGCGCTTGCGCAGAAACGCCGGAAGTGCCATTTGTGGATGATACTCGACGACGAAAAAGAATTCGAGAACCGTCGGTAGTTCTAGACCCGGGCGCCGCGCGAGACGCGCGCAGCCCGGGTAATAAATTAACTCTGTTTAAGAGCATTGCACCAGTGCTTCACTATCTATCTTCCCTGTGATATACAGCCACAAGTCATCACCACTGGCATATAAGCTCAATAACACTCCTCGTCTGATTGGTTATAACCCTTCTTTTATGCTGGCAGGGGTGCTGGACCTGCCACAGGACTACCAGTAGCATTTTGTTTGCTTTTACTGGTAGCTACAGTCAATAGTCCAGTTTCAAATTCACCATAACCACTGAATAAAAGCATTGAGAACGCATTCACACAGGGTTAGCCTCGACCTATGGTAAAACATTCACAAATACTGGTGGGAAGGGGCCATAAATTAGAAAATTAAACAATAGACAGAGCTGTAAACAGGTCATCTTCTCGCTGGAATTTGTGAATATATATTCACTTCAGATGGAGGCTAACCCTGTACAAAATGCACTCTCAGTGCTTTTATTCAGCAGTCATGGCAAACTCCAAACTGGACTATTAGCACCCTGTTTTTTAATAATTAAATGATCATCATCAACATCATCATCATTATTATTATCATTATTATTATTATTATTATTATTATTATTATTATTATTATAGGCACAAAAACTTGAGTTTAATTAACTTCTGAAACACAGGATAATATAAAGCAATAGTTATTAGTAAAAATATTAAATACATGTATTCATTAATTTTGATGATCAAATGCTATACCCACTTTGATTGAGCGACAATATTACTGAGCAGCACTTCTTCCAGGATCTGAAAACACTTCTCTTGAGCAGTAGTTTCTCTGTCCGTCACTAATGGCAACACTCCATCCAACCACAGACTGAAAGTTAACAATACAAGAAGCAGTGAGCTAGGTATTATTATTACTAGTAGTAATCATAGATTAGAGAGTGCGTTCGAGTATTGGTAGGCTTGGTATGTTAACCCTAAAACCACCATATGGAGGGCCATGTGGTCCATGATGATCTTTGAACACTAAAAGCACATTATCAGCTTCTTGGAAAGCCTCAAAAATAGCAACTTTGGCTAAAACAATATTAAAACATGGTTTCTGAAAACAGTTTTAGCAGCAAAGAACAAATAATTGTACAAATCGGCAAATCTAGACAGTAATCCCCAGAAATTCCTTCAGCTCCTCAGGACTTGTTCCGACCCAACATGGTATGTTCCATCGGATGGCATATTTGTTTGTTTCAGTGACGAAATGGCTGATCTATGGTGTAAAAAGGTGTACAAAATATTACTAAGACGTTTGTTTATCCTGATATAACAAATCTCAGTCAAGGTCGTTTCTTGAGCGGTGGCAGATCATCCACTTCGCCAATTGCCAATCCTCCCCACAAAGAACCCCAATTTCATCGTGTTCAACAACTTGATCAAACAGGTCTGTTTTCAAAAGATTTCGTCGATTTAATTTCGCTTTTACTTGATGAATTGTCTACTCATTGTCATTGCATTGCCGCCATTTTTACTTTCAGCATTTCCAGGCTGTAGCAGCTCATTTAAGACATTTACACATCACTTTCATCTTCCTCGCGGACGGCCGCCATTTTGAAAGCTATTGAGTTGGCTTGGTGATGATGTCATTCGTGTTCACCCCTGCAGATTGCTTGCAGATTGCAGGGGAGGCTCTTTTCAAGACCCACCGGTTGTCCCAAAAATCTCAATTCAGTCTGGATTAGAACTGCATTCTGCGAACGCAATTATTATTACTATTATTATAAAAATCATTGTCAATCTGTAAACATTATTTGAGCTTACATAACTTGAACGTACCTCCTTGTCTTTCAGAACAATTTCACATGCTCATTAAATGTTCTAACAAATTTGACTGCCTAATTAAGGAGATGCTATTTACAAGAAAACTTAAACCATTGGCACCCGTGCCGGCCAAAACCAGCCGCACAAGACTCCCATGCTTCAAAACAATGCAACTTTCTCAATCGCATGAATATTGCCTTAACTGTCAGTTGTGAGCATGAAATGGAATGTCCTTTAAATTTGGATATCCAATAAACACAAGAAACGTAGCGATTTTTACCAAATATGGCCTTTCGAGTTAGGACAAGAACGAAACTGACCATTGTTAACGTCAAAGAGAAACCATGAAAAATATCCCTTTTTGCCTTTATGTTTTTTATAGAAATCATCGTCGAAAAACCAAACTTCAACCATCATAACAAAATTGAGTCCTAGTTCTAGCTAAGAAATGACTTTTTTTGTTCATATTCTTCTCCTGAGCATAGAGATACAGCCTTTTGTTCCAGTGCATTCAGGCCTTTCACGCCATTTTCAACATCTTGACTGCATTGCATGCTGGGAAATAACAAGAATTTTTGACAGCGCCTGTTCCTTACCCCAATTCTTTGACATATAAACTAAGTCTACAGCCACTCCAACCTACAGCCAAAAATTCCTGCTTGTGCTCATCTTCAGTGCTCACAAATTCCAAAATATGCGGCGGTAGATCGAGAAATTCATCAGTAGTCGAGTCCCAAAGGTACTAAGTGTCCGACCGGCCAAATTCCCAGTTTGTCAAGTAACAAGCCAAGTTGGACAACAAAGTACATCACCTTGCTCGATTCTTTGAGAAAGTGGACTCTTAGCTACCATCACACTTAATGATGCTCATCAGGCAGCCACTAAAGATGAAAAATGTCTGTCCGAACTTGGGTCATTCTTGTAGCTGCATGGATGAAAAATAGCTACGTCAGAATGACGTTTCCAGAAACCTTGAGCCTCCAGTGCCTTAGGACAGCACCACTTTTCCATGGTAGTTCAAATATTGAGTCACGAAATGCTATGGATCGTTTATAGATGGAAAATTACTCCGAAAACGTGAAAAACGGCTGGGTGCCAATGGGTTAAACCATCCCTAAACATGCAAACAGACTCGATTCATGCAAAGGTATTCACTTGAAGAACTTTTGATCCTTTGTTATTATGCTAATTTGTAGAGACTGTATGTATTCTATGCACTTTTATTCACTTTGCCTTGAAAATGGTGTCACAATGACGCCAAAATGTCGGCTATTAACGTTTACTTAATATTTGCTTGCTTATGTTTTAAGAAATCATTAATGATCAAGATTATTATTATTATTATTATATTTTATTATTATTATTATTATTATTATTATTATTATTATTATTATTATTTTCAATGAAACTGGCATTTAACTACATTCGTTGCAATGGAGATTAGGTGCCCCAAGACAGCCAGGAGCTGACCGGTAACCCAGCCCCTCCGCAATGGAACCACGCACGTGGCTGCCAGTGTCCACAACCCAGCTATGAGCCCCCACACCCCTGCTACCCAGAACCAGCAACGGGAGACGGATAACCCTGGGCACCTGTCACACTGAATACAAATTCAGTGAAAGAAAAAATAGATAATAAGAATAATAATACCAGTGGACTAATAATGATAATGCTAATAAAGCCAATAATAATAATAATAATAAAATAACAATAACAGTAACAATAATGTACCCTGGGAGCGGGACGGTGGGGAACACAACAAACAGTCCACCAAGACAGCAAGAACTCGCACGAGGGGGAAAAAACCCAAATCACGTGACAAGAGGCGAGCCTGCCTCAAAGACCACTGACCATAACATGCAAAAAAACGCTAACCAGCCACTGCCACAAAAATACGCAATAAATACCGCTAACCAAGCATGCTACAGTCCTGTTAACAACTGTATCGCTAAATGGAGGTTGGGTGCCTGAGACATCCAGGAGCTTCCACTATTGGCAGCCAGCTCCTAGATGAAGACTGCTCCCATGGCTTGCAAATCCTGGCAACCCAGCCATAAGCCCCCACGCAGTAAGAGGAACAGGTACCTGTCACACTGTTGAAACAGTGGAAAGAGGGAGGGAAGGGGGTGGAAGAGAACTGCCTGGGCGATGAGCTGCCACGCAAAAGCAATAATATTGTAAAACGCCAGAGAATAACACCTCCTGTCTGCAACACTACGAACCACAAGCACATGGAAATCCAACACATGCGGCCTTGCGCACGGTGTTGGTTACCACACGCGTAACAAATAAGGTGTGACACCAGAAAACAGCCCAAAGCAAGAAACGTAGAAACTATCTGGAAACTTCAAAAACAGAAACTAAAACTAAATTTTATGTGCATGAACCTGTATACAAGAAATTATCAAGAAAACCTATTATTTCGTGTGAAAAATTAAAAAAACTTAAACGCGTTCGCGCAAAACTGTTCAAATTCGGAAGAAACAAGGTGGACGAATTTGCACTTAAAATTGCGGCCTACTACAATATCACACTAATTCTTACCTTTTTGAGATGCACATTAATTGTACTTTCGCATCCGTCGCATTAAACTTTGAACAAGTTGATAATGAAGCAGTGGCTTTGACAAGTTCAGTGTCACATGTTTGGGTTCGTCGGCAAGAGATCCCGGCCATGGGAATTATCGTGTACATGGCGTTTGCATCGTGTGTTTGGTTCGCAGAGTTTAGCGTGTGAATCGTGCAAAACAAATTGTTTCAATCGTTTCAAACGTTTCAAACGTTTCTTATTTTTAGCTGCATTTCAATCGTTTCAAGCGTTTGGAACTTTTTAATCGTTCGCTGTCGGTTTCATCTACACAATCATCCTTAATCATTCCGCCGTAGTACAGTACATATTTAAATATAATTCAAAACCAGTCGAATTACTTCAGTTGTATGAGAGGTTCCTGTCTAACTTTATCGATCAAAGTCTAAAAATAATTGTACAAAATGATAAATTTAGCTTTGTTGCATTTGTGCAAATTCATTTACTTGATCTGATAATTCCCGGGACTGGAATTAATTTAGCTCTTTCGATTATACCTCTTTTCAAACAGTTCCAAAACTCAAAACCTTGAATTTTCTCACAATACAACATATCGTTCCATTCATAAATTTCGCTTCTGTGGAAAATATACCCTGCATGTCATCGCAAACCGGCGCTTCTTCAAGTGTGCTTTGTTGTTGAATGTACATTTTCTGTCACGTCGGAACGGCGCCAAGGAAATTACATTGTTAAATTCCCAAAGGACACGGTCACACAAATTTCTTATTTTGTCTTTGAATGAGGCAGTCGATCAAAATGTTATAAGTTTAATAACAGGTAAGTTAAGTAAAAGAAATACAGATTGAATGCTTTGCCAAACATTACAATCGCTATGACACAAAAAGAGTCAACAACATTCGTCACGTCCAAGGTGGCAGATTTCTTCGCCGATCAAATTTCATTAAGAACGAAAATATAAATTCCCAGCGTCTTAAAAATTTTCTAAGCTTAACTTCAGCAGCAAAAGTTAGCACTTCAATTCTTGTGCCCCGTGTTATCAAAGCTTCTGAATTAAGTTATGTTTTATTTCACGTTGAAACTGGTTCTTTTTTATATTTTGGAGCTGGGACGCGAAGAAAATCTTCGATGGCTTTTAATTTTCGGTGCGAGGTTCAGCATAAACATCGATTGAAACCTTCGAAACGTTTGAAATGAACCAAACGTTTGGAACGATAGAAACGCACGATGCCAAACTCTTGAAACAAAAGAAACGCACGTTTGAAATTGCCTGTCAAACGATACAAACCAACCAAACGCGCGCTTCTTGCAGGATCGAAACGCTGATAAATGATGTAAACGTTGTCCTCAAATGTGACGGAAGTAAACAAATATAGGCGCAAGTGGTAAAGACAATTTCCATGTTTTCTTAAAATGACGCGAACTTAAGTCAACTGGAAAGGTAGGCCTGAATTGTTTAAATGATAAGTGTTAAGGATCTGTAGGCGACAATTGAAATAGTTAGCGTTCTAGCGACAAAATTTAGGGCGAAAGTCAAATACTAAGGGTTGTTTACGCGTGGTAACCAACACCGTGCGCAAGGCCATGCACATATGTGTCGACACTGCTGACTACCAATGGGAACGCAAGCGCTCTTTGTTGTTAACTCCATTAAATTGCATTTAACTGCATTAAAACGCCTAAGGGATACAAACACCCTTGACAGGACACACAAAAATGCTAACAGACTGCTAACCGCTCACCGCAAACAATACGCAATAACTACCGCTAGCCACATCTTGCTACCATCCTGCACAAACACATAAGGGATACAAACACCCTCGACAGGACACGCAAATCTGCTAAATTACGCTAACCACTCAAATACGCAATAAATACTGCTAACCGCATATTGTTCGAGTCCTGAAAAAACACATAAAGGATACAAACACCCTTGACAGGATACGCACAAACCGCTACCGACAAAACCACTGACCGCTGACTGCTAACCGCTCACCACAAGAAATATGCTAATAAAAACACTGCTAATAGTACGACCGAAGAATGCTAAAAACTAGTACGATGGACAGGAAAATAAACCATAAAATGAGAGCGGCCAATAGAGCAAAAAACACTAACAAACCAAACTGAAAATGCTCCTTGTAGTTAACTAAGTTAAATTGCATTATTTTAACCAAATTAAACAATTTTTCCACCCCCAGTAATCATTCATTTATCTCCTACTTAACACTAAACATTAAGCATACCCCTTCCCCTACATAAAAGAAATTCCCAGACTTAACTGCTTTATGTTCTACATGATGCTGGTAAAAATTAAATTCCACTACAAAATTTTAACCTGGGTTGAATCTCTTTGTCTCCAAGCCCTAATCATGAATAATTAAGGCCAGGGCCAAGACAAAGGGAATTGAGATTCAACCTAGGTTAAAGATTTTCTAGCTGAATTCAATTTTTACCTGCAACATACACTTCTACTCACCCATGTACCATTTTACAAGCAGGTTGTTCTTGTAGGAGGGCTGTGAGTGATATCATAGCTTGTCTTCTGACTGACAGTGCTGGATCCATACACTGGTCATGGAGGGTCAGTACATCCTAAATAATTCCAAAAAAATTTATGCATGATAAAAATAAAATAAGGGTGTTAACCCATTGGCACCCGTGCCGGCCAAAACCGGCCGTAAAAAACTCCCATGCTTCAAAACATTGCAACTCTCTCAATCGCACGAATATTGCCTTAACTGTTAGTTGTGAGCACGAAATGGAATGCCCTTTAAATTTGGATATCCAATAAATGCAAGAAACGTAGCGATTTTTACCAAATATGGCCTTTTGAGTTTGGACAAGAACGAAACTGGCCGTTTTTAACGTCAAAGAGAAACAACAAAAATGCCCCTTTTTGCCTTCATGTTGTTTTAGGGAAATCATCGTCGAAAAACCAAAACTCAACCATCATAACGAAATTCAGTCCTTTTTCTAGCTTAGAAATGACTTTTTTTTGTTCATATTCTTCTCCCGAGCGTAGATACAGCCTTTTGTTCCAGTGCATTCGGGCCTTCCCGACATTTTCCACATCTTGAGCACATTGCATGCTGGGAACTAACGAGAATTTTTGACAGCGCCCGTTCCTTCCCCCAATTCTTTCACACAGCCACTCCGACCTACCGCCAAAATTTCCTGCTCCTGGTCATCTTCAGTACACAGAAATTCCAAAATATGTGGCGGTAGGTCAAGAAATTCATCAATAGTCGAGTCCCAAAGGTACTAAGTGTTCGACCGGCCAAATTCCCAGTTCGTCGAGTAACAAGCCAAATTCAACAACAAAGTACATCACCTTGCTCGATTCTTTGAGAAAGTGGACTCTTAGCTACCGTCACGCTTAATGATGCTCATCAGGCAGCCGCTAAAGATGAAAAATGGCTGTAAATTTAGCAGAAATCGCAAGCAAACCGAACTTGGGCCATTGCTGTCGCTTCACGGATAAAAAATAGCTACGTCAAAATGACGTTTTCAGAAACCTTGAGCCTCCAGTGGCTTAGGACAGCACCACTTTTCCCTGGTAATTCAAATAAAGAGTCACGAATTGCTATTCATCGTTTATAGGTGGAAAATCACTCCGAAAATGTAAAAACCTGCGGTAGTCAATGGGTTAAATAATAACAAGAAAACTTCAGGTGTGATTTCTTTCAAAACCATAAACCAGCTGAGCGAGATGGTTTTTCCAAATTTTTTTATTGCAAAAATTAATAATGTACTTTCCAGTGCCGGGGACTGGAAATGGAGAAATGATGAATGGTGTTGAATTTTTTAGGTGTTAGAATTTTTAAAAACTTTTTGTGACAAATTTGATTTTCAACCAAACTGTCTGGATATTTCTGCATGCAAATGAGGTAACTTACATGGATAGAAAAATGTTCATTTGGAGCCCTTTCCATACAAACTATACTCACCGCTTTCTGCAGAGAATCCAGACTAAGACTGATGACGCTTTCCAGAGCCTTGAAAATGAAAAATTATCAGCATGTTTACATTTTATTTAGCATACACTGGTTATGGACAGACAATATTTGAACCCACACAGCCACACAAAAATGATTACCATTAAGTGTATTAATAATAATAAAAGTCAATAGACCATTTTACATTTGTCGGTGAAAGCCGGCTAGGGGTGACCTTGTTTTGATAAAAACCTACCTACTTTTCTTATGTAAATCATGTTTTTCTTATGCTAACTAGTGTTTAATCAGCATAATTTCCATAAGAAAAGCAGGTAGGTTTGTATCAAAACAAGGTCACCCCTACCCTCGCATTCAATCAAAGGCCAGGGTACTTAGCAAAGAACTGTAAAATGGTCTATTAACTACAACACTACTGCTGCTATCCATCAGCCAATAAATACACAACACTGTATATAGAGGGCGTGGTTGGCTGTGATTGACTGCTTAGAAAATAGATTAATTTCAAATTTAATGTTTTGTTTCAGTCTTTCCTCCTAAATCAAGATATCACAACCAGTATCAACCTCACTTAACTCCAAAACATAAATAACAAATAAAGGTGAGCTAATCACATCAAGGAGTAGCAAGGAAAGATGAGAATTTTTACAATGGACAGGTGCTGCCATCCAAAATATTATACCCAACATTCCTAAAAAAAATTTCTGGATGACATTTTAACTTAATTTATACCTTCTGTCTTTCAACGTCAGCCTAAAATACTTTACCTGCAAGGCAGCTTTCCGTACACCAACTTTCTCATCACAAGTTCTTCGTCTAATTATTGAGCCAATGTTCCTTGTCTCTATTGGTTGGTCTGCCAAAAATAATATGCTTTAGCACAGTGACTAAACAAAACAATAATGACCTTCTGGGACTTCATAACTCAAGATTACATGTTGGACACTATGAAATCTAAGAATGTGCTTCTTTAATTTGTAGAAAAATGTGGGACATTGTTGAAGTATATGGATGCAGTGAACTTGAGAAAGAAAAGAGAAACACATATAATAATATTGGGATGGGAAGGTAGAGTGTACTACGTCAAAAACACATTTATTATTCAAAAGCCGTTGCTCGATTCTTCATGAAATCTTGGTGACCTACCATTGTTTTTTCTGTTTAACGTTGGTGTGCCATTTGCTGGTTGTTCTAATGCTTCACTAAGAGTTTCTTTGACATGCGTCACCAGTGAACTGTCCTCAGATGTCGCACACTGAGCAAAGTACTGCAAGGCTTTGGCACGCACCCTGAATGTATCAATAACAACTTCATGGAGAAACCAAACAACAAACAAATGAATGAATGGTTGGATGGACGGATGACAATCGACTGACTCACAGAGTGATTGTCTGACTGACTCACTAATTATGTGACTGATTGCACCTCACATCATTCTGATAATAATAAAGACAACAAAGGGATATCTTTATTTACCCTGATAAAAAAGTGATCAGCTGACACAAGGGAACAGCTGGTATAAACTTGTGATCAGCAAAATATAATAGACCTTTTTAGCCTGTACATTTTGTTTTCCCAATGATGATCATGTGATGTTACCCAAGAGAACTGTTTCTTTGAAATTTCGCCTTATTCACGTGCATATGTATGCATAATTTATGAAAAGACAAAAGGCAAATCCCCTTGGGAAGATCACGTGGTCTACATTGGGAAAACAAAATCTACAAGCTAACAAGGTCTATTGAGGCCGACTGACCAAATGATCGATTTGTTGGCTGGCTAATGGAAAAACAGACTGGTAAAAAACTCTCAACTAGCAAATGAATTAAGAGCGACTTGCTGTACCGGTCACCTCTACCTATGCAAGATAGAAAAAAATCGATTTTCTGAAAATTTGTCAGGAAGAAGGTTTTTACTAACTTGTTTTAAAACTGTAACTTTGAGGTTATTTGGATTTTTATTTTCTTCTCCAGACGGCATTTTGTATTTTGCCCCTAAAAGAGCCAAACTCGGCCCTGAAATTACACTTTTTGCGAACGCTAGCAAGCCAAATTATTGCGTGTAGCTGGAAAAGCTAACCCATATTATTAAAATATAATGTTTTAGTAGTTATTTCGTGTTGTCAGATCCACATTTAATACGAACCTGAATTTTTAACAAATTTTCAAAATGATACGCTACGGTGATGTCGCGTCACATCCAAATTTAGGTCGAATTCATAGACCAAAAAGTCAATCTGGTAAATGGATTTACCTCCCAAAACTATTTTTCTGGATAAACATATCACTTCATTTTACTCTTTATCGCAAATCTAGCTTGGGTAAATAAAACGCAAAAATTTGACAGCGTCTTGAAACCAGGCACTTGAGCTAATCGCTTGACATTTTGACCTTTCACGCCGCGATTATTATCTCGAACATTGACCCTGAAATGTTCGCCTGTGGGTCTTAATTCCGGTAAAATAGTTGTTTTAAGCCTCCAGATATCAGCTATTGCAATTTAAAGACAGTTTCTAGCCGCAAACGAGTATATTTACCAAAGGCTTACTTTGGGTGATTTAGCCTAAACATTTGGCGGTTAGCGAGCAAAGACAATGCACGCAACAAAATGTCGCTTTATAAATCGCTATTGAGAATAATCTTTAGGAAAACTAGAAGAATAAATAGTTGAATAACTACTTGGAGTTATTTCTTACCTTAATCTCGCCTATCTTGATAAGAAATGGTAACATTGCTGCTGACGTCTTTAAGCTACTTTTCGTGGCGTGACGAAGCACTCGGATTACATATTAACCATTGACACAGGATACCCAAGCTAATGTTTCGTTCGTTTATCGCCAGTCGGTGTCGGCGTTACAGTTACATTTTCACAACCTCCGTGTTGACCCGCCAATTCTGTTAAGTACTATTATAATAGTTCCTAGTGACTGATGAATCCCCGCTAGACAGTTCAACGTCTTGAAAGCTACACATGGATGAGATATGTATTATTTCTGGGTGTAACAAAAAATAAATACTTGGAGTTATTTCTTACCTTAATCTAGCCTATCTTGATAAGAAATGGTAACATTGTTGCGTCTTCATAGCTTGTTCGAAACACTCTCAGTGGCCTGGCTACAAACAAAACCACGGTCACAGGAATGCTAAGGTCACGTGAGAGCGTCCAAATTCTTACTATTTGTTTGGTTGTTTGTTTTTTGCAATTGATTGTTTTGTTGCTGCTTTTTTTTTCTTTCAACGAGCTCATTGTCTCGGGATAACGGGTGTGCACTTCCTGGTATCAAATTTCGCAGAATTGCGGTGCACGTGTTTTGGAGATGTCTTGTTTTAGCGCGATTAATATTTTCTTGTAAAAAGCGTTGTATTCTTTGGCGTTTCAAATTAACGTCGGATTTGGTTTTACTTGTATACAACATACGTAACCGGAGAATCCTGCGTTTATATTAAAGTTAAAAATTGTAATTTAATGGCTTCATGTGGTTTTGCCACACTTGTGGGGGAAGTTCTCGAGTGAACTCCTTACGTACCCAAATGAAGGATGTGTCAAAATGTACCAGAGGCATTCCGGTTTGGAAAAGCACCTATTGTTTGGTCAGTACAAGATGTTGCATGAGAGATGCACTCTGTTGGACTTGGCTAAAAAGAAATACCAGGCCCTTTTAGTCGAAGGCTCGAGTGAAGCAGTCTTGACAGTGCTTGAGCAAGGAGACATCTCAGTAAGCGCCAACACTTTACCCGAGGGATGGGCCTTGAAGACAACCAAAAAGTTCACTCTATTCAGTGATACCCAGAAGAAATACTTGGAGGAAAAATTTAATCTTCGCCAGGCAGCAGGCCATAAAAGAGGATCCCATTAATGTAGCCCGAGACATGAGATTTGCCTAGAAGATGGATGGCTCGATGCTGTTCAAGAGAGACGAGTATCTCGCCACACAGCAAGTGCGGTCTTCTTTTTTTCTTCTAGAATGGCGGCGAAATGTCGTTATGATCAAGGTGATCTTTCAGTGCCAGATATCACGGTGGCAGAAGAGCAGCAGCAAATACCATACTTCAAGAAGTACAATTGCTGCATCCAATTGTATATGACAGCCTAGACCGGGGAGGGGGATATACGTATGTGCGGCCCCAAAGGGTACGGTTTTTTAGCCATTTTGGTCTGAAATAGGGTATCAATTTTGACCATTTTGGTCTGAAATAGGGTATGGTTTGTACACTCTAGTCTTGAATTCGTTATGTTTTTTTAGAAGAAGCTACTTCTTCATCTTTAGCCGATAAGACGATCAACAAAAGCCCTTCTTTTTTGTCTTTTAATTATGTTTATGCCAACTGTGTACGTGAAATAGGTCTGAAATATGGTATCAAATTTTTGGCAGGTCTGAAATAGGGTAGGGAAAATCGCAGAGTTTGGTATGAAATAGGGTAAGGGTTTCAGGAAGCAGGCCGCACACCCCCACCCAATTTTTTCTAAGAGTACCCCCCCCCCCCCTTCCCGGGACCTAGGCACCTGTGCCCTGTACAAAGAAAAGCGGCTGAGGCAGCTCAGCATTGCTATGCTTCGTATTGTATTGGCAACTACTTTGACTTAGCAACGGAAGACGGTTTTAATAACAAACGCAAGGCAGAACACATAGATGCTTTAAGTGGACTTGTTTCAGCTTGCGATTGTAATGAGTAAGACAGAAATGGAAATATGTAAACCACATGCACCCATATCGTTTCGATGTATCAGTGGCAAAGGAACATCTCACTAGCTCGTGGAGTATAGGGCGAGATAATAATTCGCAAATGAAATGATCTGAACCTGGCCGAGCTGAGAGAGTAACATCTAATGAGAACGGGCCCCCCACTGGCCTCCCTATTTCTAGCCTGCGGAGCACGCGTAAAACTGGGCAGTGGGGGAGCTTGTGCTGATGGAAGCTCAGAACGGGACACTGGTTTTCGCCTCCCCTCCACCTCCCTTCCCCGTTTACGCCTGCAACGCAGGCTGATCAATTCTTTCCGCTCAAGACCCCACTTAACCTATTTTTCAGAGAATAACGTGGGGCTCATGTTTTACTCACTTTTAGTATGATAAACAGGTCGGTCACAAAAGTCTCAACAGTTTAGACAAGAAGCTGTGTTCGCAAATGAAAGAGAGCAGAACGTGTTGTCTTAATAGGTTTTACATTCATCATATAAAATGAGACAGAAATCCTTAATAGGTGTTTTTATAGGTATTTTGCAGAACTTTAGCCGTGGAACAGGGGCGTGGGGTGGGGGAATTTGGAAGAATTTATCAAAGGAACTGAAACTATTAAATCATATAATTATTTTTTTTAGTATAATAATTTGTGTCTAAAATCGAAGTATTCTAGAACGTTCATTACCAGGTCTACTACAATTAATATAATCAGTATGTGTAGGAGCAATAACATTAAGCTCCTGGTAAGAACCGTGTGTAAATGTTACACCCAGAAATAATAAATATCTCACCCATGTGCAGCTTTCAAGAGACTGAACTGTCTAGCGGGGATTCATCAGCCACTAGGAACTATTATAATAGTACTTAAAGGGGCAGTGTCACGCTTTTGTACCATCATTTAAAAAGCTTAAAACTGCCAATGCATCAGTGGAAACCTTAAAATAATGGTCTAGTTTTGTTGCCAAAGACTGTAGTACTGCATTGACACTATAAACTCCTGTATTCCATCTCAGATGACGAGGATGGAAACGGATTGAAATTTGAAAAAACAGGTTTTTAAAATTTCAAGCTATGCATTGAAAAATCACCCAAAAAATTATTATGGTTAGCTCTCCCTGTTAAAATTTCATTGGAATTCATCTTGCTGATTCTGTAGGAGCATTTTTTGCGCGATAACAGGTAAAAGGCAGTAATTTTGGCAGAATTGAACCAAAAACAGCAAAAATTCCGGTGACACTGCTCCTTTAACAGAATTGGCGGGTCAACACGGAGGTTGTGAAAATGTAACTATAATGCAGACACCGACTGACGATAAACGAACAAAAAGCAAAACGAATCGAATCATCCATTAGCTTGGGTACCCTGTGTCAATGGTTAATATGTAATCCGAGTGCTTCGTCACGCCACGAAAAGTAGCTTAAAGACGTCAGCAGCAATGTTACCATTTCTTATCAAGATAGGCGAGATTAAGGTAAGAAATAACTCCAAGTAGTTATCCTAAAGATTATTCTCAATAGCGATTTATAAAGCGACATTTTGTTGCGTGCATTGTCTTTGCTCGCTAACCGCCAAATGTTTAGGCTTAATTATTCAAAATAAGCCTTTGGTAAATATACTCGTTTGCGGCTAGAAACTGTCTTTAAATTACAATAGCTGATATCTGGAGGCTTAAAACAACTATTTCACCGGAATTAAGACCCACAGGGGAACATTTCAGGGTCAATGTTCGAGACAATAATCGCGGCGTGAAAGTCAAAATGTCAAGCGATTAGCTCAAGTGCCTGGTTTCAAGACGCTGTCAAATTTTTGCGTTTTATTTACCCAAGCTAGATTTGCGATAAAAAGCAAAATGAAGTGATATGTTTATCCAGAAAAATAGTTTTGGGAGGTAAATCCATGTTCCAGATTGACTTTTTGGTCCATGAATTTGACCTAAATTTGGATGTGACGCGACATCACCGTAGCGTATCATTTTGAAAATTTGTTAAAAATTCAGGTTCGTATTAAATGTGGATCTGGCAACACGAAATAACTACTAAAACATTATATTTTAATGATATGGGTTAGCTTTTCCAGCTACGCGCAATAATTTGGCTTGCTAGCGTTCGCAAAAAGTGCTATTTCAAGGCCGAGTTTGGCTCTGTTAGGGGCAAAATACAAAATGCCGTCTGGAGAGGAAAATAAAAATCCAAACAACCTCAAAGTTACAGTTTTAAAATAAGTGAGTAAAGAACTTCTTCCTGACAAATTTTCAGAAAATCGATTTTTTCTATCTTGCATAGGTATAGGTGACCGGTACAGCAAGTCGCTCTTAAGAATTTAAATCAGCATGGTTTATTGTACTTACGTTGGTGCTCGATCAGAACATCTGGCTATCACAATATCCAGTAGATACTTCTTACTGAGTAGCTTCTTAATGTTGTCATCTGTTGCATTTTCTGTTCAATAATGAGAGACTATGTGAAAATGACATTTAATTTTAATGGGCTGATTAATGAAGCACTGGCAACAGAACCAATAACAAAATCTTGGACATCTTTATAATCAAGTGGTCAGCAGTTTAACACTTTGCATTGTTTTTTAAAGCATGATTAAGCCAAAAAAGGGTTAACATGAACTCTGATTCCAGTTTAATTACTGCCCAAAAGTATGTTCTCACACGATTTTTGCCATTAAGTTTTGATCTGAACCTAAATATACCTTGAATCTTGCTAGCGAGGTAAAAACTTTAGTCAACTCTCAGTCATGGGTTTGCGTTAACCAGATTTCAAACAACCAGGCCGTGGTGATCCAAACTTGTCACAAGAGTTTTTAGCATGGCACTGGGCTTGTGGTTTTCCTTAGCTAATTTCTTTTCATTCTTCTTTTCATTTTTTTTTTCATCCCCAACTCCTCTCTCCTGGTACTTCCTCCCTGTATTAATTCATGTCTCTTCATTGTCCAAGAACAAATTTTTCAGTTTGATCCCCTCCCCTCCAGAAATTCTAATTTAGCTGCATACTTTCCTTTATAAACTATAGCATTTAACAACCCCTCCCCCTAGAATTTTTTGGAAGCCTCCATAGCAGGTATGGACATTTTCTGGAACTGCACCTGCACAATTATAGCATTAGAGTATAATGTTGTTCATTTACAAAGTAAGGATCGTTACCATGAATTCCATGGGGTTAAATGCACTTTAACTAAGTTAACGACTAGGAGCAAGTTTGCTCAGTTATTGGCATGGCGTTGCATGGTGCGGAATTAGCGTTTGCTAGTATATTGTGGGTTGCCGACAGCCTTATAGCCTTCTGGCTTGTTCGTGTGTCATCCAGTGGTCCAGTGGTTCCATTGTAGTTTATGCATGCGCCTTTGCATATTGCGCTCATAGTTTTACTTTGCTCTGCATACAGGGTGCTGTAGCTGGTGTGTTTTCGGGTATTTACCCTGCATCACCGTCATCATCATCATCATTATTTTAAGTAATGGACAAAATATAATATGCATTCAACTGTTGTTGTGATAATCGTGTCTTTACAACTGTTATTTTATCTTTTTTTTTTTCCTGTGTGCACAATGTACTTACCATTTGTAAAATATCTCTCAGATTCAGCCAAAAGTAGTGAAATAACATCCAGAGCAAAAATTCTGAAGGTTATCTTTAAAAGAAAACATTTAAATAAGAGTGAGAAAAAAGTATGGTAGAGTGGAAATTGTCTTAGTACAATATAAATATCACAAGGTATTATCACCATGTTTCATTTCAGAAGGTGAACCTGTCAATATTCAGAACATGAAATCTGTTTCTTTGTTTTTATTTTTTATACTTAGGATATGGTGAAAATGCAAGATATAGTAACAGCAAGAGACACCTTGACAGTTTATTGACCTGTAGTTAATAGATATGATATACCTTTGCATTCTTGGAATACTTATTGATCCACTCAATGAGACTGGCATACAGGCTCAATGGGAGAGTTTTTAAAATGTCAACTACCGCCTGCAAAAAAATAAAATGCCTATTAACATTTTAGCAACAACTATTCTTAAAACCCCCTCCTGGAGAAAACCTCCATGCCAATGACCACCTTAAATGTTTTCTCCTTTTTTTTAATCTTTTCTATCCTGATTTCTGATAGTGTATAGTTTATAGATGCACTTCTCAAAAGAAAATTAAATTCAAATGCAACAGCCATCAGTAGAAAACATGTTAATACACTGATCATCAATACCTTGGCCACAATGCTCCTGTATTCAGCTCGCTCAGGACACTTTGTACAAAGGTGTTGAACAAGAAGTTGGACTGCATTTAGCATCTCTTTGCTTTCCTTATGTGTAATGTGACTGAAACATACATGTGTATTAATTTAACATCAATAAGTACTACTTGTCTCTAAAAGCACACTGTTAGTTTGTGTGTTACAATAACAAAAAAATTGAAGGACATTTTTCAACTAAAAAATCTAATTAACATTTTTATATAATATTACATTGTACAGCATAAAAGATTGACAATGATAAAATTATACTCCATACTCATTTGCAATACATCAATTCTGTCATTATTATTTTGATTATTGCGATACTGCTTGGAGCAGACTGTTACAACAAGACCAGGATAGACTACAGTGCCTGCAACATAGATCTGCCCGTATAATTATGTGTTGCACACACTCCTCTGAGACAACGAATCATTTACGTTGGTTGAGTCTTTCCAATAGGTGCTCTTATCTTAAGGCCAAGCTTGTTTTCTGTCTGAATTTGTTAGCTCCAAGATATTTTTTATTAGATTTTCTAACGTTCATAGCTATTCTATAAGGCAGAGCACTAGGTTATTGTTACCTCGGTTGAAATCAAATTTTGAGAAAACACATTAATTTTCTTTTCAGCAGAGCTAAGATTTCTAATGAGCTGCCCACCGACTTAATAAAAAGCCAAGGATTAGAAGGATTCAAGGATTTTCCAAAACAATTTATTTGAAACTCAAATCCATCAGCAATACAGCAATGATAAAATAAAACAAAATAAAATAAACGGGTACTACTGAAAGATTAAACCTTGCTAGAAGCAAGTTCGCTTGTTAACTTTACAGCTGCTGTAGTTTCTTCAGTGACGTCCAAACTCAACTGAATTACGGCTAAAACGTGCCTCTACTTATACCGAAGTGTTAAATAATTTTGCACGCAGCAAACAGTAAAAGGTGTGCCGCCAAACCACAGTAAAACAGAACGCCAGGATTTCCTTAGATTAATCCCACTAACTTAAAAAGATAAGGTCAATTAAATGATTAAAATAATCTACCGAAAAGAAAAACCACGAAAAGCTAATATCCGCTACGGCATTTAGGCAATAATATGTGGGTTTGCGGGCACATGAACTATCGTTCCTAAGCGATACACAAGCTTGCTAAATCAAACCGGGAAATTCCTAAGCGCAAAAATATTTGGAGCAAAATAATAGAAAAGTAACATATTTCTTGGTATAACGAAAAGTAGTGAAATTATAGCTCTAGTGACCCTGTCACATATAAAGACTTTCTGCTGCCACACAAAAGGGTTTTTCTTATTGTAATATAGTTCTTAGTGGCTTCTTTTAGTAATTTAGTATTGTAATAATTGAAGGGCTGGGGGCATAACCGACCCAAATGGCTTTTGTTTTTGGTCCAAATTAGCTGAATTTTTGCATGTGGCATTTGATTCAATAGAACAAAATTGCCCCCTATTTTTTGGTCAGTTTCTGTTTCTTTTTCAAGAAAAACAGTATGCAACAAAGGCCCTAAAAGTTTCATTTAGGTCAGTTATGCCCCCAGCCCTTCAATTATATTTTAACATGGTTTTAGTTTTTAAAGCATAGTTGTAAATTTTTAACCTTTGTACATAAATTGTATTTTTAACCTACAGTATTTTATACAGGGCCCATATGGATACCAGCCTTTGAGCTGAATGAGCTACCCTGTTTATATAAAGTTTTACTTTACTTTACTTGTGTATATGTGCTATACACAGAGAGCTGTTTGATTTGGTTTACATGTTTTATTAATATGGTCTACAGAGCTTTCTTTTTTAATCATTGGCATACCTACAGTGTACTCCTATAATTCACCATTGTCATTAATTTTTTAAGTAGGCAGGGATGTGCGAAAAGTAGCCAGGGAATCCACCAATAATATTGAAGGGCTGAGAGCATAAACTGCCTATGTGTAATTTTAGGTTGTTTTTCGATTTTCCTCAGAAATGAAACAAATTTTTGCATGTGACTTGCAAGCAATTCGCTTCAAAAACATTGTCCGGTATTTTTATTCACTGATTTTTGTTTCATTTCCGAACAAAATCGAAAAACAACCTAAAATTACACATAGGCAGTTTATGCTCTCAGCCCTTCAATTTGAAGGCCTCGGTGCATAACCATCCTATGTCGAATTTTGGGTTGTTTTTCGATTTTGCCGGGATTTGCCCGAATTGTTGCATGTAAACTGCAATTCGATTGAAAGAAGATGTAATGCAACTTGCAAACCACTCCCATGGAAGGTTGGTTTCTTGGTGTACGTAAGAAAAAATGCATTTCTGGATTCTGGATGAATCAGTCAAAAAATACCATACAATGTGTTTCCATCGAATTGCAGTTCACATGCAGAAATTCAAACAAATCCAAGCAAAATCGAAAAACGACTCAAAATTCTACATAGGATGGTTATGCTCCGAGGCCTTCAATAGTATGGTGGAGTATGCTAATTAACAATGCCCATGGGTATTCTTTGCGTGAAAGACTAAGCACCAAATGCTCGTAACCGATTTAAGAGAACACAGAACGTTTCTGTTCAGTTAGACGTAATGCGCAATGTGTCGTTTTTGCTGAATCATAACACTCGACAAGCTCGATTGGCACGAAAACAGTGCACAATATTCGTGGTTGACTTAAAAAAAAACAGCACACAGTAGCCTTGGTTAATCTCAGGTCAGCGCGCAAAGATTTTGTCCGACCTGAAAACAGCACTCACTCCGAAGAGATTCAGGGTTATTGTTGGGTTTAGGTTGGACTTAACATTAGGGCTAGAGCGTCGGCTAGGGCTAGGGATAGGGTTAGGGACATGGTTAGGGTTAGTGTTGATGTTAACGTCAACGCTAGCGTTAAAGCGCGGTTGTTTGAGTCCGAATCAGCTTGACTTAAGGGTTCGTCCGAGTTGAAAACAGCGCCTAGTTGCCTTGGTTGACTCTAAGTTCTTTCGGAAAGGCTTTGGCCGATATAACACAGCGCTAAAGTCGGTTGTTTGTCTTAAATACAGCGTACATCTTAAATCCAGCGTACAAAAACCTCGGTTGATTCTAAATCAGTGCGCAAAAAGCTTGCCGACGGCTGAAAAATCACAAAATATTAAAGACGGCTGTTTTGACTTGAAGAAACTTTTTGCCAAGACAACTCCTATTGGTGACCAACAGCAAAAATTTGAGTTAATCAGATGTTCTAGAACAAAAATTAAGAGTCCTAAGAGTACGCTGTTTTCCGTCATGTTTCGTTTACTCAGAACGTTGTGTTGCGTAGTAAATTAAAACTTGCGCGTTGTTTCGTCAGTTGAAACGTTTTTGATGGATTCATTTTCATCGTCAAGTGGAAAACAATGGAATGAAAATCTTATAAAAATTAACGTAAATGACGACAGTGAAAGAATTTGACAGAAATACTTAACTCTTTTGTGAAATTAACTTGGCTCCAAAACGTATAAAAATTTGCATGAAATTCAATCCCTCTATCACGCGTGATGGATTGTCTCATCACAATGACTGTAGTCGCGCACAAATGTTTATCTCGCGTGAGAATACTTTTTGCTGTAGTTTATCACCCTCCATAGAAGCAAAAAACCGAGGCGATCAACGCAAAAGTGATTTATGTGTTAAAATTCGGCAGCGTGTTTACCAAATATTCATTCTCACTTGTTCATCAGTCACGGATATGTTACGAACCAACAAGCGCGGATGTTACGGCAATTCACCGGTTTCGCAGAGGTTGTGGGTTCGAATCCCCGTACAAGCGGGTTTTTTTTCCGTTTTGTTTTTGTTTGTTTGTTTGTTTTTTTTGGTTTCACTAATGCTTAATTTGTGTTCATAACTGCGGCGATCGTTCACGTTATCATCCGTTGTTTACGTAATCTGATTCACACAGACGAATCGCGAGGAGTACCACTTAATATTGCTTTGAATGTTTGCCATGCGCGCCAGTGCAACTTTTCCATGGATTGTGTTCAAGATACTCATCGAAAACGAGCAGACTTCACTTCGTGCCGAATGAATTCTCGGTAGCGTTTCCGAAGTTCGACCAACTATTTCACGGCTAACAGTAAAAGCAAGCTGGGATTTCATGTCACGAGTGGTTTCAAAAAAATGCGCTCTTCAAAATTAATGAACAATGGAAACCTCGGTGCAGCAGCTAGACAGTTTTCAAAGTTATTTTATAAGGTAGAGTTTTTACTGAAAACAAGTCATAATCTGCCCCAACCCACGCCCCCCCCGCGAGAGGTTTTGACTTCAGACAGCGCCCTGTTTGACCGCAATGAATTCTGGGATCATTGTCTGCTCCAAGTGCGAAGAACAACAACTCTTCAAACATACACTTTTCGCCCTAAACTCCAAAAACCACTCTCGCTTTCCCAGCTTTTAGCACCACAACCTTTGAGAGATGGAACAAGACTAGCAACGACGTGCCGCTTTTGAGGCGAGAGTTGTTTTCAGACTTTTTCCGCCTGGCTTCTACTCTGTACCCCAAAACGCTAATATTTCATCGTGATTTGGTAAGCACAGAGAAAACGCTAACTGGATTCTTTCAGAAGCGTTAAGAACATGCGGATCTCCAGACTTTTCATGACGTCTTTCGATCACCAAGCGGGAAGGCAAACCGATAATGCAGTTAATACGTAGCGATCCGCAGCTCCAGCACTCACATAAGTTTCGTATCCGATGAGCTTAATCGATGTTTTAACCGCCAAATTTATAGTCTACGTCACACTATCAAACAATCCTTTCTACCCGTCAATCATTTCACGTCCAGTTTTAGTTGTACTCCTCACAAATGTTCACATAATTCACGTATGAATATTAATACGGTACGCGTACAAATGAGCTTCACTTCAATTGAAGGCCTTGGTGCATAACCATCCTATGTCGAATTTTGGGTTGTTTTTCGATTTTGCCGGGATTTGCCCGAATTGTTGCATGTAAACTGCAATTCGATTGAAAGAAGATGTAATGCAACTTGCAAACCACTCCCATGGAAGGTTGGTTTCTTGGTGTACGTAAGAAAAAATGCATTTCTGGATTCTGGATGAATCAGTCAAAAAAATACCATACAATGTGTTTCCATCGAATTGCAGTTCACATGCAGAAATTCAGACAAATCCAAGCAAAATCGAAAAACGACTCAAAATTCGACATAGGATGGTTATGCTCCGAGGCCTTCATTTATTGTCAGTGGTACTTTTTTAATACTGTTTTGTATCAAAGTAGCTGGGCATCCAACCCAGAATTGCTGGGGGAAATCTCCAGCGCCCAGACCTTAATGACAGCTTATTAATTCCATTCTCAGTAAAGCGTCATGGCTAATGGTAGACTAAGTCAATTTTCCAACATTTTTTGTTCAAAATGTGGGTGCTACTCACAGCATGACGGTGTAGAGAACCGTACAGCTAAAACCATAAAGTAAAGGAGAGTGTCACAAACATTCAGAGCACTGGAGCTAAGAAATTTGCCTTCACAGCGAAAACTCATAGAATTTAACGTCTTTTAAAGAAAAACTGAAAAATGCTTGGAATTCTAAAAGGGTGTGGGAAAATAAAGTACAGAAAGAGCTATTTATCTTGTGACTGGACCTTACTAATGATCAGCCACTAAAATAAGGTTGAATGACTTGATTGCAGATTAGCATACAACTTTAAGCCTCAAACGATTACCAGCTACAATGGCTTTCAGCTGCTGCTCACCAGATGAAATGCACAGCCTGATCCTTGATAGTTTGAACATCTCTTGCTACCACACCATTACTGGCTATTGAACCTCCAAATACCATGAGCACATTTGAAATCAAATGCTTTAGAACCTGCCAATGTTAAAAACCAATGATTGCAACAACAATAGAACCGCAGAAACAACACCCCTATAAAGGCAATCAGCCAATAAAACAAAAGAAATCTGTCAAACAAACAGTTCTTTTTAAATTCAAGCTACAAACTTACAGTGCGAGTGTTCAGTCCAATGTCACCATGAAGTGGGGAGCAAAGACAATAAAGACCCTTCAATAAAATAATGTTAAACCAAAGAGTTATCCTCTTTCATCTGCTGAATACATCAAGTTATATTAGTACTTATGTGTATGATGTCTTTTTTCCCAGAAGCAGACTGAAATAATATTATTACTCGGGATACTGTAAGTATACCGAGTTATAAAATGTGTCAGATTTCAGTCTTTTTTTTTTTTTTTTTTTCTGTGCAGCAAAATGCACAATACAATTACGTTCCGGTGTTTGGATTGGCCAATGCACAATAGCGGGCACGTGGCGGTGTGTTCATTGGTTAAAGCAAACCACATAGTCCAAAGGTTGAAAGGCTAACATCACGCGACAGTTGTTTACAAGTTATGCAAATTCATCGTGTTTGAGTTGTGAAGCTAGATATTTTAAGACAGCACAGTCTGTCCCCGTGAAAAGGTTTGCCGAGTGTTAAGAAAAAGTTGGAAGCCTTGCACGTGTAATCGATATCACAAGTCGAAATCGAATGCTGTGACAGAAAAGTTACAGATTTGCACAAAGTTGTTTTCATAATGTGATACCTTCGATTTAATACGTGACCGCAAGTGAACACTCAAGGTTAAATAATCCACTTCGACCGCGGAACAAATTTTCCTGCACATATCTTTGTAAAGTTTTGAAACTGGATTTTAATACAGTACAGACTGTCCGTGTGAAAAGGTTTCCAGAATTTAAGACAATGTTGGAAGCCTCGCACGTGCTGTGAGTATCGACTCGAATTAGAAAGTTGTGACAGTTCTATATTTAGATAATCGCAAAGTTGTTTTGATGTAATTTGATCCGGGTTATACCACAACTGAATCGCTGTGACAGATCTATATTTAGAGACAAGTTGGCGAACTTTTGGTTTTCACGTGCGTCAGAAAAAAAACTAAAATTAAACATTTAGATTTTTTACCTTCATCAGGTAAATGACATTTAAGCCAAGTAACACGCTTTATTTTGAAAATAGAGCAGTTTGAATTTCAAGTGCTTTTTACAATGCGTGACATCTGGACATGTCACATACACGGAAACGATTCGCCTTGTGTTTTCAAGTTTGTTTTCAAGCTTCGCAGAGAGAAAAAACTCCAGATGTTGCCACTTAATCTAGAAGTAAACAACAACAGCTGACAAGGAATATTGATGGCAACTCTCAAAACGGTTTAACGAGCTTTGCTCGAACGTGAACAAAAAGGTCTTACGTGAACCCAAAACGGATAGTTTTGAGAATCAGAAGCGTGCGTCCGGCTTCTGGAACAAAAAAGTATCCCGAGTTAACGCTCATAGAGCGTCTTGTTATACTATACTATGTAGTATAACATCCAGTATAGAACCTATGATGTGTCTATAATTAATAATAATAATAATAATAATAATAATAATAATAATAATAATAATAATAATAACTTTATTAAAGTCTCAAATGATTTTTTCTAGCCAAGCACAGCTGCTCTACTAATTGAGGATACTAAATCACATCAACTCTAAATAAAGTAGAATCAAATCAAATGTTAGTTTTGGGGGAGAGGGGAAAACCAGAGTTCCCGGAGAAAAAACCTCTCAGAGCAGAGTACTTAGAGACCCAAAAAACTCAGCCCACTTATGACACTGAGTCCAGGAATTAAACCCGGGGCACACTGGTGAAGGTGAGTACTCTTGAGCACCACTGTGCCAACTCTGCTCCTGTTATTGTTCACTGAGGTGTGGTATATCCAATACTACTTACCAGTGGTGTGCTGACTAATTACATGGGATGTGTAGAGACCACATTATGAATTTGGTTCGTTTTCTCCACAAACTGACACGCTTTTTAACTTTTATAACCAATCAGAATCCACTAACTGCATACTTAGGGGGCTCTAGAGAGTCAGGTTTTGTCTCCTGCGAGGAAGTTTATATTAGATTTAAAAATGGCTTCCTCTGTTTATCACGCATGAATTTACAAGATAGTAGTTCGCCAGTTGTGGGAATGAAAACGCTGCTTTTTGAAACTGCAAATCAAAATAATAAGTTGTATGAAACACTCGACAGCTTAAACTGTGGAAGTCAGTTTATTCATAATGAAAAATTCCTGCTTCAAGGACTGATCAGTCAGTGCAAATCATCGGATCCCAAGCGCTGTAGACTTTGTCTTTGAGAGCTTCTTGAAATCCACTTTAAACGTTACAGGTTTGAATGCGAATTTACAAGTACCATGCTTTTATATTTTAATATTCCCAAACAACTTAATAAGCTTGTCAGTGAAGATGCAGTTGTAGTCTGTGAAAAACATCAGATCAAGTGAATAAATTATTACTCTGCTCCAAAGTGTCTTGCAATTCGCTTGCATTTCTTTCGTGTAGTTTCACTCTAGGCGAAAATTGGCTTATATCTTAAAGGGCTTCATTAAGGGGCTTCATTTTTGCCAAAGTTAGTCAGATGGTTAATTAACTGAAATGAGTTTTCAGTGACTTATGAATGAGCAACCACTTTGAAAATTAGATCTACATGTAAATATATAGACACTGCCTTCATAGACTTACTTACAATGTATGCCAATGAGGCAATGGATTTGACTGAATAAATCTGGTTCCTATGGAAAAATCAAAGAAAAATATAAAGTGAGAAATAATTATAACTTAATTATTGTCAGTATTTTTTAAAAGGTCCAAATAGGTAATATGAAATTGAAAAGTTTTAAAGACACCTACAAAAGCAGCAGATTGATGGACTGACTGTTCACAAGGAAAGATAATCAACTTACAGCCACATGCACAAAGGAATGACCATTCATGGCTGACAGGCCAGTATATGAAATCAAAAAAGCACTGGGAAACACTCATTAAAAGTAATTATATCCAAAAACAACAGTAAAGGTTTGTTTTTTACAAGATACACGATTGTATACTCCCCAGATGAAGACAAAATAGGATCAGTTTGCAGAAATAATTGAAGTGTCAATATGGTCTTCTGTATTTTTCTGGTTCTGGTATGTACATAAAGACAAGATAGCTGTTCAATAAAGTTTTTCAAATTCCGCTATGTTTTTGCCCTGAAATTGTCATTCAAAGTTCCCACTTGAGCCACGCCCGTCAAACTTGACCAGGCTAGTAAGGGGCATGGGTCTTGTCCTGGTTTGACATCACAAACTGCTTTGCATGCATGTTTACAAAGACTTGATGTGATGCAAATCAGTTTGTGGCATCAAACCAGGAATAGACCCATGCCCCTTACTAGCTCCGTCAAGGTTTTTGGGCGTGGCTCAAGCGGGAACTTTGAATGATTTCAGGGCAAAAATATGGTGCAATTCAAAAAACCTTTATTGAACAGCTATCTACTCTTAGTGTACATACCAGAAGCACGAAAATACAGAAGACGATATTTACACTTTAACTAACCTGAAGAAGAAAAGACTAAATGCATACAGCCCATCAATTTAGGTGAAGAGATATCTTACTATCTGTAAGGCTTACCCTGGGAAGTCCAATGTGATATGTTCAATTGGCAAAGCTTCAAGTCTTGTAGTTTCCACAAACAACTGAATAACATGGTGAAGAACTTGCTCTGAATCTTTAAGGGAGTAGCTGTTTAAAAGTAGGACTGCATCCTGCAAGTAGTAAAATGTGTTTGAGAATCAGTTCATTGGCCCTTTCATACTAGAGGCACATTATCCGTCCGGACGAATTATGCGTCTGTCATTTTATCCAAGTAGTGTGAAGACGGGACGAACTACATGAGACGCATAATCAATCTGGGACGAACTTGGACAAACATTTGTAGTGCATCTGTTTAGTTCGACTAGTATAAAGATGGGCATAAGACGCATTATGCCTCTAGACGAACTATCCGCTTAATTAGTTCATCTTGAAAGACGCACTAAACAAGATAGTTCGTCTTGATGCATAATGTGTCTTGTGCCCGTCTTTACACTAGTCGAACTAAACAGACGCACTACAAATGTTTGCCCAAGTTCATCCCAGACGGATTATGCATCTCTAGTATAAAAACGGCCATTTTCATTTTTGGGCTTCAAACAACTTTTATCTTGATAAAAAAAAAATTTTAAAAGTGGCTCTAAAATAGTATGGTTGTTATAGTGACTCTGAGGTACACCAGTATTCTCACTGTACCTGCATCAAAGACAGTAGTCTTTCTTTCACTTTGGCTCTTGCTTGTTCCGTGTTTACCTGGCCCTGCATACCATCATCATTGTCATTGTCTTCGTCACCACTTCCGTAATTATCATCATCGTTATCAGAAACATGGTCAACCTCCATACCATCATTTTCATCTTTAATATAAAAAGGTAAATCCCCTATTAGTAACAATAAGTTTTATTATACGATGTTATTTAACCTAAAAACAGATTCTACAGTATGTTAGGGAGCCTGATTATATTACAGCTCTTTACAATGAATGATATGATCACATCAATTAAATTAAAAAAAACTAAAATCTAATTTAAGATTAAGGCAGTAAGTACACTCAGAACTGACAAAGAAAAGAAGATAATTTGTGGCTGTCTAACTTCATATAGCAATTTTTATTACTGCATACACCAAACAAAGCCTTCTTGACTTGTTAAGTGTTTCCTTTTGAAAATCCCTCTGAATGTATTGCTGTAATACGAAGGCATAAAAAGACAAGATTCCTTTGCTATTGGAAGAACTGCTAATATTTGTCCTTACCATTTTCCCCTCTTCTTGTCTTAGCCCTACGACCACCTGAGGTTGCCTCATTTCCTCTCTTTCTCTTATTTGATTCTATTCAAAATAACACCAAAACAATTAATAATATTGAGAATGAAATTCAAGGCATCAAATCATGTTCAGTGTTCTCCAGAAGTTCCATCAGACTTACAATTTCAATCTGGACAAACAATTGAAATATTTTTCAGTTAGCAGAATATGTGAACAAATTAAGTAAGGTAATCTTAATGCACCTTTCTGAGGCCAAAGTCTTAACACATCCAGTGCCTTTTGAAACAGTAAGGGGTGAAAAATCTTGTAAGCTCCACTCCCTAGAAGATAATAATAATTATAATAATATAAATAATAATACCTGTCACACTCTTTATGTTGAATGAATGTAAGTTGAAGCCACACAAAAGCCGGGAAAAAACCTTTGCTAATCAGCCAAACCACAACCACAAATAGAGCGGTTTTCAATTGAGTGTTGAAAGTAATTATGATTTTGCACAGGCAACCCAGACATCGTATGTGAGTCATCGGGTAATTTACAGATTTGAAGCTGTAGATATTTGTGGTATACATCTTGATTACATCAAAATAAAATGGTTTTTAGTCGTGGATACGCAAAAGCGTAGGAACGAGTATTGTGAGGGGGCAGATTATGCAAATTTGTCACTCACTCAGATGTAAACAAATCAATATGTCAACGGCATACCAATAGATATCGATTTTCCGAAGTATTGCCGGAATACCTCTATCGGCTTTCCAAAGTAATGTCTGAGGAGCAACAGTCGAACTGATGAATGGAATGAAAAAAGTAAAGTAAAGTAACTTTATTTCAGCTCAGATCGAAAGAAGTAAACAGCAAAAGGAACGTCCGATCAAACAGCCGAACGACGAAAGAAATTATAATCAATATTCCGTCACAAGTGCAGCTTCTCCTTCATTCATCCAATTCACGATCTGTAGAAAAAATATATGAGCCGTTCAACCCAAGATATTTTCCAAGTGTGTACAGGAATTGACGGCGAAAACTTTTGACACCAATATAGCTGCATTCGCGAAGCCATTTTCAGCGTTGGAAATAATATTCTAACGAAAACAATACAATCTAAAATTAAATTATTTTTAGGTGGCGCCATCGCGTCTAGCCACAATGTAAACACAAGTTTGCTTTGAGAAATATTCTTCTTTATAACTAAACGCACCACTTTTTTCAGTAAAAGTTTTGAACGAAACTCGATTATTTTTATATCCAAAAGCATGGCGTCGATGGTTGTTTGTGAAAACGACGGCAAATGTTGCTTTTCCGACCGGCAGTAAAAAGCATAATTTGCATATGTCAAATTTTGGTTGCGTTCACGTTCATTTGACAGCTTTGTGTAACAATTTACTCAAAATACTGCCGTGTGTTGGCTGGCTTTGTTTTGGCGAAATCGTCCTTTCGCCTGATATTTATCCGACCATACGGACAAGACAGAAACCTTTCAAAAGGAGCACATTTTTTTTAACTCCCACGATATCTCCCTGCCTCGATAATTCATTATGAATATGAATATGTAAATATGAACCCTGAGGTTAAAGGTGATTTCCAGTCCGTACTGCGCAGTCTCAAGAGTTTGTTTACGTTTTTTGTTTTGACTCATGTAAGACGTCACAAAATGTAATGTTTTGCAATCACTTACATGAAGTAAATTCAAAGTTCATGTTAACCGCCATTGTTGATGCAAAGCTTTTATGCTTCGTTCTTTCCGATATCACCAGAGAAAACAACTTCGTAGCTGTAAAAATCAAAGAAACAGTTGGGAAAAGAATTTAAAATGCCTCAACTATAAGGTAAGTGGTTTTCGTAACGAATAACATCGATTCGAAATCCAACGTGTGAGCCTCACAAACATTGGGATGCTGAGACTATGCAGTACGGACTGGACATCACCTTTAAATTGTGTTAAGCTCATGAACAATAAAATTGATGCTCAAAAGAGCTGGACGTTTCGGAACGCATTAAAAAGTTGTTTAAACACCGTTCGAGAAAGAGTTTTCACCCGTTTAAACTAGTTAAAACGCCATTTTCTGGAGTCACCTTGGCTTAATCCCCCTTATCGCAAATAAGGTCACATATCCACGACTTCTTCACAGTTGTACTTTGATTATGTTTATTGTGTGGTTTCTTCAAGAGTCTTGTGCAATCAAAAGCCACATTTAGAGGCATTTGCATGTGAAAATTGTTGAGAAATGAGTTGAGTTGTAGGTGTTCCTGCAAGCCATATTATAGATATTATTGCCGGACTGATTTGCCGAGAAAAAATGGAAATAATAATCAGAAAAATGGCGTTTAAACCAGCCAAAACACACCAAGGGACACTGGAGTGATTAGGTAAGAATGCTTTATTTTGTATTATTTTGTTTTTCCACAGCAAATCAGTCCGGCGATAATAGTACACCTAAAATAATTCAGCAAGCAGAGGTTCCTCACCTGGGACTTGTACCAGGACAATATAAACACTGGCAGCCAATATACAGCTCTCAAGTTTGGGCCCAGCAATTGTTGACTTATATCAAGAAATCAATTAAATAATCAGTTAGCTAGCACAATGAATCAAATATCATATAACAGGCAAATAACAGCAACCCTGACTGATTACTAGATTTATTATGTTGCTGGTTTCAGATGACACATAAATGAAAGAAAGATTTGAACGATTTGTGGGGCAGGGGGCCAGTGTGGAAAGGAGAAACCAAATTTAACTTCAGTAAAAGCTCTCAACAGGTTTAATTTTCTTTCTTTAGTTCTAGGCAAAACGTTGTGACGGAAAATTCAGTTGTAAGGCTTTAAATAGCTAAGGTTGCCCTAAACTCTAGTCACATAACAGCACTAGTACTAACCATACCTTATTACACGACTCAATAAACGAGTGCAGCACTGAAATTAGGACTTTGTGGGACAAACCGTCGTCCGAAAGAACTTTCCATAACCCTATAAAGGCAAGAGAAGTTAACGTTATGCTTAACATGTGAGACAGAACCTTATTTCGTCAACAAGCACTGGTATATATACGTAGTAAGCTAAGATTACGAATAGAATTAAGAAACCATTTTCCTTGAGAAAAACAGAAAGTTTTTGCTCCGCACTCTTTTTCCTGTCTTCCTTATTTCAAGATACAGAAAGCCGCCTAAACTCAAAACACACCAACAAAAGAGCTATCTAAGGAAGTTTAACTTAAGCTAACCTTCATTCCGACCACTAGTAGTGTCGTTAACTCCTCGCAACCACTGCCTCGAGACCAGTAACAGATTTTGTAGCTCGTCAACGAAATATTTGCAGTCCAGAAGCCTGTTTTCTAACACTTCTGGAAGTTCTGATGACTCGCAAAAATCAGAACTCCAAGCTTGTGCAGCCCAATCTTGGGGAACTGAGGAGATTTGAAGGCCATTACAAGCTAAAATTGTCCGGTCTGTTATGGAAGCCATTTTGGATTCGCGCCTTTTTCGAAAACTGCTTGGTGGCCGCTACCGTGACATAACTTGCGGCTCGAGTAGGGGGAGGTGAGGAGTATGAGGATACAATCCGTAAAATATTGCAAGTAGCGAAAGTAGCGGGAGTGCTCTTTCTGATGTATCTGGAATCACCAGAAAAGTTCGATTTGACTTTTAGAGCACGCAAAATTTTATGTTTGGTTTTATTTTTAACTATTAATCAAAAAAGTTTACAATGTCTCTTGCTTGTTTGGCTCAGGCTCTATATCTCCCCTCCCTTAAAATATTTTTTTGTTGCCACGTGAAATTCGATAGAAGACCAAATATCAGCTGAAACAGAATGGCTGAACGAACTTTCTGAGTTTTGGGAGGACACATAAAACATTTCCGTCTCTGAAATCTGCATTGGTTTCTAATAATCAAGAGAAACTTTACTCTGAATATGGTGAGAAGGGACGCCACCAATCCCAGGGAAAGAAAAAGTGCCAGAACCAAAGATGGCGCTCCCACAACCGATGGCGATTCGACGAGCTCCTACAAGAACCTGGCTTTTATGTGCCTCTTGGTGTTTCCGTCTCTATTCTGGCTTGCAGCCGTCGGCAGTGATGTGATATCTAATCTTGGATCCGTTTTTGGAAGGAATTTCAGCGTCTTTGTCGTGTCGGGGTCCTTGATAATTTCTGTGGTCGCAGGATATTTTTTCAAACCGCTTCGAGGGTTTTTAAAGTTTATGATCCCGGTGTTGTTTGCAGTACTTCTTCTTCCTACCTTCCAAGTGTATCTGTGTTCTCCGCTGGAAATCAAGAACGAGAATATCGGAACAAAATATAGCTTGAAAACAACTGCATCTGAATTTCTTCAGCAAGCGTGCGAGGACGTTTGCCTCAAAAATTCTAAAATCCCGTCTTCATATTCTTTGACTTTCTTCACACCGCGAGTTTCCCTGAGAGTCAAGGTCAACCAAGTCGTCGATTTGAACTTAACTGTATCGGCCATGGTTGGTGGAGAAAAACTCCCCGTTGCTAAGATAGTACTGTTGAAATCCTGGCGTAGTGTGAAGGGAAAGTATTTTGCTTTGCACATAATAACGAGAGTGCCGGTGAAGGTAAAGAAGTTCGAGGAAGCGTTGAAAGCCAAAAGAGGGATGATTTTATCCGGTAGAGTGGAGAACATTCCTGCAGACCTTAAGAAGCTCCGCGGTGAGTTGGAAAAGAACAGACATTTTGTGAGACCCTTTATCTTGGAGGTCTTCAGAGCGACGCAAATGGAGGAATAAACAACGTGAGAAATTTGTGATATTTTGTGTACATTTAACATGGGGTGGGGTGGGGTGGCCTGTTTGCATGGAGGGAGGGTGCCCCGGCTAACCAAGTTACCCAGCTACCCTGGGAGAACCAACTTTTCATATATTTCTTTTATATAAAACGCATTGAAGCATTTACATGCAAGACAGAGTAGCCTGCCTTCTTGGGGCACCCTGCTTAATTGCCCGGGGCACCCTTCTAGGCAGGCTAGCTTTTTGCCATTTTAACAGTTTTTGCCATTTTAACTGTATCGGCCATGGTTGGTGGAGAAAAACTCCCCTTTATCTTGGAGGTCTTCAGACCGACGCAAATGGAGGAATAAACAACGTGAGAAATTTGTGATATTTTGTGTACATTTAACATGGGGTGGGGTGGGATGGCCTGTTTGCATGGAGGGAGGGTGCCCCGGCTAACCAAGTTACCCAGCTACCCTGGGAGAACCAACTTTTCATATATTTCTTTTATATAAAATGCATTGAAGCATTTACATGCAAGACAGAGTAGCCTGCCTTCTTGGGGCACCCTGCTTAATTGCCCGGGGCGCCCTTCTAGGCAGGCTAGCTTTTTGCCATTTTCAGTTTTTGCCATTTTAACTGTATCGGCCATGGTTGGTGGAGAAAAACTCCCCGTTGCTAAGATAGTACTGTTGAAATCCTGGCATAGTGTGAAGGGAAAGTAATTTGCTTTGCACATAATAACGAGAGTGCCGGTGAAGGTAAAGAAGTTCGAGGAAGCGTTGAAAGCCAAAAGAGGGATGATTTTATCCAGTAGAGTGGAGCAACTTTTCATACATTTCTTTTATATAAAACGCATTGAAGCATTTACATGCAAGACAGAGTAGCCTGCCTTCTTGGGGCACCCTGCTTAATTGCCCGGGGCACCCTTCTAGGCAGGCTAGCTTTTTGCCATTTTAACAGTTTTTGCCATTTTAACTGTATCGGCCATGGTTGGTGGAGAAAAACTCCCCTTTATCTTGGAGGTCTTCAGACCGACGCAAATGGAGGAATAAACAACGTGAGAAATTTGTGATATTTTGTGTACATTTAACATGGGGTGGGGTGGGATGGCCTGTTTGCATGGAGGGAGGGTGCCCCGGCTAACCAAGTTACCCAGCTACCCTGGGAGAACCAACTTTTCATATATTTCTTTTATATAAAATGCATTGAAGCATTTACATGCAAGACAGAGTAGCCTGCCTTCTTGGGGCACCCTGCTTAATTGCCCGGGGCGCCCTTCTAGGCAGGCTAGCTTTTTGCCATTTTCAGTTTTTGCCATTTTAACTGTATCGGCCATGGTTGGTGGAGAAAAACTCCCCGTTGCTAAGATAGTACTGTTGAAATCCTGGCATAGTGTGAAGGGAAAGTAATTTGCTTTGCACATAATAACGAGAGTGCCAGTGAAGGTAAAGAAGTTCGAGGAAGCGTTGAAAGCCAAAAGAGGGATGATTTTATCCAGTAGAGTGGAGCAACTTTTCATACATTTCTTTTATATAAAACGCATTGAAGCATTTACATGCAAGACAGAGTAGCCTGCCTTCTTGGGGCACCCTGCTTAATTGCCCGGGGCACACTTCTAGGCAGGCTAGCTTTTTGCCATTTTAACAGTTCGTGCAGGGTTACCCCGGCTAGCCGATGTGAGAAGGCTGTGAAAGCAAAGTTATATCCCAGGGCAGATTTAAACTTTAACTACCTCTGCTGATTACACTCAATTAGCAGAGTGCAAAAGAACAACCCTACACACTGAAAAGTGGCCACTAGCGGAACAAGCAATAAAAAAAATTTTAACTTAATGTCAAACATTTCCTGTCTGCCATCTTGTTTGTTGTAATTAGCAGCCGCTCAAAAGATAACCCACTTACTATTGTGCTTAGTTAAGTTGCATATAAAGGCAAGCTATGTTTTAACCCTCCTAGCCAGCATAGGTGGCTGATGCGGGGGTGGGGCTTCAATGTGTAGTTCAAAAAACAAATGCTAAGACTTGTGGTTTCATGTGACCAATGAAGACCAGTTTCCCCAAGTATGCTTATTGAATGTTGCAAGTGCTGCTGAGTTGAAACACTGAGTGTTGAAGACTTTTCACTAAAAAATCCACACTTTTAATAGACCAGAGGTAGCCCCTTATTACTCGGGCTGCCCGCGTCTCGCGCGGCACCTGGGTCTAAGATTACCGACGGTTCTTCTTTTTCGTCGTCGAGTATCATCCACAAAGCTCATTTCCGGCGTTTCTGCGCAAGCGCTAACTATTTTTAACAGAGTGATGCCTGTTGTCACATATCGGAAAATGTCGATTCACCTTGTGTCTTTTGAAGTCTGAACAAACAATATGTTAAGAGAAGTGTCTATACGAATGTTTGCAAGTTCAACAGCGAGAACAAAAGCTTTTAACATGACCAAAATTTAACTCCAGATGGATTGCCGTGTTCCCCGTATCTGCTCCATTGAGATGTACATTTTGTTGAATAACTCAAGTACAGGATATCATACACCCCTGAGACTTTGACAGGTAGTTTATTTACTATTTTCCCACAATATCTCAATTTCTGGACTTTAATGTTTGAATGATAAGCGATTAGTTTTTACAAATGTACTAGCGTCACTTGAAACTGTCCAGAAACGTTCCTTTCTTGTGTTTCAAATGACCCTGGATTGACGTATTTGTAAACAGTTTCACTCTGCTAATTAATTTTCTACTCACATTTCACCGAGACTCCATTAACGTTTATGCGAAAAAATCCTACATTGTTCGATAAGCGTTTCCTTTCTCAAACAATTATCCATCGAAGTGAAAACAAGTGTGCTTAGTTTTTTTTTGGAATCAATACACTATTTTTATCACTTTGCAAAACGATAAACCTCTGTGGCCTAAAGGTCACTGTTCCTGCCTGTGACGCAGCTAACCCGGATTTGATGTCTTTTAGTGGTATATATCACGGGCTTTATTTTTTCTGTTTCTCTTTTTCTTGTTCTTTTAGAAATATTTTTTACAAGTGTTATAATTATTGTTCTCAATGGTTGAGCTGTATTTTAGAGGAATATATGTTGATAGGGGTCTAAAGAAATAGACTCCAACACAAGCTAAACACAATGCGTCCGATGTAAGAAAGACAGACTTCCCTCTATTCTTTTGTTTAGCGCTAAGTTAGGGATACAATACTGTTTTTTGCAAGCCCGAGTTTAGGCTAATTGTAGCCTCTTGTTGTTTTAGGGATCAACACATGAGAACGTGCCAAAATGTTTGTGTGCACTCACGTTTCACTCGATGTACTATCCCTAAGAAATAGAAGGGACAACTCATAGTCCAACCATTCAGCTGTTCCATCAGACACCATGCCCTCCCTAGTCCATTGTTACACACTTGATCAGTTACACAGAATGAGCAACATTTTTTTTCTTAAAAAAACTCATTAATAATTCATAAAGGAAATACAAAAGAAATTAATTTTTAATGAGTGTGTTTATATCTGATAAAGACATGGCTAAATTTTACTTCTGATTTTCTAAGCCAAAATAACCCAAAATCTAAATTTTAGAGTAAGAATGGATAGATGTACAGTAAAGATTTTTGAGCCGTTCAATAAATTTGCAATTCGTGTTTTATAAAGTCAAGTTTTTTAAGTAGTTGTGGGAGTGACCTAGTAATAGGCACCGAGAATGGGGTGTTGTCAAATTATGATATGGTGGGTTAGTTTCATCACCAGGTGGAGGATGAGGGAGATGTATATTTATAAGACAGGTGTGCTATAAAGGCCTAGCGAGGAGCTTTTAACGGCCAGTTAAAGGGGTTATCTCACAACAATTCCTGTTATAAGTTAATTCAAATTGTGAGGAAGTACTTTTTTCTGCTACATGAATAGCCCATTAAGTAACACGAAAAGGTTGATTTCAAATCATTTCTTGGAAGAAAGGAAACAAGTATTTTACAGTGATTTTTCTGAGACACAATGACAAAACTTGAAAACTGTTAACCTAAATTTTTTCAAGTTGTAATCCATTTTCTTCTTCTCATTAGTGGCCATAGACAGCTGCAAATAGTTTCAGCCAATATAATTATTAAGTGCTTTGCAGGAAAACTGCAAAATCTTTTCAACATTTTAGTGTCCCAAACACATTTGAGTTTATCCAAATTGTGTGACAGTGCCCCTTTAAAGAAAGGGATTTTCTTGAATGCATGCATGCATGAGGTCTATTAGAAAGGGCTCAAGAGATAGGGAGCCTGTAACAGGTAACCCCTTAATTCTACTCCAGGTGATCTGGAGAAATATGAAGAAACAGGTTTCATGTTTGATGGCAATTAATTCTTTTCTCCCGTTTTATTGCAGTTAATCACAAACTGTAAGGTGGAAGCTACGAAGAAAACCTGCCCCCAAAACTAACTTGCATCATCAGTGGGCAAGTAGAACCACTATCAAAGTGCCTATGAAGCAAAATTTGTTGCTCGCTAATTTTAAAGTTTACTCCTTAAAACTCAAGATTCCAAAATTTGAGGTGCTCTTGATTAAAATTGGCGATTTTACAAGCGTTTGAAGTTGGGTTATTTTGCCCTCAAAAAAGGCAACTGAATTGTGTGGCCAAAAAGACACATGACAGTAGCTGTGACGTAAATTTGGGGATAAGCATTCCAACTATTTCACTGTGATTCATAAGCACAAACACATTTTTGTTCCCAAAATGACATCAGACCATAGAATTTCGAGAATAAACATGACCAAGATCCCTGAGCATTTAAAAGGCAAAATAGCCCAACTTCAAACACTCATAAAATCGCCAATTGTAACCACAAGCACCTCAAATTTTGGATTATTGTGTTTTTAGGGGTAAACTTTAAAATTAGCAAGAAACGAATTTCGCTCCATAGGCATTTTAACAATAATTATTATAATATTTTCTTTAACCTGGCCCCAGTTGTTCGAAGAGAGGATAGCTTTATACAATAGATAAACAAATTATATTGCAACTGAAACATTTTTGTCTGTGAGAATGAATATATGAAAATATAGTTGAACTGCAGATTAAAGGATGAATATGTGAATGATCATCGCAGTTATGAACACTAATCAAGCAGTAGTGAGAAAAAAGCCTTTTCACTACTGCTTAAGTACCAGGTAGTGTTCATAAGTCCAATGATCATTCACATCTTCACATTTTTACTTGCCAGATTGCAATTCATCTTCCATTAACTGGGACCCAAGTTAGATGTTCACCAATGGAATATTTCAAAACCTGGTCTTTCAAGCCTTGACAGAAAGCAAATGAAGTTCAAGCATTGGAGCAAATGAAATTCATAAACAAGACAAATTCACAATCAAACATTTTATTTACAAAATGACAATGTGCCTTCAGTTGGCACATAAACCTTCAACAAAGTGCCCATGGCATACGTGAATTATACAGTGTCACTTGCTGTCCACAACATTGTCCCAAGTCAAGTTTCAGGGGCGTATTTTGCCACAAAATAAATAAATTTTCACCCATAAAAAAAAACATCACACCAGTTTTCTTTTTGTTTTAGTTATAAAAATATTTTCCTAAATAATGTGTCCATTTAGCTTTAGCTACATGAAGAAAATATAATTACATCTGTTTCTTGTTATTTATCAAATGTACCGGTATTCTTGCAAAAATCAGTGCAATGGTCAGCTGTTGCTATGGTATGTCTATGAACATCTATACAAATTTTTCTCACAAATATTGCATTTCTGTCATTTTGGCAAGTCTCTCATGGTCCAAGCAAAAGTGAATGATTTGAAATGTACAGTTCCATCGCTAACTTTGCTGATAAAATTCTCAAAGTCTGTCTAAACACGACCTAATGTAATGATTAATAAATAATTTTTTTTTTAAATCTACTGGTCTACAAAGTTTACTTATATTATTTCCTATGTTACATTAAAACTTGTGCTTGGATAGTTTCACTTGCATTGTTTTCTTGTACTCTGAAAGCTGCCTGATTGTCAACAGCCCCCTCCAGTTTTGCTTGCGGAGCGTGGAGCTTACTGATATGACGAGACAAATGACTGGGGTTGTTAAAAGCTTTTGGACACTTGGAACACTTGTAAGGCCGCTCGCCAGTGTGAATAAGAATGTGACGCTGTAAATTGCCCGAAATTGAAAAGCATTTGGAACAGTGAGTGCACTTGTATGGCTTTTCCCCTGTATGCACTCTGGTGTGAATGACAAGTGCACTTTGCTTGCTGAATGCCATTTGGCAGTGCTGGCATTTAAATGGTTTCTCGCCAGTATGGCTGCGGATATGCCTGACTAACATTTGGGAATCGTTAAATGACCTTACACAAAACTGGCATTTGTAAGGCTTTGTGCCCGTGTGAACTAACAAATGTTTCTCAATTGACTGAGAGTCACTAAATGCACGTCCACAATATTCACATTTGAAAGGCTTCACTCCAGTGTGGCTATAGATGTGTTTTTCCAGGGTTGTATTGTCATTGAATCCCTTGTTGCAGTAGTGGCACTTGAATGGCCTCTTTTTATTGTGTACAAGCATGTGACATTGCAGTCCATCAGCCCTGGTGAATGCACGTGCACATTCAAGACATTTGAATGGTTTCTCACCAGTATGTGTACGCTCATGAGAGCTTAAGTGGGAATGCCACTGAAATCCTTTGCCACAAAACTTGCAGGTATACTTTGCATTTCTCTTCCTGCCTTTTCTTGTGATGTGGTTACCATTTTCATCAGTCTCAAGGAAATTTTCTGGTGAAAGGTTTTCCTTCTGTGTTGGGCTGTAGGTTTCAGCTCCATCACTGTCATTGTAATCTTCTTCGTCGTCCTCCTCCTCGTCTGACACTGCCTCAGCACAACCATGGGCAAGAGCTTCCTCCTCAGAAATGTACACACGAGGGGCAGCAGACTCCATTTTGACAGTCCACATGTTTTGCTCAGGCTGTGGGCCAGCCTGGATGCCATAATCTCTCATGACAACAGTGTAAGAACCGTCATCATCTTGGGGTGAACCAGGTGGAGTTATGATGCAGCTGGATTTGTTCAGAGCAGGGTTATGGCCAGGAGACTTGGAAATTAGTTCATGGCAGTGCAGTTGTGCCTCTGGGCTGGAGCTCTGTTCTGCAATGCTGTTTGCTGGTGGCACAATTTCACGATGAGGCATGGCCGCCTTCCTCCTCTTAGCACCCTTTGGTGGCTGGTTCGGAATCTGCACTGCAGGTTGGACTGAAGACTGGACTTGGACTGGAGGCTGGACTGCTATCTGGACTGGTGGCTGACTTGTTGGAAGAACTGATGGAGTTTCAGTAACAGGAACCCGATACACTGGACTGCGCAAGAACTCTGGAGGTGGTGGTGCGTAAATGAATTTCTGTACTTCTTTACCATCGGGAGTGTACTGAGGAGTTGGTGGCTGACTAGTGTTTTCAGGAGGGTAGGGAAGAGCGGTTAAAGTAGTGGGCTTATGGTCTGGATACTGCTGTGCCACTTCTCCAGTTGGTTTGTTGACTGGATAATAATGAACTGGCACTTGCCCACTGTGGTCAGGCTGGTAATGCACTGTGGCTGAACTGTGTGCTGTGTAATAAGGCTGTGGCTGATGTGGTCTCTCATTTGTCAAATGATGTGGAACTGCTGCTTGTGGTGGTGGAGCAGGCTGGCTGGTGGGCACCTGTGGGGCAGGTTGAGGGTATGGTACTGCTACAGGCACATAGTGAACTTGATATGGATGTTGGTTTGACACTGCTTGATACTGTGGAGGGTACATGGTTGGTCTTATTGGTTTCTGTTCCTGTGTTGGATATGGAGGCTGCCCTGGAACCACTTGACTGCATGGTGGGTAGTACTGGGGCAGTGGAGGCCGTACTGTTTGAGTAGCAGCAGGATATGGCTGGGTGGTTGCTACTGGGTGACCAGGAGGTGAAAGCTGATGTGTGGATGCTGTTTCTGACTTAGTTACAACATAAGGTGGGGCTGGCACTGGCTGTGCTGTTGTTTGTGGTGGGTAAGCTTGTCCTGGAATGACCCTTGGATCAGCTGGAGGGTATGGCAAGGCAGAAACTGGAGGATTATTTGGCTGTGGTGGGTAGGCGGGCTGTGCAATGGGATGTTGCAAAGGTTGAGTTGCTCCAGGATTAGCCATCGTTCTGGGCTGGTACACAACTTGTCCCTGAGGTTGTGGCATGGGACCCCGAGGGGGTGGTGGAGGCTGCACTTGTGACTGTGGAGGCATTGCTTGAGGAGCTTGTGGCTGTGGTGGTGGTTGCTGTGGTGCTGCAGAGGGAGGATGTTGCTGGTATCCAGGCTTGGGTTTGGTCTCGCCATTTCTGCCCACTGGCGAGTACAGATTTGAAGAGCCTGGGACTTTTTCCAGAATAGCTGCTCCAGGGACAGCCTGATACTGCACTCCATTAGAGCCTGGAACTGCATACACTGGGAGGTAATGAACGACTGGTTCTGCAGAAGGGGCAGAAGCTGGAACTGTAGGAGTAACTTGTGGTATAGATTTATTTCTTGGGAGGTAATTACCAGAAGTTGCCTCACTAGCAGTTGATGTCTTGCAGTGGTAATCTTCACTTGATTGTCGCGCAGGCGGTGGACCATTTCTTTTTTCATCAGGATAAACAATGTCCATCGTTTGCCCAATAGAGTGAACTTCCACGATCTTCACATTGTCGAGGCCAACGTTGCTCGTAATTTGCGCGACTTCGCGTTTCTCGCGCGGGAATTTTCCGGCAGGCTTTGCATAATTAGTATATCGCGTGGAGTTTTCTTGACGGGCGTTCTTTTCATATTCAAATCGTGCGGTCTTTTGTTGACAGTTCACTGGGTGTTTGGGTGTGTAGTAATAACCGCCTTTGGGGCTCCCCTGAGATTTGACTCGCTTGGAGTCCGCCGCCGCATAATTGTGACTGTGTTGCTGAAGCGTTGAAATGGTCTTATTAGGAGGTACTTGTCTGTCAAGCGGAACATCCGTGAAATGACTTTTTTCGTTGTTTGCTCGTCGCTGTTGTTCGCTGCCCTCTTTTGAAGCTTTGTAGCAATAAACGACACTTTTCTTCGGGCTTCGCTTGCGTGTTTTTCTTTGCGTCTTGGTAGCTGCGAGTGGAATTTCTGTGATGGCATGTTTGTTTGTGGATAGTTCATTTGCTTGGCTAGAAAGCTTGCCTGGGGCAGAAGGCTGCGAAAATATTTCCTGTCTCTCGTCTCTTGTGCTCTGAGAATGCTTTCGCTTGACAGGAAGACATGCGGGCCACGTTTCGGAGTTCGCTGGAGTTGAAATTTGATCCTTGGGTTTCGATAAGTGAGCACTTTCGTTGCTGTGGGGATCTGTGAGGGTGAAAATAAAATAGCAATATGAGACGGGAATACCGTCGGTGAAAATAAGCTTAACCAGCGAGATCGCACGTTGTATCCAACCGCAGTTTAGAGGTTTCCCTTTCATGGTTATGAGTAAACTTCACTAGCAACTTCTTAATCAAGGGTAAACAAGGTGGATAAAAATCACTGCATGGCGCGCTAATTAACTATTGAAAATCTGGGCAATAAAAGAAAGCGCGCTAATTTAGTTAGAGAGCTAAAAAAACGACTCAGACGAATTCTAGTATCTAAAAATTGTTTTGGAATGCGGTAAAATTCTTGACTTTCGTACAACTGTTGCCGAACTACCTTTCTCAGAAGCTGAAGGCTTATGAATGTGGGGCTTGCCATAGCACGAAACACAACAAAGTAAGCGCGCGTAATAAACTTCACTAAAACTTCGCCGAGTTTGCAAAGTTTAGAAAACCGCTACAAGTATACTCGGTTAATATTAACTTCAATCCCCCAAACTTTCGAAACTGCCGAAAGAAAGTGATAGTCCTTCGAAAGGAGGACAAACCATGGGAAGGAAGTTTTACATGACAAATTTACGCAACATCAAAGGCGCTTAAATTAAGATTTACTCACCAGCATTAAATACGGTGGATAAATGAGTGGTCTCAAGCACTGACCGACTTCCCTGTTCGTCGTCTTTCTTCTTCTCCTTCTTGGCCTTAATCAGGAACGCTCGTGGCATGGCGATACCTTCGACGTTGGAGAAAATCCAACGGTGCGACTTCTAACGTTGCGCTGCACTTGGAGGATGCTGACAAATGCGGCCGTTAACTGCTCGGCGCAACATTAAGGATATTAGCATGCGGGTATGTTATTAGAATTCAATGCTCATTCGACAGGAGAATTCCGCTGGGTGACGTCACATGGTTGAAATATCACAATGTAACTCCCCCACAATCTTCACCCGGGATGTCGCGAGTGGCGAAATTCTTACATGTAAAATATTTCCCGCAGGGGTGGTTTATTTCAGTGGTTAAAGCTGATAACGTACCGGGGATCTGAACAGTGTTAGTTGGCGGTGATTTGGAAACAGAAGTTGTCACCAAGCGAGAAATTCCGGAGACGGAAACCCGAGTCAATATTAGTTCACTGGCGCTACCCCTATCGGGCGTATTTTTCACCGGAAGTGAGTGATTTCGCTACGATACGGCGATCTGAATTCCGACACTTCATTCCACGCACGAAACTTCTCCTCGCACGTGCTAACACGTTTTGTATCGAAAGTTCTTCAGGTTCGCAACTTATTAGCGAAATCTTGCCGAGATGAAGTGATTTCAGAAGATCAAAACGTATTTTTAATGTTTGCTGAACGCTTGAATTCCCCAGTGTCTCACTGAAAATTAGCATTTTAGTTCTTCGAATTTTGACACGTGTTGAAGTATTGACCTTCGCTGAGCCGTAGTAAATCACTTGACGTCAACGAAAGCTCGTGCCTGTATCAAAGTACAGTAGAAAACATGCAGAAGTTACAAATCCTCTGTTCCCACAAAAAAAAAAACTTTTACCAGCTATGGCATGAGTGCGATGAAGACAAGCCCGTCGCCTCATTTCCGAACTTGCCAAATTTGTTGGGGGTGACAAAAACTATTGTTCTTTCCTGTAAAGTAAATTAGCATAACTAGTTTTTCGAGATTACTGCAGAACAAACAACTTGGACTTTTTTCACGGCGGATGAAAACTATAAATAGTCATCTGCACAACATTTTATCGGCCGTTTTATCAGAAATCACACTGACTATATCCGTTATTTAATATCAAGGCATAGGTATCACTTGAAAAAATATTTTTCCTTTTTCGTTTCTTGAGTTCATCATTCGCTGTATTAATTGCCTCAAAATATCCTGTTTTATTTGTTTTCTAGTGTTATGGAAACCTTTTGAAAATGTGAAAGCCCGCCCCTCGGAAAACAAACTTTACACTTTTGCTCTCAGAGCTGAAATACCTGTCCGTGAACAAGTATCCGAAGATAGTTTGCTATGCTACTAGAGTATAGGGTTCCCGTTTTCCTTTCAGAAGTAATATTTCATTTCAACATCGAAACGAGATAACATTTTACCCAGTAAATTATGCATTCTTTAGTGGCGTCCAAGTGTTTTGAAAGTTCCTGGTTGTATTCAAATGAAGTTTCCCACACGCTAAAGGAATGCACTATAATTAAACTTATGTTTAAAGATGAGGATGTTTAAAAGCTTTCTGACTAAAACACTGCCCGTTTTAAAACCCTTTCAACTATTTAAACCGCTGTCTGGGGAGTTAAACATGTCAAACTCGTTTTCCGCTAGGAAAATTTTCAGTTCTATAGCTTTAACTGAGGCTGTCTTTTTTCTTCCAGATTACGTTTTGTTCAAAAGGGATTACATCATCCCAGCATAAGATAGGAAACAATCTTTTCTTCTCCAACCTTTTATAATAAACGCACGACCTGGTCTCACTAAGGAGAAAGAAAAAGAGAAAAATAACTCATTTTACAGCGGAGAAGGAAAAATGTGACCAGAAGTGGCAGCAACTAAGCGTCAGTTTCTAATTGCGGGAATGCGGAGTCGAACAGAAAAACGTTTGTGTGAGGGATCGGGCATTTTATCCAAACAGTGGAAAACAATGCACGTTTGTTATCCGTTGGACTTTTCCCGCACAATATAATTAAAATGCAAAATAGGAAGACTTTTTTAGTCAACCGTGAACGGGGCGGAGAAATGAGGCATAAAAAGTTCGTAAAAACACTTTCTCGTATCTCAACAACAACTTAATGCATCTAGCTAGAATGCAAGTCAGCGGGTCCTAAAACCGAATGAAACTGTCGAAAACGTTTTGTGTCAGTTGTAAAACTTTGTTCGTTCGCGTTCCAAAAGACGATTGCTGAGGAACAAACATACCACCAGACTAAATGAACACTCCATGAATTAAATATCCCTGTGTGACGTTGTCAAACAAGGGGAGCCAATATAATACCCACTAATGGACCCGCTACCAAGATACGTGGTAAACAACTAACGGAGTCTGAAGAAATCACGGAGTTCTCAAGACAAAATGTTGCTCAGCATTGTCATTTTGTGGGATTGAATCGGAAAGTTATGAAAGAGAGAGAGAGCATTCCAAGAGCATTTATTTCAGTTGGCGTTGCACAGCGTCTAAAGAGTGACAAATACGCATGAATACAATGCAAATCTAATAATCTCGGCTCTTTTGACCTTAAATCCCTCCCACACTCTTTAGATATGATTTGTGCGAAAATAAGTTCCGCTTTCAAACAAGACCTGTTGAATGTTGATGATTTTTCAACAGAAATTCTTCTGTCGAGGTGAAGGCACCCTTAAACACACTTTCACGTTTTCGGTGAAATTGTGCGGCGCGAAAAATCCTGCATCGTTCCAGTTTTCGGATCCTAAGCGTCCCTAATTGCAAAAAGTCGCAAAACTACTGAAGCGAACAATTTCTGGAAGCAGTTATATTGCCTGTGATTTACATATGAATGGGATGTGTTATCAGAAGAAAAATAATTACCCCGGCGCTGAGCTGTTTTGCCATGTTAGTTGTGAACCGCTACATGAAAAAAAAAAAAACGAATATCGAAAATGTGCGACTGAGAAGTTTCGAAGAAACTAGGGTCAGGCGTTTGAAGAAGTTTTTTGTCATAATAAAGGGCGTAATGCGGATAAAAATACCGTTGAATCGGTTGCAACGGCTTATTCACACTTCACTGGATAGTTCATTTTCAAGCTGGTTGAATGTCTTTTAAAAGCCATTAAACTGTCGGAACGATATAAAAGAACCTCGAACATTAACTTTTTTCCTGTAATTAAAGACCTATTTTTTTAATCTTTTAATAAGCCTCAGTTTTTTATATATATATTTTTTTTTGTACAACGGCTTTGGCTCTCAACAAAAGGAATCGGAGCTGATATAGCGGATTTACTGTTTGTGATCCACTGAAGTAAAACGGTCTCGCCACAAGTATTAAACAATAATCACGCTGAAGCCCTACTTTAAACGCTTAAGTTATGTAAAATCTTTTAGAGACGCTTTCAAAAAGGAGTCCAGCTGTTTTAAAGCCTAAACAACGACGGTTCCACGGTTCACGAATTTCTTTGCGTCAGAAATTAAAACACAATACCCGGGACACTATGACAAACATCACGTAGTGTATTCTGAGGTTTCACAAATACTTCCCCACTTTCTTCACCCTAGCGTTTGCAATACGTACGATTGTAAGCTGTTTTTTAATTCATAATGCGATAAGTATTTGGTGTCTGTGATACGAAATGAAAACAAGTTTCCTGAAATAAACCTTTCCGTGAAATTAAGACCCGACGGTGTAATATCGGCTGACATTGTGCACTTTCGAAATGTCAACTGGCTCCCTTACACTCCGAGCTATTTTAGCCCACGCACGAAAATTGATGCTCATATCGATGTTTGCAGCTTTGATTAAAAGTTTTGAGTTACAAAACTGGGGAAAACTGTTTTTTTTTTTTTTTTTTTTTTTGAATAATTGAAAGTGGAACAAATTTCGTTGTAGTGGGGGAATTAACATCTCAAAGATTAATTCTTATGCGCATGACTGTTCAAATGAGCACATTGTTTAGGAATACAGCTTGGTTTTGGTGTATGTACGCTGCCATCTATCATGATCAAGTTATCAGAAATTTCCGATTTGGACAAGATAGTGTTTTAGAAAGCCACTATAGCGTTCCCAAATCAGTCTAACGAACAGTTCGTTCAACATAGATTTAGCGATATTAGAACAAATTGTGCGATTTTTTTATGGGGCATCGGAGAAATTTTTCTGTGTTTTGAGTCAATTTATACAATCGATTTAAACTTTTCTTCCCACTTTTAAATCATTCAAGTTCTCAAGTGTTGAAGGCTATACGGCTAAATTTTCGCTTATTTTTTTTCCGTGCAGACGTGGCGGTATGGGCTTGTAAAATGTCTTTCTAGCTTTACCCTCTCACTGCCCTTATTCAATATTTTGGAAATTTGATTTATTCTCTTGATTATAAATAAGATTTTAATCTGCTTAACCTAGCGTTAATTTTTCGGTTTTGTATGTGGTTTTGGTTTAATTTGTCCTGTGGCCCTATAGTTACAAAACTCAGCCAATAAATAAATCCTAAAAATGAAATATATTCTGACTTTTTTCTTGTAATAATATTATCAGTGAGTATGTACATTTGAAGTTGTCCCGACCTCTTCACTGAAGATGACAGACCGCAGTTTGAGTTGACGTTGCTGGCCTATACATGAAAACCCGTGACAAGAATTCATTTCGTGCAAAACTCCCGAAAACACAGCTCTTTGAAAACTCTCGCAGTTTGTGAAGGCTATTGTGCCATACAAACCTATATTCAATATATTTGACCTTCTTTGGAAGATAGGTCAAGTAGAACTGAATTTGCTATTCGAATGCAAAATGCCGACGCGTCCTCTGAAACCCCCTGAACCGTGAAAAAGTTGAATATGTCATTCGGTAAACTGTGTACTCCGCTTTTGTCGCAGTTTTTGGTTGTCTGTTGCCGTGCGCAAGTTCCCAGAAGCAGTTTCTTCAAGGTTGCGAGCAAATATATATATATATATCGGTTGCCTAGTTTTGTTTGTCGTGGTAAAGCCCTGAAAGCGTCGGAAAACAAGCGAAGCGGAGAATTTTTGTTCTTCTCTAAAACGTTGGAATAAATTATTTTCACTGAGTGTACACTGAGCAGTACTTCGCGAGCTAGTTGGTTTATTGCGCGTACAGTTTTGGTACTTCACCCGACGTAATAATCACGGAAATAAAAGAAAAATGTGTACTGAAGGAAGAAGAAAACCGTGTTTTCAAACCATGTTTTGAGTTTCTCCTCGCCTCTACTGATTCACTTTGTATATTTTTTTCTGTTTGCTTTGCGACATACGCCGCTTCCCTCGAGCAACTCGATCCATCATTTGTTTTTTCATTGTGGTATAATGCTTTAGTTTTGAATTGTCTTAAAGACAAAGAACTCCGAACTTTCTTTATAAAAGGAGCTCAGTGAAATATTTTTGTCGGATGGTTCTCCCTGCTGAGCGCATATCGATTATTCCGGTACGAGGAAAAATTCCCGCGTGGCAATATCATGAAGTGTTTTGAACATTTGAAGTGTTGATCTATCGCCAATTTTAACTCGTATTCGAAAATTACCTTTACCAGAATACAATTCAGCGTGTAAATAATGAATTCAAAAGATCACTGGCGTGGATTTGATTCTTTTATTTAATGAGTGGATAGGTTTATTGTGATTTTTGTGCAACTTAACGGAAAGTTATCCGACCTTTCTTCTTAGAAATCTACAGTTACATGTTCTCACTCACGTCTCATGCAAGACGTCGCGCGTGTTCGTGCGTGAAAATAGTTTCTGTAAGCAAACCGCCGAAAAAAAAATTTACTTTTATAATTTTGACCCTGCGTATTTTCTTGATCATCGTACACAAACCTTTATTCAGTAGTCAGCCACACTTTGAATTAAGATATTGGTTTTGCCCCATTGTTCATTCTTGTTCGGCCTTTGTGCTTTTTACACCACAACTTAGCTTGGTGTTTGTTTTCGAGGTTTTGCACAAAAATAGTCATTTCGTCGTTGTTAACGCCAAAACTGCTATGACAAACAAATTTGCTGCAAAAGAATGTGCGTTTCCTTGTCAACGTTGTTTGAATATGGCAGCTCGCCGCCCAAACTGAAACATGCCAGTGCTGGCTTTGAGGCCGATACATGTCATTTCTCGAGTTCGTGTAGCTGATGAATAACGACATGATTCAAATACCGGGATTGGCACTTCAACTGTAATGTTTTGTGGATCAGATGCTGTCTGCGTCCTGCAGATAGATTCATGTATGAGCTTGCAGTGAGGTGGAATAGTCACTGATTGGAGCAGACCATTTGTCTCCGAGAATGGTCAGGGTGTTTGCACTATGCGCTGTGATGCGAAGTCCTCAAACGGACTTGAATGAAGTTATGGGCGCAGTTTCATTTGTCAAGAAGATAACTCGTGTAATTGAAGGTGAAGTTCGATTATGAAGGAAATGGTGCTAACATGTGAGATGAATATTTTATGCAGCTCTGTATGTTTACAAATGTTTTGAGCTGCAGCGTTGTACACTTGTTGTTTTTAAAAATGCTTCGCTGATTCCCCGGGCTGATTACATAGCTAGCAGCTGGGTGAAGTCAGCCATGACTCGAGGCCGATAATAGTCACCGAAGACATCTGCTGCAGTTGGTTACGGAGTCTATCCAGTATCCAAAGTTGAACATTCCTAACGCAGTTAGCAGTGGAAAGAGCTTCGTAAAATTTTATTGTACATGAACTATTCTTGCAAACAATTCGATTCGTCAGGGGTAGCTTCAGAGCGCTTCTTGAGAGAAAGCGCGCGTGGCCGTGGGTGTTGCGAGTTTTGAATGAGAAACGCTCGAGTGAGGGAAAACCCCGTTCCTTGCGCGCACAAGGAGATCTTAAAATTTTGTGGAGAATTATTAATGGCGGCACAAGTGACAGTTGAAAAAAATTACAGTTCAAAGGAAATTTTAGTGTTTTCGAATAAAGATGCAAAAATTGAGAAATTCCACTTATGTCCGGTCTTTATATTACCGGAAATCTGAGTTCGCTCCTTGCCTTTCACAGTGCCCCCAAAAATATTGAAATCGATTTCTTCTCGCGCTGTTGGCACAATGTTGAAGTTACACAAACCACGTAAACGTTCAGCTGAGCAAATGTTATTGTGAATGGGTCTACCCTTCATCCACATCGCCCGGCTAAAACAAACAGCTAAAACAACTGTTCAAGACCGGGGTTCACAAGTTTTTTTAAAAGAAAACACCTTGTAAACAACCAGGCAAGACCAGCACTGCAGACTTAGCTCTAGCCAGCGCTTTCAATTTGCTCACTCGAATCTAACAATGTTATTGTGAAATGAAGGTGAAAGCATCAGTTGTAAATAAATCATAAACAGGATTTTTCCACAGTCACGGTCTTGCAAACTAATTTGTCAGGATAACTCTGTTCGGTTTTATCCAATTATGCTTAGCCGTAACTGGCATTGCATCGCTCCGGGAATCGATTTTGCCGCTACCGCTGCAGGTGAGTCGATTTCTTGATGAAATACAGCCAAATATAAACTGTGAAACTTCGAGGAAAATAACGTAGATCTCTCAAAAAAAAATCGCTTGGCTAACCAGCATACAAAGAATTCAGTGCTATTTTAAATCACAAGATGATTTTCTGGTAAATGCTTTCGCAGACATAATTATTTATTGTAGAGATATTTTCAAGAGGAGTATTGTGGCTATAATTAACTCAGTTTTTCCCGCCATTCGGAGACAAAGTCTTTCCTCATGGCGAGAAGTCACTGGCTCCCATATTCTTCCCTTTTACTTCCTAAGTTGGCAATAATTATGACTGCTACTATTTTAGCTAAGTTTACTCTAGTTCGTGATAGAAATCCAACTCAAGCTATTCATTTTAACCATGTGCACAGGTTGTTTCCCGCCATTTTGTGCTTCATAATACGCATAATTTGTATAATTATTTTGATTGTTCTAAAATTATATTAACAAGTTAGAAGCACTTTTCTGCTTTGCCACAACGACAAAGAAGGCCTATTGAAGTTGCTTCCGATAATCATGAGCTGACTTATCGTGTCCTCAAGATCAAAGTTTCCATTTGGTGCCTCGATCGATATCGTTGAAGCAAGCTCTTTGTGAAACACCAAATGGTTTTTAGGCGCGCAATTATTTGGCGCGCGTACGAAAAAGTGTTCAACGCTCGAATAAACATGTTCATTTGTTTACACACATGATCTTGACCGGCGTGATTTGAATATGAAAGGGTTTACAACTACTGCTTATAGAAAGTGAAAATACGCTTCAATTTCCCGTGTCGCTTCTTTTCTATTGAACTGCCTGCCTAAGGGGATTAGAGAAAAGACTCTTAACGCATCGTGGCAGGCGTTCGAGAACACGCGCGAATTAATCTTTTCCTCTCAACTCGCGCGTATTGGCTGATAACTCGTTCGTTTTACGAAGTGCAAAAAAACTTTTGAGCCAGTGTAGCTAAACGACTGAGATTGTATAAATTTTCTGAACCCTTTTTTCGTTTGTTTCTCTTTTCAGTCTTTTGATCGCTTCTGATTCCATACGCTTCTGATCAGTCTATACAAGTCTGTAGTAAAGATGCCAATACAGCTTAACTTAAAACAAATCATACAGTCTATTATTCAGCTCGGCTGAATGCAAACCTTTGTTCAACGAATCCTACTGTAAAAGACAGCGTTTGTCTGCCGTCTTAACGTACTGCCTGGGAATATGCAAGGGTGACTAGACTGCAGACATGATTAAGATACGGAGTCACTGGCAAGGCGATCATTTATAGTTGAGCTATTGTGAAATCCTTAGTTTACACAGCTGTAACAATCGATTATTTTCACGCCAGCCGTTTTGAGTCTTTTGACTGCGCCGTCAGGGTATTCAAAACTTTCCAGCTCAGGGGATCGAAGTTTCATTTTGTGAGTTTGAATTGAAATATCTGATGGCCAAACTTGTTCAGATTTTCAAGAAACTTAAGTTTATTGCCGGTTTTATTGAGTGCAAGGACATTTAACTTCATTGAGCAGTTGTGGTGAATGAATGGTTTCTGAAAAGAGCAGTAAAACAAAGCTGAAGTACAGAAAGAAAAAGAAGAAACTTTATTTATTCACGATTAAGATTTAAAGCTGCAAGCTTGTGGGACCGTGTGGGAGAAATGTTGGTTTTTGAGGAGAGGGGAAAACCGGAGTACCCGGAGAAAAACCTCTCGGAGTAGAGTAGAGAACCAACAAACTCAGTCCACTTACGACGCCGAGTCCGGGAATCGAACCCGGGACACATGAATTGGTGGAAGGCGAGCGCTCTCACCACTACGCCAACCCCGCTCCCCCTTATATTCATGTATCTGTGACAGGAGAGTGACTGGAGTTAAGTCAAATTTAGTTACCTATATTTAATGACCTACTTAGATTGAAATGACGTTGGTGACAGCTTTCTCTCTACTTATGCTGTTTGTGGACGACTCCCCGTTTGATGGTACCAATCCGGATGAACTGATGTCATCTGAAAAGAACTTGAACCTGCCCTGAACGCGGGGAGGGGGGGGAAACCCTGAACTTTGTAAACTCCAACTGTTGAGTGCCCTTGTCTGATTGTTGGCGTAAGAGGGTAGTTTTAGCTTAACTCACAAATATGGTTTGTTATTACAATGTAAATAATTAATAATCATAAGTAAAAAACCCAGTTTTCAAATCAAAATTACCGTGTGACCGTTTAGATGATAGCTCTTCTATAGTGTTACTTTCCAGTGGCTCCATGAGCTTTTAATATCAGTCAAGATAATTTGCCAGTGAAAGGCTTGAAGAACAAAGGTTGCGGAATTGCTGTCACTTGGCATTTCTGTAGATCGAAAAGAGGTATTGTATCTGTTTCGAGAAGTGGGGGAGAGGTAGGGGGGGGGGGGAGACCGTAACCTTTTCAGTGAAGGACCACTGTGAACGTGGCCTAGAACACGGTTTCTCTAACCACTAATTCAAATGATTTAAGTCAGCATCGTAGCTTACGCCACGCTTTGTAAGTCTGTTTGACAGAGTCGGCCAGCTTATGCACATGTCATCGGCTTCCCCGAGGGGTCGACCCCCGGGCCAACCAGGGGGATTGTAAAATCAGTCACATATCTCCCTGGTAGGCCCGGGCTTCGACCCCACGGGGAAGCCGATGACATGTGCATTATGCCACGATTTTCTGACTCGATCTCTACTGGCATTTAATAAGGTGAGTTTTTTATAGCCTTAAGTCTCAATAGAGCACTTAAAAATTGCATAGTTATCATATTTGTCCACATGTTGCCGTTGTAGTGTGACGCGGGGTGACATGACGAATGAAAAAGGTTTAACGCGAAGAATTAATGGTAAGTATCACGAGATTTCACGGCTCTGGTTCCATGCTCTCCTTTTGCAACTGATTCTCTTAGCGTGTCGTGAGCGCACAACTTTTGTTTTGACCCTGGGAAATCAACGGCTGCTGCACCGCGGTCCCAACTGCACATAGTCGATGTGCTATCGGTGGTGTTTAGTTGTTCAGTCTATGGTGCTGTGGTCATCTCAACATAGGGGTGATAGTGTGCTATCGTACCAGTGCAGTGCAGTGCCGAAGGTAATTTTGAAAGTGCGTGGGTTTCAATAATAAAATTATTGAAGCCAGCTAGCGACTACGTTACAGTCAGCTTTTCTAATGCCTGGTGTGTGCAACATTTGATTTTGTTTCGAAGACTCTCCTACAATCCTTGCTGCTAGTTGTATTGATATATTGAGCAACTTTGAGAGAGAGAGAGAGACATCAGTCTCAGTGACACAATCGACCTTCTCCGAGAAATGGACAATCAAATGATGATGATGATGATTTCGACAACGACATGTAAATATTTTCGAACTGATAACGAAATCTGTTTTCCCCCTTCCTTCTCCTCTAGTTTTGTTTGCTATATGTATCTACCCCACCCTCCCTCCCTCCCTCCCCACCGATCACACCCTAGATTGAGACAGGAAAACAGGAACGCGAATGTGACGATGTAAAACGTCCTTTCCGCGGTAGCACTTGTTATACTGCAAAGACAAGGAGGACTACGTTTTGATGCCATTTCGAGCCAGTCAGAGAACAGGGAGTGGCTACTACACTCTTTTTTTTTTTTTTATAAGAATGTTGTTTTTCCGGCCCAGGCTGAATATTCTTATTTTTCTGCCGATTTTAGGCTGAAAATATTCTTGTATATTCTTGAATATTCTTCTTAAATTATAGCTTATGACATTTCCGTTTTAGAATTTATTGGGGTATCAATTACAAGTGTATGGTATCTAGATCTGTATCGCGTTACATTGTGCACGTGCTCCATCGCTTTTCGGTCAAGATGTCACGTCAAACGACACTTGGCCGTTTTTGGCATTAAAAAAGAATTTCGCACAGAAATAGCGTGATGGAAACCAAAGTACCCGTACAACACACAAAATTATATCTATCCTTTTCAAAATCTCAGCCTCGGCTTTATTCTTAATAATTCTTAAAATTTCGCAAATTTCAGCCTCGATATTCTTATGAAATATATTCTTATAAAAAAAAAAAGAGTGTAATACAAATGACCATTTGCGTGAAAGCTTCGCGGTCAGATTACAATATAAAGTAAATGGAGGACGCATATCACTACAAATCTCGAAGAAAAATTAGAAAAGTTGAATTAGTAAAACTGGTGGATAAAGGTGAAAGTAACTAAGTAACTGTGCTTTCTCATCCTGAATTTATGGAACCATTTTGTTTCCATGTTGATCACGGGATGGTCAGCTGTAACGCGGGCTGTAACGATGGAGCCCGTAACAGCGGCTGGTAATCGAGCCTAGAATAATTGAAAAGTGCCAATTACCACAATATATGTCGGCAGCTGATGGCACGTACCATGCATAGGTATGTTATAGTAATAAATAGAAACGCCTAATTATAATAGTTCACTTCTAATGAGACAGCTGAAGCGTGCCTTTTTCAGCCGTGTTCTCAATCGCTCTCTCTTGGGCAATCATGAGCCAAAAAAAACTATCCATCCCCAACAACACTCAGAAATAGAGCCCTACGGTTAAATAGAGACCGACCGCGGTTTTTAGTATTGTGTAGATATGAAACTACAGTCATGGAGCCGGTTTTCTCTGCCAAAAATGGTCATTTGGCACTGGAAAAGAAACACTGAAAAGATATAGTGGCCCGCGGTCTCCGTCAAGAAGGTCCGCAAACGAACATTAAAAACAAAACCTGTCTTACACGTCTTACACCTACTGGTAAAAGTCTTTAGAATGTTTTGGCAAAAGAGGAGCCATTTCCAGGTTATGAGGATGATAACTTACAACCGACAAAGGGACTAGGGCTTTTTTAGGTAATTGGTTCACGTTTACAGCTATACTGATATCACTGGGATTTAACCACAAAGGCCATAGATGAACTAGAAAGTTTCGGAAAATATCACTGGGCATGCACCAACTATTTTAAGCCGAGTTGTTTGGATAAAATGTTGGCTTTACTATCACAAGCAACGATTAAAAAACGTGTATTCATGTTTTTCAGGACGCTGCTTAATTGTTCATCTTTTATGTGGTGGCTTGAAAACTGAAGACTATGCAGTTAAGCCACATTTGTAACCGCTGATGAATGATTGTCAATTTACTTCTATTTTCTATTTCTGATTCTTGAAGTCTAGACTGCGAAAACGAAAAATTACAGACTTATTGAACGTTTTGAAAAAAAGAAATGATTCCCGAAAAAAGGAAACTTCTTCAAAATGCGCATTTCTTGATATTTCGAGGGTCTTCGAGTTAGGAGGAATTGTTACCGTTTTTTGCAGTAAATCGTCGATTAGACCAATACAGTTCATTATTGACCGTTTACGTTTCTAGATCAGTTGTCTTAATCAAAAAGTTTCAGTTATCTATATTAGTTCCTTGGTACCCTGCAATATAAAAGCGAAGTCATTCTACACGGCATGCCGTCTTGCCTCCTGAGTTACATGGCGAAGAATAAATTTTTAAGAAAATTAAATTTTTGGTCATTCGAAAATATCCGGTCGCAGAATCTCGTTTGTCACGAGTGAAACTTCACACAAACAAGATTTCAAGAGCCGATTACGTCAAATTTTTTTAGTGTCGATTTAGCAACCCGCGAGAGATGTTTATATTGATGGAAATTCCGAATAACAGCTCTCCATTGTTTAAATCGACCTTAAACTGTTTTACAAGTGCAGTGAAACTATAAATAAGTGATTTCAATTTGAAAAAGTCAGGCCGCTGTTTTCAAGTTTTTATTCATGCCCACGTCTAGTGAAAACCACTGTATAAAAGCTAATTGTGTATTGATCTTCCCTCAAGAATTTCCTTGATCTCTTTCTCGTAGAGATCTCGGACTTTTCTTCAGTTTGGTATTAAAAATGTGTTGGTCTCGATTTAAGGCGAATTTTGACGCCAAGAGAAAAAAATGCTCATGAATCACTGACTAGCACCCAGTGATTCATGAGCATTTTTTCAAAGGCGACAATTCCTTCTTATTATTGGTTTTGTTAGTTTGGTCGTGGCTGCACGATACCTAATTACTTTCAAAAGTTTTTTATAAACGACCATGTGCCAACAGAACATTTCCTCTTTCTCAAGCACCTGAAATCATGTGGTTTCAGTCGTTGATTCCTTTAGCGAAAGTCGCTGCTTCCTTATTTTTACTTTACCCACGGCGCGCCTTTCTATTCTTGACCCATTCTTATACAAGAGAGAGTTCGTAGAATTTCATCAGGGCGTGAATTAGTTTGTTCTGCAGGAAAATAGTTGAGGCTACAAGGAATATGCCACAAGACGTCACCGTGTGATCAGAATTTCGGTCTGGTTCTACTGGGTTTTCTTTTCCATTGAAAATCACGGGTGGAGGGAAGAATCACTTCATGCGTGGACTCGCGAGTACAAAGCGTCCAAAGTGCGGAGTCTGGCGCGAGAGCTTCGAATGCTCGCCTTAAGGGTAACCTTAAGGTGATTCCTTACAATTGCATGGCGCATCCTTACTGCACATAATACGACACTTGCCATTCAATATTACCAGAAATTACCTATACCTACGACTGTCGTATGGTTTAAAACATTCAAAATCCTACGACAAATTTTAGGCCGCGTGCGTCTAGTGGTAGAGAAGTTGTAGGAGTTGTAGGAACATTCACACGGCGCAACTTTACTCTACGTTGTGTCGCATACGCCAAGACGCGCAACCAATCGTACCGTCTAAATCGCCCTTTATAGACAGACTCTCTGTTCGAAGTTCGCGCGCGTACGCGTGACACAACGTTTCGCACTCGTTGAATGCGTACGCGCGTGGAGTCACGAGAGGTACCAGGGTTGTTGGCGAACTGCTAGAAGGTCCTGGAATGAACTTGACAACGGCGCGTTGGTCCGAGGTAACAACGTGTTTCTGTTTCTACCCTCCAAAAAGATACTTTTATCTAAAGGAAACGATTTTTTTAGATGTTTTAAAGTTTATGTTTCGTTTACTGAACTTTTGCTTTCGGCCTTGAGACGGTGTGAAAGTGAAACAGATAGTAGACGACGCTTTTATTTTGCGGAGGTCGTACGGCAATATACTCGAAGTTCGTTTCCCGCAACAAGAAATGTTCGGCTTACAACAAATGATTTTTCGTTTTTCAGATATTTACGGACAGTCGGGACCCGACCGCACTGTCGGAAATCCATTTTTGTTTGGTATGATGTCTGAAAATGCAAAGTTTATTAATTTTTTTATCAGTTTGCCACACCACAAATAACATTATTATACGGAAAAACAAAAAGATAGAAAGAATAGAGGTAACAATGGCGAGGAAGCCTAAAGGAAACTATGTAGCTCAGTTATTGTTTTACAATAAAATAACGACGGATACAATTACAATGGAAGGTTACAAGCCCGGGGGGGGTACTCCCAGAAAAATTGAGCGGGGGTGTGCGGCCCGTGTCCTTAAACCTTTACCCTGTTTCAGACCAAAATCTTCGATTTTCCCTACCCTATTTCAGACCTGATCAAAAATTCAATACCCTATTTCAGACCTATTTTACGGGCACAGTTGGCGTAAACAATTTTTAAGGGCGTTTGTTGATGGTCTTATCGCCTAATGATGAAAAGGTAGCTAGTTCTTAAAAAAAGTACCCAATTTAAGTCTTGAGTGCTCAAACCATACCCTATTTCAGACCAAAATGGTCAAAATCGATACCCTATTTCAGACCAGAACGGCTAAAAAACCATATCCTTTGGGGCCGCACATACCTATATAGCCTATATAAGGTAGTACCCCCCCCCCCCCCGGGACGACGGATACAATTACAATATCAAATGGAAGTTTAAAAGCTGCGAAAAAGTTAAAACTTACACACATTTATGTAAAACTACTAACAGTTATTACAAATAAACGCCTTAAGTGCTTTTTTTAGAGGAGACAAGGGGGGCAAGTTGACGATCTCGGTGTTTAGGTGTTGTAAAGTCTTGGTCCGTGATAAAAAACGGAAAATTGTTTGATGTTAGTCCGGCCGACAGAAAGGCAAACGATATGAATGAGAGTTTCTTGTATGACAAGAATGAATTTGTGACACCGAAGGGTTGATTTAAATGAAACAACCTGATAAAAGTTTAAAACCCCTGCTAGAAATATCGAGAAGACCAACTATTTTTACAATCTGGTATTACTGAAACGCTATATTCTATTGTTCCCATTTGTGGTATTCGAGTTGGATGAAGATCTAATTAAATCGAAATTACAAATTTTCATTTCCTTTTCGACAAAACAGGATATCCTGGCCGTCGGGAGATTTCTTACAATAATCTCCATGATGTCCAGAATTGTCATATGATATTTCCCTTCGTCCATTTGTTTCAATGTGATTTTTTAGACAGCATCTCTAATCATATTAACAACGCCGATTATAGCGTGGGTTTGCCTGTTGAGAAATGGTTAACCTGCAAGCAAGCTCTCTATTGGGATCTCACGCGAGATTAATTTGTAGCCGCGAGTCACTCGCGACCGCAACAAATCGCAGGCTAAGAGATGGTAGAACGCGCAAACGAGGTGGTGCCCCTTAAATAAGGCGGTGAAACCTATCCTTGCCAGGTGTTCTCCGGAGTTGTTCTCCGCTTCTTTTGAATTTGGTGACAACAGCTAATTTCTCTTGGATTTATTGTCATTGGTGGGAGTTATTTTTTACTTAATACGCCTTGTATGCGATGAGATCAATTTGCTCTACGTGGCGAAATTATCTTCGTGCACAAACTGATAACTTGGCTCAAGTTCAATCAGGAATGGGAAAATAGCGAACACGCAAGAAAATAAGAATGTTAAGTAAACAAGTACTCATATAACACGCACGTACAGTTCCTTCAAAAATAGGCAAAATATTTTCCCTTGAAATAATTGGCGTATCGCCTGAGCCCTTGAGCATATGCGATTTATTTTAAGCACATTGCACACGCCTCCCGGGGGGGAGGGGGTACTCGGGATTTCAAGTGACGGGGATGATCGGATGGAGCCAAAAGTCAAGACCCAAAAAAATCCCTAGGGCTTCCAGCAAAACCCAAAACAATCCCTGGACCAAAGGGACAATGCAGACTATTGTATAACACGTGCGATGTAAAGCGACACCATAGTTAGCTATTAAACAACAGCAGAACACGTTCGTTTGTACTTTATTCGCAGAACTACGCCAGGGCACTACCGTTTCTTTTTAATACCCCCAAAAAATCCCTACTGAAATCAAGCTACCAAAAAAAAAAATACTTCCCAAATTTTCGGGCCCAAAAAATCCCGGAATCGAAAACTTCAAACCCAAAAAAATCCTTCGATCATCCCCGTCACTTGAAATCCCGAGTACCCCCCGTCCCAGGCAAGCCTGTGCTGTTCAAATCAGCTGTACACTGATTTTCTGATGCTGTATGAGCAACTAGTATAGACAAAAAATTTTGCTCTACTACAGACTAATTATGACAGTGATTCATTGAAACATAACAGTCCAATGCAGTATGTGATAGACCGGGGGACCCACAAGACACGCCAAAACAATGAGACTGGCTTCCTTCCGCGATTCATCAGGCGTTTTTTTTTCCTTTCAATGCAAGGTCACGCGATCTTGTGTTAAGTCACGAACTATCACATTTTGTCACGTCTGGGCTCACTTGCCGTATCTAGAAGTTTCGCGAGCAGTTCAAAAATTATATTAATTACAAAAAAAAAATTAGAGGGAGAGATAGAGGGAACAATGTTCCTTTTTTCCAATTTAATTTTCGTGTTTGCTATCTGGTTATTTTTATCATATTCTCCCTTGTGTCACCTTTGTGCGGTTTTTCACTATCACCCGCTATGGTACATAATATCCGAGCGCTTTCAATAGACCTTGCCACTGTTAATGGCGCCATTTTGACTGGAGGGCAAACACAGCTAAAATTACAGTAAATGTATGGGATTTTGGCCGACTATGAACCGCTGTAACGCCGCTACAAAGAAGCGGATTTCCACAGTGAAAACGTCTTTTAAAAGACATTTGTACTGCGATTATTTTCATGAAGAAGATTCACGCTACAACGACCGTAACCGAATTTTTAAGATTTCAAACAAACCCGTCTGACCGAAATTATGCAAATTGCCGCGAAATTAGAAGCCACATGAGAAGATTTATAATTCGAATTTACGGACGTCGTACCTTTTTTAATGGCCTTATTTCCTAATTGCTGAATGATGTCAATAAAACTATTTAAAGTAGTGGCAAATGTTGGAAATCCACCTCTTTGTAGCGGCGTTACAGCAGTTCAAAGTCGGCCAAAATCTTTACTGTAATTTTAGCCGTGTCTGGGGTTTGCCCCTAGTCAAAATGGCGCCATGCGTCTATCCAATTCAATTCTTCATTTCCACCACCATTAATTGTAAATTTGCGTAAAATTACACATTTGCTATAATTCAAATTAACAAATAAAAAAGCCTTAGCCGTGTTTTGTCCTGTTATAATGTATCAGTTAATTCCAGAAGCGCCCATCCCCCAAATGCCCCGCTGTGTTTCCAATGCCCCACCATCAGTAAAACAGGGCCTCAAAAAGGGCAAATCAAGTATAAATCTATAGCAAATCACTGGCTGCATGAAGCATTTTGGCACGCACCCCCGCTCATAAATCGCTTACCTTTGCAAACCAAATCCGAAAAATTGTGCGCCAAAACTCTTTTTCGATCTCTTTTGTCGGCACTTCAAACTTTGAATAAAGGCATATCAACCTACGCGGAATCTTGAAGTGAAGGGAGCGAAGCGGCACCCGTGGTGAATGAATATTTGCGCGCGAAAGACGCGCAAAACCCTTTAGCTGACCGCCGACCTGTGAGGCCCCGTCCACACTAATGCGTTTTCGTTTGAAAACGCATACTCTAGTTTTTTATCTGTTTTCGCCTTCCGTCCACACTAAAACGATCAAAAACGGAGGTTTTCGAAAACGCTCTCCAGAGTGGAGATTTTTGAATGGAGTAGTGTGGACGGGCAAAAACGGAGGTTTTCGAAAACGCATCGGTGTCCACACTAATGCGCGTTTCTTATGAAAACGTTTACTTTTTTTTATCCGTTTTCGCCTTCCGTCCACACTAAAACGATAGAAAACGGAGGTTTTCGAAAACGCTCTCCAGAGTGAAGGTTTTTGAAAACGGAGTAGGGTGTGGACGGGTGAAAACGGAGGGTTTTTTTTAGTGTGGACGGGACCCGAGTCACCAGTGTTTAGCAAATAGTCAAATGCCCCAACCGTGCGGGACACATGTGGGATCAAATACCAGGGGTATGCCCGGTGGGAGATGAGCGCTTTTGGACACTCAAGAAGTACAGTAGTGAGAAACACTCGCCTGCGGCTCGTTTCTTCCTACTTCTTTGCATGCCTTATAACAGGACAAAGCACGACTAAGTCTTTTTTTATTTGTTTTATAATATAGTTTTTCCCACGTTTGTAGATAATTTCGTCTCAATTGTGAGAAAACTGAGCAAATTATATTCTCAGCTTGCGAGCGCGGATGGCGTCACTGATCGTAAACTTAGGTACTTTGTGGAAATTTGAACTGAAGATGACAGAAGAACTGCCGAAACGTATTGTTTTAAAATAAATAATATTAATATAATATTATTTCAAAATAATAATAATAAATATATTAGTAAGTGGATGAACAAATAAAGTAAAAAGTGAAGGTAATACTAAATTGGTAATACTAAATTGGCATGATACAATTGATGATTTAATGTAGGTTGCTCCCAATGGTACTTTAGTGCTTTGTGTAAATTTGAACAGAAGATGGCAGAAGAACTGTCGAAACATGTTTTTTAAAATAAAAATGCTGTGTCGTTTCTCAAAATAACAATTAATATATTAGCAAGTGGATAGTGAACAGACCTCAAAGAGGTGCTAATTCCCCTCCCCGATAGGTTAATGCACATGTCATTGACTTCCCCGTGGGGTCGACCCCTGGGCCTACCAGAGAGATATGTGGGGAAATATAAGGAGATGGATGGGATTCTTTGCCCGAGGGTAGGGGAAAATTTTGACATTGTTTTACGATCAAAGATTAGGGGGTGGGGGAATTCACAAGTTTGAAAAGTATGTCACGGGGATTTTCAGCTGAGAGACATCTCACCCAGGGGGCTTTGTCTTGAGAGATTCCCCGACCCCCCGGGAAAAGTCCTCAAGTTTGCTTGACTGATTTACAATCCCCCTGGTTAGCCCGGGGGTCGACCACACTGGGAAGCCGATGACAAGTGCATAACACTTGCTACTCAAGTCTATACATAGCATCGAGTATTACTGAACGTTAGTTATGTCTGCATACCACACCACAATGTAGTGTCTCCGGTATCACCGTCATTGCCTGTTCTGGATGGCCGTTGCAAAATGGGTAATAGGCAGATTTGTGAACGTGAACGCAGTAACAACGGCACGTGCAGATCTAAAATCCGACTTTGCTAATGGCAGAACGGCAAATTGAAAAACTAGCTCATCCTAATCACCATACATATTTTGCGCCTCCCCAAAACTATCCAAAACTAGCTATCCCTAATCCCTATACATGATTTTTGTCCCTCCCCAAAACTAGCTAACCCTATTATTCTTTTTGCCCATCCCCCAAACTAGTTAGCCCTATAGCTAATAATTTATTGATATACATGTTTTTGCCCCTCCCCAAAACTATTCTCTTGGTATAGCTTTCTCCGGAATTTAATTTAACATTTCTACTAGGTTTTACTTGGTTTTCTTTTTAGTTAACAATAATTGAGCCGGAGAGTGCTGCGTTGCAGAAGTCACTCCCTCAATATAACCCCTTACAAAGATAACTATTTTACTAATGATTTTAGTTTCTGCGCACAACCACCTTCCCACCCACACACACACCTCCCCACCCACCCCCACTACCTACTGTTTTTAGTCAGTGGAGACTTGAGAACCCATATTTTTTGGGATTCCATACCATGGCTCCTGTGATACCACAAAGGTTGCTTGAGATACTACTGAAATTAAGGGGCTGTTTACATGAGAAAACTTGCACCAATGCGAGTTTCATACCGAGGTGAGGTTCATACCGGGGAGACTTTTGCCCCGGCGCGAGTTCATTCCGGTTCCCTCTCGCAGCTCTGTATTCGTTTACTAGATACCACCGAAAAATGTCAAGTCGCACCGGTGCAAGTTAACCCCAGTTCCTGCACCAGAGTGAGAATTTTTGTTCCGGTGCAAAATCTTGTGACGGTATCATGTAAACGAATACAGAGCTACAAGAGGGAACTGGAGTGAGCCCCAGTATCATGTAAACACCCCCTAACTTTAATATGGTATGATGATATCTACAGTTGGGATACAATTTTTGATCTCTGGTCAACACTCTGCATGGTACAGGTTTCCATATACTTACATAACCACAGTTTATTTTGCTTATTTATAGTTTTTATACTAATACCCCTTACTTCAATACAGAGTTAGCCTTCAGTTCAGTTCAATTCTTTTATTTAGCCAAACAACATAAACAATTAAATACAATAATAGTAAGCTGGCAAGGGAACCCAGAAGAAACCAAGACGCTTACTAAACCTGGGCTCCCTAGTCACAAAGGAAATAAGAAGACTAAATATGTAGCCTCCTTCGCAGACATCTTTGGGCTCGTCACGCGTTCTTTGCCCTCGAACGTCTGCTGAACTGAACTGCCACTTCCGTTCACCAGCGGTTAACCTTTGTTTGGAAGAAACCAATAATGAGCTGCGTGAGAATGGAAATCGACACCCAATTCCCGTGCATCGTCTGGGAAAATAATCCCAGGGTCGAAGTCCTACTTTCCGTAAATTGGAAAACGAACTATGAGTGGCTAACCGCCGCGAACGGAAGTGGTAGTTCAGTTCATCAGACGTTCGTGGGCAAGGAACGCGTGACAAGCCCAAAGACGTCTGCAAAGGAGGCTAATAAATATGTGGAGTGGTACACAAATAACTTAACTAAGTTAAGAATAAAATTACTGAAGGTGGCTCCTACCAGTTTCCAGCATTTTCAAGCACTAATATTTTGATGGATCATTAAAACTTTTCGCAACGTTAAAAAAAATTGTAGGAGCGGATCTCAATCTGCTACTACAATTTTTTTTAAAGTTTGGAAAAAGTTGGCTCTCAACATGTTTATTACATTTCAACAATAAAAATGGGGGTCACCAAGTTGGTTTTTTAATTATTTTTGCTTAAAGCTTAAATAAGGAGTGTGGCTATGGTGTTGCAATGGTAACCTGTTATGTCAAAAAAGGTTTCATAACTTGTTAACCAATGATTGGGCATTTCTTTAATACCACTTTAAAGGTATTAATGTATAAAGATTGGTGGTAATGATCCATCAAAATAGTAGTGCTTGAAAATGCTAAAAGATTAAGCCAGATCCAGACTATAATTTTGTGGGGTTTTTTTTGTTTGGTAATTTATTTTTTATCATTTATCACTGTAAATGTTAATCATTTGGTGTTTTTAACATAGCTTTTCCTAAGTTTGTTTTAATTGTAATGAACTTTAATTAGATATTAACGGATGAAGAGCCACCTGGTGGAAATGCTGTTAATTAAGTCATTATTATTATTATTAAATTCTGGAAACTGGTAGGAAGCCACCTAAAACAAAATGATAACTATTATTTAATGAAAGGAAATCAATAACAAGATAGAAAATATTTTTTAAGGGAGCAATGTGGATATCAGAGTTCAGTTTATTAAAGAAAACAGGACCTTGACCTTACACCTTTTATATCCTGTCCTTAATGTCCATTTTCACTTAGACCATTTGTATCCTGTAATTAATCCAATAAATTCAGTTAGACTTTGGCAATTAGTCCTTTTCAAAATAACTGTCAGTCTAGATAGCTTTTAACAAATTCTATTCTCTTTCCATAAACAAAATTATCATTACATTTATTCCTTCACATCCTTCTGTTATTATTTGAGAGAAAATATGACTCAACACAACCAGCAACAAAGAAACGTCAGAACAAGAACCAACAGAGTCTCAGCTGAGCAAGAAAAACTATCCAACCATTATTTCCACTGCTGCTCTTCATCAACCAAACACTTCAACTGCTCCTCTTCATCAGCCAAACACTTCAACCGTTCCTCTTCCACAACAAACCGCTAACTTCAAAAAACCCAAAGAAATAAAAGAAGAAATTGAAACATCAAAAGAAAAAGCCCAAATGTTCCTTCCAAAAGACCTACTCTAAAGCACCAATGGACCTGGAAAACTCTTTGCACTCCACTTCTAACACTAAACCAAAACAGAAAACTCTTCACCATTCACAAGTTATACTGCATCAATTAAATAACAAAATAAAGCCTTCATACACAATCTGCAAGCTAAAACAACCAGTCTTTCATCACTAGACATTGACAAATCCATCTCTACTCTGCAATCTGAAATTAACCACCTTCAACAACATATCACTTCTTTCTTTCAGAACAGCCTAAGTCAATCAATCAATAAACTGTACTTAAACACGGGCAATTCATCAGCTAAAATTAATTGAACTATAACTACATTAGAGTAAAAAGCTGCTTTTTGTGAATGCCATGCCCTAGAGAGCTTTGCTGATTTCGCGTTTGAATGACCCGAGGGACTCCGCACACCTAGCCTTGCAAGGAAGGCTATTCCCCAGTGTGGTGCCACCATAACTGAAACTATTTTTGAAATAATTTGAGTAATCGAGCGTTAAGTTTGTTCTCTGAGTCCGTCAGGCTGTAGCTTGTATTGCGTTTAGAGAATTTCAATGTTAAATAGTCAGGAACTAACCCATGTAGGCATTTAAATACCATGGTGGCCTTTTGTGTTTTTGTGTCAATATTTTTCCACCCGAAAATTTCCAACAATTGTCAAGCATCAGCATCATAATTTGAAAATGTCAGAATGCAAGAAGCTCTATTCTGCAATTTTTGCAGCTTGTCTGTCCAAACAGTACTACAGTAGTCAAAGTGCAGTTGTATTAAAGCTTAGTATATAAGATGCAAGGTCGCCCGGGGAACCAGGTGCTTAACACGTTTCATGGCCCCAATTCCAGAAGCCATCTTTTTAGTTAGTTTTTCGATGTGGCAATTCCAGCTGAGTTTGTTGTCAATTGTCACACCAAGTGATTTTGTAGTTGCAACCTGTTTCATCTGGGTACTGTTCATTGTGACTGATGGGGAAGCAGTGAAGGTATTTAGCCTTTGGCCAGATACTATCAGGATTAACTGCAACCATGGACACACTCCTCAAAAAAGACTTAACAACCTCAACTCCAAACTCCGATCCTTCAACCTTTACTTTCAACAATAGTCATCACTCTGCCCTGACAACCTGGCCAACATTCTGGAACTTGAAGAAAAATTACTATGAAAACAACAAATCACAAAAAAAAAAAAACAAGAAAAACTCAACACTCTAGACAACATTTACAATTTTACACCAGTCCTACCTAACTTCCTCAAGAACTTAAAAATCTTCTTAACAACATTGGAAAGGGACTAACTTTATCCCAACCCTCAATAAGTCCAACACAAGATCCCTCAAGAAATCTATCAACACTGAAATCAACCAAGCACTGTGTACTATTATCAAGAAAAAGAGCTCTTCTTTTGGTAAAACAAAAACCTCAAAAAATATTAGTCATCACTTTAAACCTTACCCCAATGTAAATCCAAACATGTTACTCAAGCAAGAACTAAACAATTGCCACATTTCAACTTATTTTTTTACACATCATCGACACAACTGTGTACACAAAACAACTCTTACAACCTACTAACTTGAACTCACTATTGCACACCCATCAAACAAACATCACCCTGGAACAATAAACTTACATCCAACAGCTGCCAAACAACAATGGCATTATATTGACAATGACTGACAAAAACATGGGACAGGCACTTGTGCCCATTTCATGGTTTGCAGCTGAATACAATAGACAGCTTTCTGACCATGAGATCTACTGACATATTGACAATTTTAATTTAACCACCACAACCAAATGTTCCAACTGACCCTACTTAGAAAACTGACATGATTTAAAACAGATTTTTTGACTGACTCACACAAATGACAACTACTATACTGTACTAACAAAAAACACCAAACAACGGTTAAGCTTAACTCAGAATGAAAAATTAGTGAGGGTTCATAATTTATGTGGGGGGGGGGGGGGTGGGGGGTGTAATAATTTTGTAAGTGATCATAACTTTTCAGCAGTAGGGAACTTTGAACTGAGTTTTGTTTTTAAATCCATGTTTCACTTGAGACTAGTTGCACGAAGGCTTAAATGATCAGTGTCATGGAAGTGGTGATAAGGCTAGGCCCAGTTTAGCTAGGCCCACTTCAAGAGCTGCACCTTTTCTTTGCCGGTTATAGTGCAAGTTCACTGTAACTTTCATCACTCTCACTTGCACTCTCACACTCACTCTCACTCAGCATTCCTTCATTTTCACTACACCATGTTTCACCCACAATGACAGTGTCTTCTACATCACTTTCAGAATCATCATTGTAAATAGATTTGTTAGTTTGTAAAAGGCGCAGCCCTGTCACTGTCAATTTGCCATTAATCCCTTTCCCATGACTTCCTGTAAATGACTGGTTATTAGGGCTATCTTTTTGTTTATTTTTTTTACTTTTTCTACCAAGGGAATGTTTTTTCAAGTAGGTGCAACTTAAAAAACATAAAGGGATTTCAGCCCTCCAGTTGTAATCCTCATAGCATTTGGATGTGAACACGTTTGAAAAATGTTTGAATGGCGTATTTGGCTAGATTGCAAAAGATACCACATTTGCATGAAATCTTCAAATGATTCATTGGCAAACGTAACAGCCATTTTTAAATATGGTTTACAGGATAAAATCACTGTATTCCCTAAACCCATGCAGTGAATATCAATAATTGTATCCTTTTATCTTTGAAAATAATTTTGTCTTTAAATAGAAAACAACTGTCATGAAATTTCAGATGTTAAGACTAAAAAAGTACTTGTATCAGCCACTTTAAAGAGCTAGAGGAGGTACAGGTATGAAAGTTACCGTAAACAGGGTGGTGGTCAGAAAAGGGGAGGTCATGGTTTTTACCATGGCCAGAAAAAATTCCCTTAGACCTTCGGTGGGGTGGAAGGGGGGAAGCTTCCAAAAAAATGCAAGGGAAATTTTAGAAATCCGACAATCCATTCCCCGATTGTCCATTCTCCTGTGCGCTTAAATCTGCTCCACAAACCTCACCTTGATCTATTAAACATTACAACGGTTAAACCTTCACAAGCTAACCGTTAATCCTACCATCGGCAAAGAATTTCCAGACATCATTCATCAGCGACAAACAGAAAACCTCATGGTAAAACGTTCCACAGCGTTACGATCCCAGAATCCTTGCGCATATCATACAACACGTCATTGCTCACGCCATCTCTTTGCGTCACTTTCAAAATTTCTGGCGTCAACTTTGAAAAAAAGTTTCACTCACTTCGGCCGCAAAATTTTTAAAGATAAAATCTGCTTTTTCGCGTGGAAACAATTACAGTTTTAGCTACGTACAACGATTACGACATCAACAACGGAATACTACGTAAGTCTTTATTTCTCCTTTTCCTATATACCCCGTTCAATTTTTTTCTCTCCCTTGATAAAAACTCTCACCTTGTTACATAGTCGCAGTCACAAAAGTTCAACCTTATCTCTTATCGATTTAATGCGTTCCCTTTAATTACATCCCGTCACCATTAACATAGTCTCCATGGAACGTGCATGTTTTCTATACATATAGATATAGATATGTCACCTGTTTTCGACCTGTTTTTCCTTCTCTCTTGAGATTATCACAGGCTTCTTTTCAGGGGGTAACCGGCAAAATCAGACCTGATTTACCGACTCTTGCACCACTTAAGCTTATTACCGCCTAAAATCGCTTCGAATTCTTAACAATTTAACAGGTAAAAGAAACAAATGATATGTATTTGTTTCAACAATGTAATCGGTATCTGATCCTTGTAAAAGAATAAATAAACAGATTAAAAGCTGATTGCGCGGCTTTACCTTTCAAACTTCGAAGCAAGAGCCGCATTTTTTGGCGGGCTTTCTGTCACAATTTCATCGTAGCAAATGTCATTCCTTCGCAAGCTTATGTCTGTTGTTCACATTCAGTTTCTCGATGAAGCGACAGGAAACAATATTCTCGTTTCTGTCCGTTAGCGAGGGCAAGAAGTCGTGAATGGAAACAGTTAGAAGCTGAAACAAATAAACTTAAATCTAATCAGCTACTTGAACTTTCCCACCGAAAGTATCGACTTGAGAAAACTAGTTGTGTTGCTGAGTTGACTCATGTGTGATGATGGGAAGGCAATCTTCGTCATGAAATGCTTTTCATTCAGGTCAAAAGTGTTTAAATATTATTATTATTATTTTTAATTATTATTATTATTATTATTATTATTATTAGTATGATTGAGAACGCTATTTCTGGGGAACTCTAGCTAAAGCCAGGAATACTGAGCCAAGAAGTATTTAGCAGTTTTGTAGTCGACATTATTTATTTTATTACCAAATACGATGTTTTAGACTTTTTATAAAAGAAGTTTTTTTAGCCTAGTTTTTTGACAAATTTTTTGAAGCTTTTTTTTTAAATAAAAATCGATTAATACAGTTTTCCCCATAGTTTGTAGCTTAATAATTTTGCAATTATTTATTATTTTGTATTATATTGGATGAATTGTTAAATAAAATTATTTTTATAAAAAAATATATTATTATTATTATTATTATTATTATTATTATTATTATTATTATTATTATTATTATTATGTGTCCCAAATCACAGCAATGTCATGC
>JAEMWC010000264.1:620000-655000 GCA_016490735.1 Pachyseris speciosa
GCCAACTTTTGTTTAGTGATAATAACTACATTGTCATGGTAATTTTGCCAGTCTTCCTTTTTCTTTTTATCAACAGCCATTTCGAATATTATTTATGGTTCCGTGAAATCTTAAACCACAGTATAGGAAATTTCACTGTGTTCTATTATCAATTCGTTCGAGTTCGCCAGGAAATTTAAATTTAAGATGATTCCTCTCAATTACATGGCGCATCCTTACTGCGCATAATTTATGGTGTCATTTAGCGCGTGCTCGGGCGCGCGTACACTAGAAACATTGCGAATTTGCCTTGACATTGAGCTTTTTCAGATGAAATTTTCCCTTTGTCGTCGTGTTGTAAAGAAACGAGCACGGTGACCCCCCTTTTTTTATTGGTGTAATGTACTCGTAATAGGCACACGAAAAACATATTTCAAGGAGAAAAAAAGTTTAATAGTAGAAGTTGGCTTATTTATATATAAATGGGGTGAAACTCTGCGTTTGGAGCCAGGAAGGAGTTTGAGATGATGACGAAGTGGTCCAATTTCCTCTCATTATTTGCAAGATCGGGCAATTTGAAATCACAATACGAAAAGAACATAGCCCAGAAAAACAATTAGGCCCTAGTTTTCACTACTATTCATAGTTTTTGCTACATAATAACAGCTTTCTTCAGTTGTTTATACGTCGAACATTTCTCGCACAACTCCGTAAAAACAGTTAGAACAACGAGTATGCAGGGCAAAAACAAGCACGGTGACCCCATCTTTTTATTGCATTTTTTCAATGTCCTATGCATGACTATCAGTTGTGCCAAGTCTGAAAAAAATCTTAATAGTACATCCTTTTCAGGGGTATTACCTTAAAGAACCAAAATTCGATACCTCGAATTTCAAGACTTCACATATGAGCAATAGAGTCACGCAAAAACTTTCTTGCAATAACGTGACTTCAATGTTTTTTATTCTATTGTCTAAATTCAAATTATCGACGCTTGCAAAAAAATTACTGATTTACGATTTCATTTTTAGGAACTACCACCTCGTCCACCTCGTCCTCCTCGTCATCCTTGTCATCCTCTTCATCCTCGTCATCCTCTTCCTCCTCGTTATCCTCGTCATCCTCTTCCTCCTCATCATCCTCGTCATCCCTTCCTCCTTGTCCATTTCGCCGTCCTCGTCGTCCTCGCCCTCATCGTCCTCATCCTCCTCCTCGCCGTCCTCGCCCTCATCCTCCCAGTCACTATCGCCCTCTCCTCAGTCAGCGTCTGTGTCAGGTAAATCAATCAGTTTGAAGAATTCAGAATTACTTGAGGTCCACTTGGACTTTGAAGTTTAATCTCACACCATGACAAGGCTTATTTCCGCCGCTGCAAAAGAAAACCTTAAGCGAAGACTTCATTATCGTAGTCTATATATGCTTTGAAGGTCATAAACACCAGTATATCGCGAATTGTCTCAAAGCGTTCTATGTCTATTCAGTAGCATGCATTACTTGTCAATTAAAAGCTTGCAGGTGAATACAACTCGCAAACTGGAATTCTTGACCGTCCTTGATGACTCTAAATGAAAACGTGTTGAAATCAAATCCTTTTTTCTTCTTTTTCTTTTCAGAGATGGCCTCTGCAGAAAGGGCATATGGTAGGCCAAAACGCGTATTCTATGTTTGCCTCTTATAGTTAAGAACTCTTGTTGAATTTTAAAAACTAATGACAAAAGCTATATTTGAAAACGCACAGCATGTTTTCATGTTGTCGCTTTTGGCTTGGCTTTGTTTTCTTACATTCAGTATATGTGCTTCAGTGTCTACATGGAAAATTTAGTAACTTTTGGGGGTGGGGCTTGCTGTAATGTTGTTGCTATTTACGGTATATGAATTTCTGCCAGTAAAATTGAAACGTCCTCATTACATTCAAGTTACAATGACGTTGTAAGACCAAGTTAAGGCTCGACTTGAATTTTGATTGAATTAAGCTCTTCTGACTTGGCTGAAACCATCCCCAGCTAGCTAAGCCGAGCTAAAATTCCTTCTGTTAATGTTTCTTCTTGTGGACGCAAACTCCTTTTGTGTTTGTGGAAATTACTTCAGTTCAGTTACGAGTTTCGATTCGAGGTCACTGCATGATCAGTATTAACATGGAGCCTGTGTAGTGTTTTGTTCTTGACGTTGTTCACTTCTTTTCTAATCGCAGTGAAAGTTACCAAAACCCTGTGTTGCAACATCTACCAATCAGCTGTTCCTAGTGAGTGACAAGTTCTTCTCTGATACTATTACTGAAGAATACATCTACATGCACACATTAACTTTATTTCCACTCAAATTTAATCAATTAATTAATTAAATTTATTTTAATTAATGTAATTCATATTTATGTAATCTAATTTGTTATTTCAATTGATTTCATATATAAATGTAGTAATTAATTAACTAAAGAAAATGCATTAAATTTTGAAAATTAATACTGGTAATTACTTTAAGAAGATATTACCGTTAGCTATGCATGTAAGATTGAAATCAGATTTAAATGAAATTATTCGCAACAAATATGTCCGTCTTAAAATGCTTCCTTCGTTGAACGCAAGCAATGATCTTGTACTGATTTAGATGGAAGATCTCTGAAAGCTGAAAACGTTCTTAAATGGAAGTGGCTGGTTACAGGCTTGCTTATTTGATTACTGATATCTTGTTCATTTGGTTTTATATGCCAGTTTTGATATCTTATGCAGTGCCACTCAATAATCCAGTTGTTACGAGAATACGAAAGAGTTGTCATCGTGTTGATAAGCGGCAATCTTATCTTACGACCTGCGATCTACCCAATTTGTTTGAATCCGATTAAATGGCACTTCAAACTGCTATTTAGTTAACTAAAACCACAATCAACTCTCGGAAGCGGAAAGCTGTTGCTGGTCACCGAATGTGTCCATCTTAAAAAGGGTTGATTGTATTTACAATCTTGAGAACTGTGGGCTCCGAAATAAAATAGGGACCTTTAGATTTGACTACGAGGACGAGATTTAGTACGAGTACGACTTTTGAAATCTAGTTCGCGTGCTTTAGATAATCCCTTTTGGTACCAATCTTGCTTCTAAAATCTCCTTTTCTGTTATTAATCGTATCTATAACAAAATTCTCGATCGTGATTGGTTCTCCGCGCGCCTATTTGTCACGTAATCGGCGCGCGATCACGTGGGTGTCCAATTACAGGTATCCAATTTGAACTTTTTGTAATTGGATACCTGTAATTGGATACCCACGTGATTTTCACGTCAATTACGCGCGCTTTAATGGCTTCCTTTGCAAACGTTTCCTGCAGTTTTCAAAACATATGGAAAGCGCTACAGACGTTTTCGCTCAAAAGACCTTCCCAAAAGAAATTTTTAATTCCGAAATTTGTTATAGATACGATTAATTAGTAATTGGACCTCGTGTCGTACAATTCAGGGAGTAATCGCGCTCGTATTTTCAAATCGGCCTCGCGCTTCGCGCTCGTCCGATTTTGAAATTACTCGCGAGATTACTCCCTGAATTGTACTCCACTCGGTCCAATTACCATTACTAAGCAATAAGGAAGAGTGAGGGTTTCAAGGAGCTGACTGGTTTAAAGTTTGAAAGTCGTACTCGTACTCGACATACTGCTACCACTAGAACTTCATTTTCTTGATGGAACATGACCAAAAGTACTTCTTACAGGATCGTTAATTGGTATTGTGATTCACAATCCTAACGCTAATGCATTTTTTACAACCAGTGTCTCTCCTAGGTGGACTTTTATTTTTTTATTTTATTTATTTCATTCTATCAATAGGCAGCTCGTCAATATCAAGTACTTCAATGTCAACGTCATCATCATCAACATCATCATCTTCAACATCGCCTGCATCTTCATCCTCGTCAATCTCAACATCTTCATCATCGTCTTCATCATCAGCATCATCGTCATCATCTTCATCATCATCGCTTTCATCTTCATCCTCATCTTCATCATCCTCTTCATCTTTATCATCATCTTCATCTTCATCATCCTCTTCATCTTCATCATCATCTTCATCCTCATCAATCTCAACATCATCGTCATCTTCATCGCCATCATCATCATCTTCTTCATCTTCATCGTTATCTTCATCTTCTTCAGCCTCATTGTCAACGTCATTATCACCTTCACCTTCATCGTTTCCGACATCTTCATCTTTCTCATCATCTATATCCTCCTCCTCATCGTCATCATTATTATCATCTTTATCTTCATCTTATGGTATGTACAATTATTATAATAATTGATCACATTGACAACTGTTATAATTTTTATGTTTGAGCTCTGTGTGCTCCTCGTAAAATAGGTTTGAAACTTGTACGCACTCAATATCAATAAAAAAAACATTTGGTGATTTTTGTGGATTTTGTTGTAGGTTGTTGTGCGTTCAGTGTTCACCCTTCAGAATCTTATTACGGTAAGTTCTCTCAACCACTACAATTAGCAGCTCCTATGAAGACACAAAACGCCCGTGAGTCTCCCTTCGCCCTTCATGTCTTCCAAGGATCAGATTAAAGTAACATTATTATGATTATTGTACATTAGTCCCCGTTCTGTACATTCTTACTCGAGATTACAAGTTTATTTTTTAATTGTTTTTAACAACTTTATTGAAAACAATGTACAAGTTCTGAACTTGGCAAATTTTCTTGAGATTTCGTGGTCATCAAGACAACAAGTGGAAAAACTTTTGATTTTGAGTACCCAGGAAAACCCAACCAGTAGAGTGGTGAAGTAAGATGGTGAATTTTTAGCACGGTGAATGAATGAGAGGTTTATTCTATTTAACAAATAGAATGTGGCTTAGCGTTGTCTGTACTCTTATCGACAATGATATTTGTCATCACGGTGGTCAAAGTGTTGTGGACTCACGAGGCGCAGCCACCGACGCAAACCATTGGGTAGCCTGTTTCCGTTTCATCCAAGCTTTGCTATTTACTAATCATTTGTCTATATTTCTGTATCTGAAATATCAGGATACTACGCGACACCAGCATTTTATGGTAGGTGATTAATTTCCATTACAATACAGAGTAATGTGAGGCATATTGGCTGAAACACACGCAAGACATCCGACATTCATCGATGTTTCGTAAACCGTCGAAATTATTGTAATTTTGTGGCTGCAAAAGAGTGATTTTCAGGTGATTGTCGTAAAGCCTTAGCCCGAAGCAATTACTCAATCCAATCACGACAGACGCAGGCAAGGGGGCAATGAACTAAGCGGAGTACCAAGCAATTACATGTAACCAGCGTCGAGCGCGGGAAAATGCGAGCGTGCAAGTCACGATTGGTTTTGGTTTTGCTTCTCATTGGTTGAGAAAGTGGCGCGAATTTTGTCAACCAATCACAGAGCGAAGTTAAGCAATACCACAGCTAGTTAGAGGAAACCTATTCGCTTTCATCGGAGGCACGAAACAAAAAAGCATTAAAAGAGAACCACTGGTATAGACATTTCTTAATAGTTAGCTTACACTATACTGACTAATTCAAAAAAGCAAAACATGACTTCAATATTTACAAGCCTTCATCCAAATTATTAATTTCTCAGTTCAATAACATTAGCTTGTGCTTGGTCGATGTTTATTTCACATATCATCCAAATTATTAATTTCTCAGTTCAATAACATTAGCTTGTGCTTGGTCGATGTTTATTTCACATATTTTTCATTTAATTTACAGAAGTGTTTTTGAACTCAAGCCTATGCTGCCTACTTCATGAAGTGGAATCACGTTATGGTTAGTGCTTATATCTTCTATTTATGAGTTCAAGATTTGTATGGCGTGAAAGCTGATGAGGGCGCAGCCCGAAATTCCCTTCGAATCAAAATTTGAAGTCGAAAGTTTGTTTGAATGCGTGATTCACCTAATTGTTCCGAAAATATTTTTAGTATATATCACAAAATAACTTAGTAAAATTGCAGACTCACAAAAACCTCATCACGTTTTAACTATCAAAAAGGAAAACCTTATTTTTCAACGGACTTTTATTACTTTTTACATTTGACCCGCGATTAAATCCACGACACCTATTCCCGATAGCTATCCCTAAAAGGGAGCTTAAGCAACGAGGACGACAACGACAACGAGAACGTCACAAAACAATAGGCTTAATGAGCAAAAACAATGACTGCACGTGCGTTTTACATTTTGGTACATTTCTTTGCCGTCCTCTGCATAACAACAACGTGAAATGACCAAATTTTATGTTTTCTCGAGAACGTGAACGCATGACGGCAAGTTTTTCTTTCTATTTCCTAACTTTGACGTCGTTCATAGAATTTAGTCCTTGGACAGTTCGCCAGCATTTTTTAAGTTCAGCGATTTGGAATAATCACGAAAGACCAAATCAAATGAAGAATGATCCTCGCAGTTGTGAACGCAATTTACGCAATTGCGAAAAGAAGCCTGAAAAAAATTCAGGACTTCAACAGGGTTTGAACCCGTGACCTCGCGATTACCGGTGCGATGCTCTAACCAACTGAGCTATGCTGACGTTGGGAGCAGGTCAATTGTGGGTTCATATGTTCCCGTGAGTTCATGTATGATTTATTTCATATATCATTCACACTCATTTCTTTCACGGGAACATATGAACCCACAATTGACCTGCTCCCAACGCCAGGAAGGAAGGAAGGAATATTCTTTGTAGCTCAGTTGGTTAGAGCATTGCACCGGTAATTGCGAGGTCACGGGTTCAAACCCGTTGAAGTCCTGAATTTTTTTCAGGCTTCTTTTCGCAACTGCGAGGATCATTCTTCATTTGATTTCATTTCCGCAGTTCATGTATGATTTATTTCATATATCATTCACAATCACGAAAGAGTTACAAAAACGAGAAGTTATATTTCGAAATAACGTTTTCGTTGCCGTCGTCGTCGTCGTTGCTTAAGCTCCCTTTTGACGAAACCACGACGTCGTTTCCCAGCCTTGTTCATTCTTTCTCGGCCAAAGCCCTGGGAACGAACTTTAAGCGAAAGCACCACCTCATGTTGCAGTTTCACAATCTCCCCCAAAGTTCTTCTCGACAACATGGCTATGAGACTGTTATCTGTCACCTTGAAAGGAAGGAAGGGATATTCTTTGCAGCACAATTTTGATTGAGCTGGTTGAGTAACCATAGCATTGCGGAAAAGGTAAACAGCGAGCAAGTTATGGGTATTCATAGAATTCAGTGCTGTAACGAGCTTTAATCCTTTTTCTCAGAAATAACTCCAACTGTCTCATCAATTTCATCGTCTTCTGCGGTCACTGGGTGCTTGCACTACGACTGTAATGGTAGGTTTGTTTTCAAACCATTTATAAAATAGGCAATTGAGAAAGGAAAAGCGGAAAACAGTATAAAAAGTACAACAGGCTAAAAGAACATGAGGTTGGGGTTCAAAAGCTGATCATGTATATAAAAAGGAAAGATCCTTTGTAAAGATGTTTCCGCTCACGAATAAGTCTCTTTCTTTGAAAGAATAGTTATTGATTGCTTGAATTAGAGCATCTAATTTAGTATCAAGATTTTAACGCTACATTTCAATTTCAGTACGCTGGCAGGCGCTAGAGTCTCAAACCTTTTGGGGGGAGTTTAACTGAAATAATCCACACTTGGCGGTGTTTGAAAGCACTACGGCTTGGCTCACAAAAAGCTACCCTCTGTCTCTGTGCGGTTTCTCGCTTCACGCATAGCGAGGGCGCATGCTTCTTGGCCAGCCATCCTGATCGCTGGCTGATTCTCCTGCTGCCCATTGTTTTCCTTCCCTTTTTTTGTCGTGGATACGCGAAGCGTAGGAACGAGTATTGTGAGGGGGCAGATTATGCAAATTTGTCACTCACTCAGATGTAAACAAATCGATATGTCAACGGCATACCAATAGATATCGATTTTCCGAAGTATTGCCGGAACACCTCTATCCTAAGGAGCAACAGTCGAACCGATGAACGGAATGAAAAAAGTAAAGTAAAGTAACTTTATTTCAGCTCGGATCGAACGAATAAACGGCAAAAGGAAAGTCCGATCAAACAGTCGAACGGCGAAAGAAATTATAATCAATATTCCGTCACAAGCGCAGAGCTTCTCCCACGTTCATCCAATTCACGATCTGTGGAAAAATATATGAGCCATTCAACCCAAGATATTCCAAGTGTGCACAGGAATTGACGACGGAAACTTTTCACACCAATATAGCTGCATTCGCGAAACCATTTTCAGCGTTGGAAATAATATTCTAACGAAAACAATACAATCTAAAATTAAATTATTTTTAGGTGGCGCCATCGCGTCTAGCCACAATGTAAACACAAGTTTGCTTTGAGAAATACTCTTCTTTTTAACTAAACGCGCCATTTTTTCAGTAAAAGTTTTAAATGAAACTTGTTTATTTTTATATCCAAAAGCATGGCGTCGATGGTTGTTTATGAAAACGACGGCAAACGCTGTATTTCCGACCGGCAGTAAAAAGTATAATTTACATATGTCAAATTTCGGTTGCGTTCGACAGCTTTGTGCAACATTCTCGAAATACTGCAGTGTTTGGCTGGCTTCGTTTAGGCAAAATCGTCCTTTCGCCTGATATTTATCCGACCATACGGACAAGACAGAAACCTTTAAAAAGAGCACATTTTTTTAAACTCCCACGATATCTCCCTGCCTCGATAATTCATTCAAACATGCACCCCGAGGTTAAATTGTGTCAAGCTCATGAAAATAAAATTGATGCTTAAAAGAGCTGGACGTTTCGGAACGCATTAAAAAGTTAAAACTAGTTAAAACGCCGTTTTCTCGAGTCACCTTGGCTTAATCCCCCAAATCGCAAATACGGTCACATATCCACGACTTCTTCACAGTTGTACTTTGATTATTATTAGAAAGAAAGACAACAGTTCGTCATTGCATGGCACGCAATCAGCGATAACACCAAGGTATCCTTACCCTAGTGCCCGAAACCTAACCCTAAACTTAATGACTGCGTCCGGCGCCGATCGCCCGAAACAGGTGCTTACAGGCAGGGCAGTTTACCATCTGAATGGATATGTGAATGATTTTCATATATTCATTCTCATAGTTTACCATCTGTCAACAAAAACTGGAATATATGATTGATAATTCAAATGGTGGAACTCATTCCACGGGAAAGACTCCGGAAAAGAGGGAAATTCTCAGACGTACTCCTTCGTTTCCATTCCAGCTGAAATGACCGGAAATTACCTGTACCAATTGTCAAAGATGATTTTTCCGGTTATGTTCTACGCGCTTTTCGATCGGTTTGACGCGAAAACCCCCTACCGTATCCAACTGGTTTTATAGGGTAAACTCTCCAGGTCACGGTTGGTTTTGGTTTTGATTCTTAGTGGTTGAGAAAATGGCGCGAAATTTGCCAACCAATCACAAAGCAAAGTAAAGCGAACTAAAGCCGAACGAAATTAAATTCGCCTAATTTTAAAAATTAACTTTTCTATTGTTGATCAGTTAGGATCATATATTTACTTTACTTTACATTCAAGGGTAGCAACTTAAAGGGGCAATGTCACGCTATTGTACCATCACTTTAAAAAGCTTAAAACTGCCAATGCATCAGTGGAAACCTTAAAATAATGGTCTAGTTTTGCTGCCAAAGACTGTAGTACTGCATTGACACCATAAACCCCTGTATTCCATCAAAGATGACGAGGATGGAAATGGATTGAAATTTGAAAAAACTTGCCAGTTTTTTCAAAATCTCAAGCTATGCATTGAAAAATCGCCAAAAAATTTTTTATGGTTAGCTCTCCCTGCTAGAATTTCATTGGAATTCATCTTGCTGATTCTGTAGGAGCATTTTTTTGCACGATAACAGGTAGAAGGCAGTAATTTTGGCAGAATTGAACCAAAACAGCATAAATCCCGGTGACAGTGCTCCTTTAAGTTATGCACCTTGCGCAATGTTGAGTTCTCAAAGGAAAGCATATAATGAGACGCACACATAATAACTTTTTTGAAGATGTGATAAGTCATCGCAGTTGTAACGTAACCTTAGCTGTTGCGCAAAGAAGGGCGGAATAATTCAGGCTTGTATGGTATTGACCACTGCGATACCGGTGCAGTGCTCTACCAACTGCGCTAACAAGCCAGTTGTGTGTTGGTTACGTGTTAATTCGTTTATTAAAGTGCACATAACCTTTTGTTTTCAATTTTTCACGATAATCCAGAGAATGAATATGTGAATGATCATCGCAGTTATGAACACTACTTAAGCAGTAGTGAAAATAAAGCTTGAATTTTTTTCAGGCTTTATTTTCACTACTGCTTAAGTAGCTGGGGACATCTTTGGCTGAACCATACAAAAAAATTAGGAAACTAGACTGACTTTCCGCTACGTTTCATGAATCTGTAGGTGTATGCAATGGAACCAAGGTTGTTGACGCATGCGGAGTGTGTGGCGGGAACGGATCAACTTGTACTGGTATAGTGATGGCAATCCCCACAGCCATTGGGAGCGGTCACCCGAGTGTTCTAGTGCACGGAGCTGGACTAAACTTTGGAAGAGAGACTTTGTGTTTACTGAATGATCCCGTGACTGGAAATATGGTAGTTAACACGACAGGTAAATACGAGTATAGCTGAAAAAACACATTAATTGCTAACGAGAGAGGGAGATAGTGTTGGGCCTTACCATTTCCTACGTTGCCTCACTTTGGCTGATCGGCTAACCACCTGTCCCGCGAAACTTCTAGAGCCAAATTTCTTTGTTTTTTGCTCGTTTGCCGTGATTCTTGTTTTTCACTCTCGCTTGTTAAACAGTCACGTGACTGTTGGTTGTAGGCTGGTATTACGAGTGGAAAGGACTTATTAGTACATATCAATTCTGGCCCGTAAGCGGCTTAAACTTCTGCACGTGAAACAATTTAGTGCCGGTACTTTGACAAGGGGGAGGGGTGGGGTGGAAGGCGGAATCTGTACATTTTCACCTTCATATACTGACGGTTTTCACTCAAAAAGTGACAGCGAAAGAAACAAAGGTTTACCCACTGATTCACCTCAACTTATTTGCTTCTTTCTTCTAGCCAACCATTCTTCATCCAGATTTAATGCAGTCCGTCACTTAAGTTTCCCCCAGTCAGATTGGCTTAAATTGATCACGTGAGCCGATAGAAACCCTCATGGATACTATTTTTAAGTCGTTAACTGCTCCGACAATTTTTTTTTTAATCTTTTACGCTCATTCGTCTTTTTATTTGATCCGCTTATATTCATAATTATTCATAAGTCCTAACCCGCACCAAGTGGCGCGTTAGGCCTCCTAGGAGATTTCTATGACCAACAGAGGTTCTTGGGACAAGCGGTCAACCCATAGTCTATCCTCTAACCAAATCAGTCATTTCAAACCCTAGTTATTGGTCCGGTCTGGAGTTTGAACCCGCCAGCTTCCACTCAGCAGTCGGGTGACTCTACAAAGGAACCAGCCTGGCGGTGGTCAACCGGTGATATCGGAAGAAAGTTTGGCGTATACGTTAATTCTTGCTTTAAAAAGACAAAATTTCGGTGGGGCAACTGTCAGCTAATAGTCTCTCTAATGTTTAAACAAAAGTGAGTTGGTGGGGAGTATGTGAAATATTATTCTGAAACTCCAAGGATTGCTTTTGAATGAAGACATAGCTGACAAAATTTCAAACTTTCTAAGAAATGCAACCGACACGTTTTATCTTGAAATACTTTTTCAGCAACTTCAAGGAACCTTACGCGTGCTCGTTGTGAATTCCAGCCGTGGGCCAATTACACTCCAGGTGCCTATAACCTGTCAATCATGATAATAATCAACGACAATTCAAGTATAAAAATCAACACGTCGCTTCCGGTTTACTACTACTCAAGCTCAAACCTCTCTCTGACAAGTGTTGAACCAGGTGAAGTGTTTAAGGATGACCTCCCACGATACGTGACCTTGGTTGGCAGTGGCTTCTTTGACTGGGTGGAGACCGTGTGCTTTTTCGGTGGACAAAGCGTTAACGATGTCATTTTCGTAAATGAAACTCGTCTTCAGTGCAAGGTAAGTGTTTAAATTCATCGTATTAAGAAGAACTGAATACAACGCAGAAGGGGGTGTCGTTTTGGAAAAACATATTTACCATGAAAAGGTTGAAACAGCCGGGGAAAATTCCGATTTTAAACATGCGTCAAGTACGCCAATGGTTACTGCTAGAAAGCCACTTCACTGGTTTAATTTCATCTTTATTCTTTAATTTGCAGTTCAAATGTATGATTTTCATCACTCACGGGTGTATTAGGAACCAACAAAATGACCAGCTCCCAGTTGGCTTGTTAGCTCAGTTGGTAGAGCACTGCAACGGTATCGCAGTGGTCGTGTGTTCGATTCCCGTACAAGCCTGAATTTTTTTCAGGCTTTATTTTCACTTCTGTTTAAGTAGTGTTCATAACTGCGACGATAACTACCACATCTCTCTAGCTGGTTTGGTGACTATGAACTTATCCGTAACTTAAAGAAGAGAAAATCTGATGCCGTTTGGTACTGGTAAACGGCTGAATCTGTTTCATGGCCATCAAGTAAAGCTCTCGGTTAATGGTTCTCCCATCAATACCACTACATGTTATAAGTATCTCGGTGTGCACTTGATTTTGAAACGCATATTCACAAAATTTACAAGAAGGCAGCAGGGAGCCGGAGTAAGCCTCTTACGCCCAAGGGGTGGGGGGGGGGGGTACTTCCTTACATGGGCTATATAGGTATGTGCAGCCCCAAAAGGTATGTTTTTTTTAGCCGTTTTGGTCTGAAATAGGGTATCGATTTTGACCATTTTGGTCTGAAATATAGTATGGTTTGTGCGCTCTAGTCTTGAATTGGGTTTGTTTATTTAGAAGAAGCTAGTTCTCCCTCATTAAGACCTTCAACAAAAGTCCTTCTTTTTTGCCTTTTAATTATGTTAACGCCAACCATGCACGTGAAATAGGGTATCGAATTTTGGTCAGGTCTGAAATAGGATAGGGGAAATCGCAGATTTTAGTCCGAAATAAGGTAATGGCTTCAGGACGCTGGCCGCACACCCCCACCCAATTTTCTGGGAGTACACCCCCGGGCTCTTACGGCACATCCGTCCCAGTATTGATGTTAGAGAGCTTAAGCAACGACGACGGCAACGGCAACGAAAACGTCATTTCAGAATGTAACTTTTCGTTATTGTAACTCTTTCGCGATTTTTCCAACTTGCTTAACTTGTAATATGACGGCGTCCTTTGGTGGAGCTAAATTAGTAAAAACGGCATCGAAGTTGGGAAAAAGAAAGAAGAGTTCACCGTCATACGCTAACGTTCTCCACAAAACCTAAAATTTGGTCATTTCACGTTGTTGTTTTGCTGAGGACGGCAAAGAAATGTACCAAAATGTAAAACGCACGTGCAGGGCTATTGTTTTTGCTAATTAAGCCTATTGTTTTGTGGCGTTCTCGTTGCCTTCGCCGTCCTCGTTGCTTAAGCTTTCTATTAGGGACCTTAAGCAACGAGGACGGCAACGGCAACGAGAACGTCACAAACCAATAGGCTTAATGAGCAAAAACAATGGCTCTGCACGTGAGTTTTACATTTTGTTACATTTCTTTGTCGATCTTTGCCGTCCTCAGCAAGACAACAACGTGAAATGACCAAATTTTATGCTTTCAGATGGTTTTAATTCTTAGTTCAGCAGGACCCCGTTGATAACAGAACTTTGTACTGAAGGGTTATCCTGAGTAAACATTCGATTATTATTATTATTATTATTATTATTATTATTATTATCATTATCTTCATTGTCTCCTTCAGGTGGTAGTCTTGCAATGAGATTACTCCTGGTTCTCAGCTTGATACCCTGAAATGGCAAATGGATCAAAATGCCAAATACAAAACGCTTTATAACTGATGTTGGGTTTTGTCTTTACAACGTATGGTCAGATTTGTTTGCCCTAGCTCGTGCCAAACGTATAAACGCATCTCCACTTTAAACTTAATTCAAAGAGATACAAGCCAAAGTATTCTTAACTTCACATCCAATGATTCCAAAAGATTCCTGTGGGAAATTTTTAGGAAATCTTTCTTTATACTTGTAGGTGGGAGCAGTTCAGACCTCAGCCAATTTCTCCGTATTGGTTTCAATGAATGGGGGACTGGTAACAATTGGTAACGTCAATATGGTTGTGTATGCTCGCGCACCCAACGTGTCATCGGTAAAGTTCAGTAATACGGGCGCAAAAGTTTGGGTTCGTTTTGACAGCCAAGTCGAAGCCGCAGGTGGAGACGCATGTAACAATGTATTCAGCAGTGAAACGTTTGCTCAGCTGGGCAACAATCCCTTGTGTCTCATTACCAGTGACATGCTACAAATAATCCCGGGAGCTGGTGCCAACATTTCAGTTGGAGAAAATTTACTGTTTCAAAATGACGTCATCAAGGCTCGCAGTGAGCCGTACAGCAGGTTTCTGAATGGCTCGTTCCCAGTCAGCTCTCCGGACACTCCAATTACACCTGTGCCCATTATAACAGGTAAGCAGAGGTAGCTTCGGTTTTTTTGTTTGATTAGGAAGATTAACCGCCCTCGGCATCCAAAGAGTCCAGGAACGAGTTGGTGTCCACTATCACATGTTTTATAAAGTCGGACCTATACTGACTCACGAAGTTAGCCATAACTTTGGTGAGTGTAGTGCTCCAAAGGACTGTTGAAGATGACGTTGGATAAAATCTCGACGACCTGACAGAAAGTCATCATCAGAGACAAGTGAGTTGTGTAACGTCAGACGGCTCAGTAGATTGTGAACGATTTCGTTGACCAAATTGGCCATTTCGGAGTTACGCAAGGGAATTGGGGCACCTGCCATGCAGACTATAAATTGACACCTTCATATGAAAGACAACGTTGAGTTTGGCCATCTGTTCAAGTTTGATGCTTTTTGGCTGAACAGAACCCAAGTTATGATATTTAAAACATTGTTCAAAATCCATACAAACGTCTCTAAAGTTGACGCTTCGTCCCCCAAGACCATATAAACTCTTTTTTTTGTAAGATTTCTGCGAAATTCGTAAAAATGGGCAAACAAAGTGATTTTCACCTCAGTTATTTTCAAATAGTAGGTGCATTACGGGATGTTACAGTTGTCCTGAAAACTGAAAAATATTTTTAAGAGTTTTTATGGATTTGGGGGACGCAGCCTCAAAATAAGAAAATAATTAAAGCAAGTGACACACTCAAACATCAACCCACGGCCTGGCCAGTACATAACGCATGCGCACAGCCCACCTTCGGGTTTAGCATTGCCCGACGGCTATCCCATGCCGATGAATCCTAACAAGGAGGAAACAGCTGTTCATGGCTGCCACTGCCCGGGTGATATGGCTGTGCGCATGCGTCAGATACTGGCCAGGCTGTGGGTTGATGTTTGAGTTAATCTAAATATCATCAAACTCGGCAAAATGGCCAATCTTAACGCTATCTTTCCCGTGATGGTGTTAATTTATCGATTGGTAAAACTTGAAACTCGCCCCAGTTCCCTGCGCAATTCCGAAATAGCCAATAGTTCAATAACGAGAGACCTTTTAAAGGCACACCACTCATCTGATGACTCTGCTGATTATCCGCTCATACATCTTGGTGGGGAACAAAGACAGCAGGGACAAAACAAGATAGCAGACACGGAATGAAACGCAAAACTGAAATGTAACAAGCTGCTACCATCTGTGAGTTCAGCATCCAGTTTAAATGAACCATTAATTAACTTTTGCGTTCTCTTTTGAGGTCCTCATACACTGTCGTCTTGCGGAAATCTCACTCTGCTTGGTGTCCAGTCATTTGGGGGAGGTGGTCGTCCGCTGATTTTCTCGTGGTCCCTTGTGTCACCTAGTAGTGGAGCTAACGTCACTGATATAAGAAGTGTTCTCAGTGGGCTTAATACAGATGCTGATCGATTCAAGATCGTAGGAGATATGCTAACACCTGGCGTAGAATACGTGTTTCAACTTGGAGTAGCCAATTTTTTAAATGCACCAACGTTTGAGAACAGCACGCATACAGTCACGAAAGCGTCATTACCAGTTCCTGAATTAACGCTAAGTTCCGGAATCGATCTGCAAACTGGAAGTGTTCTTGTTTCGGAAGATCTATCCATAAAAGCCACTGTAGTAGTAAGTTCAACAGAATGTTACTGTTTCTTAATTATCGTCATACCTATGTCACTATGAGATGCCAGAATCGCTTAAAATCTTAAATCTACTGGTAGCTGCTGCTTTTCTTCCTTCATCTCTTGTTTTGTGACTTTATCTTGCTCCTTCTCTTCCCCTCCTCGTCGTTCTTCTTCTTGATTACTCCAAACTTGCGATGCCTCCAAACTTGTATTGCATGTCATCATCGAGAAGAAACAATGACTTCTTGCTTTTCTAAAAGCAGTTTATTCTAGTCCGTTGTGATATGCCAAAAACTCTACCCTTGTGCGTAACATTCGACTTTCCTTATTTGCTACAGGTCGCTCCTTGCGTCAATAACAATAAAGTTAACTTCCTGTGGACTGTGACGTGCGGCAATGCAACTGCGCAACAAACGATAGAGTCTAGCGCTTTGTTCCAAGCCACTAGGACCCAGGCCACCATAAGAGTAGAGAGTGGCGTGCTGACTGGTGACGTGACCTGTAATTTCAACATAACTGGAAGTATGGACTACGATGCTAGTGTCCAGAGCTCCACTGCCGTGGACATCACTGCTCAACCCAGTCCCCTTAAACCTGTTATAGCTGGAGGTGTGGCCAATGTCTTTTGACTTAAATATGTACTCCCATAGTATTTTTCTTTTCAAGTGTCAAGCACAAGCTGTTATATAGGTACACACCATGACCATTTGCAAATTCTTGAATGAGACGGATTGATTCAAGCTGTTCACTTAAACGTGCAATGCAATGCCAACAGAAATCTAAAGGTTTTTGTTGTTGTTGTTGTTAACCTCTTTATATTAAATATACCGGCATATGCAACAAAAACAAAGTCAGAAGAGCGTCTAAGGGATAGCAAACGTTCTTTCCGACAGTACTGAATATAATGCCTGTGTCATTCTCCTAACGTTTATGTTTCCCTATTTCACCCATCCAGTATCGCTCCTTTTTCCTTTAAATTTTGACTTTGCGTGTGTCACTTTTAAAGGGAAATCGTACTCTGAAACATGTCTCAATACATTCACTCCTTATCAAAAATAAACGGAAAGATTTACGCTCTCTTCACGACGGTATAACTTTTTGTAGCTACTGCGCTTAGCGAGTCCAATGACTGAAAGTTCAAGGTGGGAGGATAGGCCCGCAAAGCGTGCATGCAGAAAACACACGCACTCACATACGCAGCACAAGTTTACACGGAGAGAAATATTAAAACAAATATTTTGGGAGGCACAGCCTTCCTTCATCAGTGTGTTACAGAGTATGAACCTAAGGTAAAACGACGTTGCAATTTAAAATAAAAAGTTGTTGGTGCAATTCGATACTATAGTAAAGGCAACCTCGTTTCCAGAAGAGGAGAGACCCTGGTAACGAGGTTGTAGAAAAGGTAAAAAATATAACGTAAAATAGAAAACGTCACAGTTTGAAAATTTCAAAAATTCGTGATATGAAAACAAAAGGAAAGGCATTTCATTTTTTCTTCTCTATTGATACCCAAGGGTTCAAGAGTTTGGCCTCTATCGATAAGACTGATATGCTTCGCAGGATTTACGTACAGTTGCATGTCAGTAGCACTGTGATCGTTAGAGAGGAATTGCTCTGATACTGCAGTGGGTTTAGAGCGTTTATTGTTTTGTTTTGTTTAGGTGATAGGCAAATTGGTCGCCAGAGTGGTAATATCACATTTGACGCCATGACCTACACCGTCGATCCTGACCAAACCACTGAGAGTTTATCATGTAACTGGGGTTGTGAGGACCATAGTGGTGGGTCCTGTTATTCCGTTGTGAACGCTGGAAGTTTAATCTTTGCATCAAGTTCTGGGTGTCAAATTGAAATAGCAAGTAGCCACTTTGCTTCGGGACAAGCGTACAACATCAGGTTTGTTCCAAGGGAAGTTAAAATCTACTGAAATGTCTGATTATATTTCAGGGGTAGTGACAACTTTCTTGTTATATAATAAATGAGTCGTCTACTTCTGAATCGGAGGGTAATCCCAGCCGGAGAGGAGTAGATTACCTAGCCTGCGTGGCAGGAGCTGGAAAGGGGAAGGGAATACGAAAATCGAGCGCGCGCGTGGAGCGAGGGGAGAGAGCGCGAAGAGAGGGCGCCCGCTGTCCCCTTTCCCTTTCCCTTTGTAGCACCTGCCACGCAGGCTATAGATTACCCACAAACAATCAGCTGACTGAGCAGGGAAGTTGAGGGAAGTCTGAGGACAATCTTTCATCCTCGGACATTGTCCTCTGATACTCCGAAAGCTGGAAAGGGATTGATTGATTGATTGATTGATTGTGTCGTTGTATACCCTGTTTTTTAAAGTGGGCAATCAATTCGGTTATGCAAAGAGTAGCAATGATCTCGGCTGCGGTAAGATTACAAGCAAATAATAATAGACAGAACAGTTTACTCGATGTTATTTCGATTTTATAACTTTTTGATTCGATTTAACACTAGAGACCTCAAATTTTAATTCCTTTTCCCTGTTATTCTCTTTTTCTCTTAGGGAGTTTTAGCAACAACGATGGCGACAGCAATGAAAACGTCGTTTTGTATTCTTTCGCGATTATTCCAATTTGTTGAAAATGCTGTCGAACTATTTGGAACCTATAATGCTACAAACGGCGTTAAAGTATGCAAAAAGAAAGAAAAAATTACCATCATGCGCTCACGTTCTCGAGACAACCTAAAACTTGGGTATTTCAAGTTGTTGTTTTGCAGAGGACGACAAAGAAATGTACCAAAATGTAAAACGCACGTGCAGGGCGATTATTTTTTGCTAACTAAACCCAGGAGGGAGGGAGGGGAGGGGGAGGAAATTAATCAGCGGTCCCAAGGGTGTATCCCTGAAATGCATTCCTAGGTTGTGTGTTCCCGCGCGGTTCTCCAAATAATTAACGCATAACGCCGCCCGGAGAAAAACGCCAGCCCGGAGAAAAACCTCTCGGAGCAGAGTAGAGAACCAACAAACTCAGCCCACATATGACACCTAGTCCGGGAATCGAACCCGGGACACATTGGTGGAAGGCGAGCGCTCTCACCACTGCGCCAACCCTGCTCCCCAAAGTCGGTAAATTTATGTTCCAATTTATATCTGGATGAACTTTATTGAAGTTGCTATTGACCAATGAAAACATTTCAAAACATAGTGCGAGACGAAGTAAACTTGCTATGAACACTCCTTGAAAACTCAGTTTTTGGTGCTTGAAGACTCCTTGAATACTCCTTGAATTTTATGTACACAAACCAGCACGAACTATGAATTACCCTCTTGCATTCAGTAATATTTGTTGACCTCAAAAACGCATTGCATCATCTTAATATTGTATTTACGAACTTGTTATTTCAGTGCCAATATCAGCAAAGGGTCACGCACAGCTTCGACATCCATAACATTGACCGTGGTGGATGGGCATCCACCCGCTGTCTGGCTCGACCGAGCAACCATCAAAACTGTGGCCAACCGAAGGCTTACGTTGGAAGGATATTACAAAACAAATATAAATCCCTCCAAGGTCGAATGGACATGCTCCCAAGAAAGAGGTGGACCTAGTTTAATCTGACCACGAGTCTCGATCCTACATACATTCTTTGATTGCACCTGACGTCACGGCAGCCAAGTTGGTGGAAAGAACAATAGCGAAAAAGTCTTTTGGGAATTTGACTCCATTATATGCAAACCTTGAGCTACATTTTTCTATTGTTTTGGCACCAACATGGCCGTCTTATCAAGTAACATATACAACATATGCTTTGTTTACTGGCTTTGGATTTAAGAGTAGCTTATACAGCTAATATCTCTGATATTTGCAGAGTTTGAATAAATTATTTTTGCATGTGATTCACCTGTGTTGCTTCTGCAAATTTATGATGAGATATCTCGAACGTTTTCGTGAATATTATTAATAAGTAATCACATGATTTTTCTCCTGCAATTTTGAATAAATAAGCCCTTGCATAGATTTTTCAAAGACCATAAATTGCACTTGCCCTTGAAAAAGGTTACTCGTGCTTATTTATTCCAAATTGCACTTGAAATCATGTGATTACCTATACGTATCTCATTGACCTCCACTTTTTGTTCAGTTTTGTTAATTAGTTTTTATAATTTTAGTATTTAAATAAAAAAAGTGTAACATTCTAAATTAATTCTTCTTTTTTTTCTTTTTCAACATCTAGGGTGAAATAAAGTATTCTTGTTGTTATAGTGCAATCAGAATCTAAATAATATAATATCTCCTTCTATTGTCTCTTCAGGATTTGGTTTTGTAGATCTGAGTGCTTTCCAAGTTTACACATCATTTAACCCCGGCGACGACTCCTTCGCGCTTTTGACTATCCCTGGGGAAATCCTAACACCAGGGGTCAGCTATCGATTTCGGTTAGCAGTGGATGATGGTGTCAAGGAAGGTGTAGCCTCAGTGATAGTGGAAGTAAGAACAGGCCCCACTTCGGGTTGGTTATCTGTTGATAAAAGCTCCGTGAAAGCTCTTGAAAAAGTTGTTATGTCAGGTTAGTACCGTATATTTCCATTTTTCTCAATAAACCTAAACATTTATTGCGTTTAATAAACTCTATCATGAATCCTGTAACCTTTCAGCTCCTCAATGGACCACAGACTCAGATGCTATGCCCCTCCAGTACAAATTCGGACGTTTGGTCAAAAATCAGTTTTGCCAGGTGTGGGGAACTCCTCACGCCGAGTTTGAAAGTGAAAAGATCGTGCCTCAGGGGTCTGGACCGAATAACATTCTCACCTTGTGCGTTATCGTCACGGACAAGTTCGGGTCTACTGCCATAGCAACCCTGAACATCACCTCAAGTGCCCCAGACGCGAGTGATCTGTCCTCGGCCACTGTCGACCACTTAATGGAAGACGCTGTTGAGGATCAGTTGAGCAGCGGTAACGTGGATGCGGCATTGGGTGCTGTGATCAGCATCGCCGACACAGTGAAGGAATCTAACGAAACCTCGGGTGAGTACGAGGAATATTGATGAATTTCCCCTTTCCCCACCCCCTCCAATGATCTCCCTTGACGGTTTCTCAGTCCAACTGATTAAAACTACCGAACTAATTCAATTGGTAAGCTCGAGTTTACAAATGACCGATGAATGTGAGATAACACACACAAGACAGAAGAACGAGTGTTTGAATTCCGTGTATATCCTCGACCCCAGCTCAGAGCATATTACGTAGACTGCCATTCGTCATGCGCGAAGGGAAAAACACTGGGGCCCAGAATGTTGACTTCCGCTTGAAACTGTGAAGCTAGTCTTTCACCCATTTAGAGGGCGGGAGAAAGCTCAAAACCTAATGGTTCGCTGGTAGCCACTATCATGTCTCCCTGGTTGGGGATAAACTATTTGGACCACAGTCCTAATTGGTTAACTTCCTGAAATCATTCTCAGATGGCCTAAAGCGTAATGTCTCTCAGAAGACTCAGCAAGTTGTTTTGAAGATTCTGGACGCTGCCGTTATCGATCCAGATACCGCTGGACCTGTACTGACGGCTCTTGTAACCACCGATGCACAGGTTGCAGAGAACAGGTACGAATCGAAGAGCAATTCAAACCGTAGCCTCCTTCCCAGCCGTTGTTTGTGTTGGTCCTATTTTCCCTCTCCACCAACGTCTGCTGAACCGAGCCGAACATTCCATCCCCATTGTGTCTGAGTATCCAATCAGGAGGGAGAATACAACGGACACAAACAACGGCCGCGAAGAGGCCACGGGAACTTAGCCACTGAAATTTAAAAGCCGCTATGTTATTGGTCAGTTCCTGGAATGGAATGTCTGGCTCGGTTCAGCAGACGTTGGAGAGGATTTGGAATAGGACCTACACAAACAACGGCTGCGAAGGAGGCTATTCAAACCGCGGCTACATTGAATACTAAAGAAATGAATGACTTTTTTCATTGCGACCCTGCTTGCTTCAAACAACAACACAGAACATGTTGGATCTTTTATAATCCTAGTTCGAACATGGCTAATGCAGCAGTGAAGATTGTACAAGGGTTTCAAGATACTGCCATTGACGAGTCCGTTGCGAATGACTTAATGGAGTGGATGGCAGATCTTGCTGGAGATTCTGTTGAAAGCGACACTGGTTTGAAGGAGGTATAGTGCAACCCTAAAACAGTGAAATCATCAGCATAACTATTGTTATTATTATGATCATTGTTATTATTATAAGTGAAGGACATAAAATTCAACGTGCTTAAATTGTAGGAGTCTAACTAAAAGTTTTACCGTATAATCAAAATCCGCCAAAAAACATGGCACTCGCAACAAAAAAATCCTAAGACCAATCGCTATCGTTATTTTAGTGAGAAAGATTCCGTTTAAAATCCGCTGAAGTTGCCACGATTTCAAGAGATAGCAACTATTCACCTTCTTTTTTAAACAATTACAATCCTACAGAACATGAAGAACTTCTTTGACGAACTAGCGGATAACATAGGGTCTGGCATAGTCCTAGGTGATCCTCCGCAGGTAGTTTCAGATCCCGGACTGGGAACCATACAGGTGCAAGTTACTACGTTACAAAATGTTACATCAGTTAGCAACGAGGCTGAAGCTACCACGTTTGACCCTGGGACTGCCCTAGCAGCACTGTTTAGTACCCCGCGCCAGTGTGAAGGAAGAACCTGCAGTGGAGTTAGTTTAAAGACCATCCAGTACACGAAAAATTTGATCACTGCGAACCAAAGCCAGCAAAATGATGATGTGGAAATTGTTAACTCTAAGGTATGGAGAAAATGTTGAAGAGTTCACTTTTTTAAAATAAAGCCGAAGCTAACCAGATGGACATAACAAGGTAAATAAAAACACCACGTTAAAAAATGTTTTGGCACAGCGGTAAATAAGAAACGTTAACACAAGAGCCTTTGTGCAGTCGTCCTTAAAACTCGAAAGAAAATGACCTTAAACAGCTGTACATACATACATACATCATACATACAGTAGTGTATTCCTGGCTCAAGGGTTAACCATCCTCCTCATTATTAACAGACCCAAAGTCCAGGGGAGTGGCTGGGTTTTCTCCTTGGAGAGGAGTAGGTGGTCCTTCGGTAGTTAAGGCTCGAAAGGGGGTTTGTTTGAAACTCTAAGTCTATTTAATTTATAGTTTTTTCATTGGCTAGGAGGTACTCAGCTTTATATTATCTTCATATAAGAATGACTACCAACGGAATTGTTACAGTTACTTCGATTCCAAGTGTTTTATTGAGAGCGAACCAGAAAACAGGCGTAAAGCGCAAACGCTGAGAGGCTAAATGGAAATTTGTCTGTGTAGGGAATGAAAAATGACTTTCACTCATTGAAGTAGGTTATGAAGACCTAGTTTATTTGAGATTTTGGCTCGTTTTACTACATTAGCAATCTAACAGCTTTCTGATTGCCCCACGCTTAAGTTCGTCGTGTGAACTGAAATAGAGCTCAAAATTACAGCAACAATTTTGATAAATTTGTCTGAATTAGGTTCCAGGGAACTGTCCACTGTTCACATTTCCCCCGAACTTCATGACCGATGGTCACTGAAAACGTGAGATCCACAACGAATTGGCTGGTTGGTAGCAAAATCTCTCTGTTACCGAGACCGAACTAAAGATAATTCGCAGTTTGCAGTAAACTTTCCACAAGTCGACCTCTCGATTCTAGGCCGCGAAGCGGTCGAGCGAGGGCGCGAAGCGGCTGACCGAGCGACGAAGTCGCGAGAGGTCGACTTGTCTCGCTTGAAGGGTTTTAATTTGCGTTTCGCGCCAAAAATGGGGAGTGGCATGACTCGCATTTGAAAAAAGCATCAGTTATCGCTTTCTCAATCAACCCCACGTTGGAATTTCAACTGCAAGTCTCGTTTTGTTGTTCATAATTACTTTGATTGACAACTTTATCCTCGAGGGTCCCGAAGATCTACTCTGATTGGTCTAAGCGCAGCGACCCGTTTTTGGGTCGCTAAAATTGGCGCCAATCAAGTATGAAAAGTCCTTCGTCCCGCGCCATATTAAATAGGACGAAGGACTTTTTTGAAAGTCTAAGTTTGCAGTTACAATGAACAAGTTGTTGTAGCCCAGACCTCTTGAAGAAATGGCCATTGAAAGTTTTTTTAGTTTTTGGTGAGACAGCTAATTAGTTACTTTAGTATTACCTTTTTCCTGTCATTTCAGTCAAAGGAGGGGTCAGAGACACTCAGCCTTCCCACGTCTTGGCCACCTCACTTTGCACTAAGTAATTGCTCGTGTCAAAGGTGGCCTTTAAGGCCAAACTGTCCAACTGTTTTGGTTATATCCGCTGCAATATAAAATTTCAAAAGGCGCACACAGTAAGACGCCCTTTTCCCCAATTCTTGCCACAACGGTTTCCCTACCATGATTATGTTTTGCATTTTGCAGGTGATGGGTCTTGAATTCAGCAACCCAGGATCAAAGGACAAGCTCAAAGTTAAAGGTCTCTCTACGCCCCTGAGGCTGACTTTCATCTTGTCAACAGTGCCATCGGGTAAACAGGCTGCGTGTAAATTCTTAGACGACTCGTTTAACGTCTGGGTGTCAACCGGCTTGACTGCGATTGGTCCAACAAACGGAAGGCTAATTTGCGAATCAACGCACGCTACGTTCTTTTCTCCGTCATACGATACCAGAACTGACAACGCAGGTGAGATTAGTAAGACAAACTTACTTCTAATGAAAGTTAAAAGATAATTCTTAACGGCAGGACTAAAAAACGAATGTGCATGCTCCGCCTTGTCGTGCGTTTCGATCGTTTGGTCAATTAACGTTTACCGAAGACAGAAATGCGAAAAGACCGTCAATTTCTACATCCACTAGATTGTTAGAACAATGTTTTTTCCTTTTCAAAACTTTAGTTGACAGTTTTAACTTTTTGACTGTGACCTTATTTTTTAATTTAAATGCCGTCTGTTTACTTCCCGCGAAATGCGAGTCATTTTGTATAAGCGCGCCTGAGCCTGCGGTTTATACCGCAGGTTAATGGACATGCGCATTGTGTTACTGATTTCTCTCGCTTTTAACAGCACGCTTCAGACTGCTCGTAGTCCCTTTCTGGATGATCGATAGGGCGCGCCAAAAATTCGGGACAGCCCGCCGCGTTGTCTTGTTGATGGCATTAGCGAATAGCCCTCGGTTATGCAAGAAGGGACTGCAAGCAGTCTGAGCGCGCTTAAAAACTTGCTCAGGACGAATAACCCCATGTAACTTTTTATGCCGTAAAACTCGCAGTCATCGGCAAATAATCTCGTATCCTTCACAGACCAGACTTACTTAAAATAGAAACTTCACTATCGTAGTCAAATACATTAGTCCCACCCATGAATGATCTTTAAATGAATCCTCTTATAACATTTGAATACGTACTCCATTCTTTTGTTTCATTTTTTTCCGGTTCGCAATAAACAGTAATCAATTAAGCAAACTGATCACAAAAAGAAGTTGCATAATTTATTATTCTTTACCATAATATTTGTTAATAAATCTCAATGAAAAAAAAGCAGAAATATATACAGAGAAAACTAACCAAATCTTTTACCTTGATGCAGCTCCAACACCACGGCTCCCATCAGACCAGGAACGGGAACAAGCAGTGCAGTTTTCAATTTCAGCTACGAACAATGTAAGCTAGAATCAAGGTTTCCTTTTATTTAAACAAACGGTTCTCTCGGTCCGGGGCCATTGACCTTTATACTGATCAATGATATACCATGTTCTATGACCAAAGATACCCTGCCATCTAAATAATTCTCGTATTTTTCTGTCAAGCTGCGGATAATTTAGCCGTCATCTTCCGCAAAAGGGGCTCAGTCGTCAGGAGCCCATCACTAGGAGCGTATAACTACCCTATGTTCCTGTCACGGCGTTTTCACAGACCAATCTATTTTTAGATTGAATTTCCCGCCAATATCAAATTCCCGCAGGAGCCCCGATGACCAATTACAAGTCGCTGCACGTGCCACAAGAATCTGCACGTGCAGAGCCTTTGTGTCTCGCGCATTAAAACTATTGTTTTGTGGCGCTTCCGTGCCCGTTGTCGTCCTCGTTGCCCATTTTCGCGGGAAAAGATAGTCTAAAAATAGACCGGTCTGTAAAAATGCTGTGACACAGGCTTAGTATGAGAGTTGTACGCTCCAAGTTATGGGCTCCTGCAGTCGTATGTTGAGACCGTAAAATGAAACCTCACTGTAGTCAACGCAGTGGTGAAAATGTAACCCCATCAGTCGTTACATCCCTATTAACGCATTTCCTTTTCCAGAGACTATCGAGAAACTGGCACGAGTGAGAAATGGTGAGATAGTTTGGTTAGAAAGGGAACTATCCACAATAAACACTATAAATGGCTGTGAAGCAAACGTTGTTTTGGCTGGAGCAGATTTAACAAGAGCGACTATGAAAATTCAATGTTTGTCATCTTACGTCTACCCATACGATCCTACGATCCCTCATTCGTTCCAGGCCTCTCTGTTGCGGGAGTGGAAAATTCCCCACCCCTATCCTCTGCCCATAGGAGTCTACAGACTGAATTACAGATAGTAGCAGTTCGGTCACCATAATCGTATTAGAAGCTAGCCGTTTATTTACTTTAATAAATGAAAAATAATTTAAGCGACAATTTTCATAAATTGTTTCAAGTTTGGTAAATAAATAAATAAATAAATAAGTAAAAAAAACGCAATATGTCTTTTCCGTTGTTTGAAAGCAGTTACACGAACGGTTAAAATAAAGAACAAACTGATTATGTCGGTCTTCTGAGGCACCCAAAAGAATAAGCTTTTACACAATGTTTTAAACGTTCGTTAAAGTGTTTATTTTCCTTGTCTTTGTACTCACTTGTGTTGTAATTGTTACTGTTAATTTATTGTCCCTGAAAAGCCTCACTGAGGAGGCTGAGGGAAGTCTTTCGATGTTATCTTATTTGACAGTTTGAATGGGATTTTGCAACCGATGAGGCTTTTAAAATCAAAATGGCGAATGTTACATCGGAAAGCTGTGCTGCAAACAGGACACGATGCGGATTAAAAGCGGCAAGACGCAAAAGGTAATTCATAAACACAAGTTTCTAAAAAGCAAAGAAAAAATCATATGGCCAGCATGCGCAGAAAAATTTAAAATCTAACTGAATAAACAAATGGCCTTTGCAGGAAAGGTTTGGGCTGTGAATCGTGAAACAGTCGGTGGCAATAGTGTTCAGGATGTGGAAGATCTGTTGCTAGTATTCTCTTCTAGTTTATTACAATTTCAATTAATCATTTATCTATTTTGTCACTATTTATTTGCACACAGAAAACATGTGAATGTACATCATTTCTTTATTCTTTATTTGTACCACAGGCGTTCTAATGCGCAACTGTACACCGCTGGACAAGTTCACCTATTGCCCGGTTACCCTAGCAGCGCGTCGGGAACTCTTCAGGTCGCTTTCTACGTGCAGCAGCCCGCGGGACAGTTTGTTGGAAACGTCGCGGTTCTGCCTCATGAAACGCTGATCGAAATTGTTATTACATACAAGGTAGAGCTTGGTAGCGCTATCGGAGCAAACATCACTGATGTAAGAGCCTCATTCACACCTACAACTCCAACCACCAGTTCTTTAACGACGGTGGTACAAGGCCAGACAGAAGATCCAGGAAGCGATACGAAGTGGATTGTGATTGGTGGTGCTCTGGGCGTGTTTGTGCTCGTTGTAATCGGCGTGATCGTTTATTGCTGGTAAGACATCTGGCCTTGTTTCTCCTTGTACACCCCTGATATGTTGATGCAAGAAGGCATCTAGTTCTTGTTCTTCCCAGATTGAACTGTGACCAGGCTCTATTTTCGTTGCGCTCGGTGGAATAAGCGGGAGCTGACAAGGGCGCTGCTGGGCCTGGTCGCAGCTTATGTCAGATCACAGGAAGCGACCTTTATTGCAGATATCAAACTAATCCCAACACTTTTTGTCAACCATTGCGTTTTCATACCGTCATATTAGTTGCAGACGGAACTTTCAGTAGCCTAGATGAGTAATGAAGTTAACTGAATACTTGGTAAAGCCTGCTCGAAACTTTGGTCACGAAAATCTTTCACACTACACCCCGTATGAGATGTTAAAAAATTGATTTGCTGCGCTTGCGTGGCACATCTTCTAGACGAAGGAAATCTTCTTTCATGTTAAGTTTAATGCATGATCAAGCTGCCAGAGAGAGTTTTTGAGCCTGTTTGGTATCTGTGGTAAGGGAGCGCGGTTACTAGTTGGAATTACTTCATATGCATTCTTTAAACAAGCAAACGTCTCACAGCCCAGCCCCTCACCCCACCACCCTCGCCTCTTCCCCCCTCCCCCCTCGTAACTCTAAGGAAATCGGGTGCAGCTTGCTGAGGATCTCTGGAAACAAGACATACTAATGGACAGGTTGTGAAATGAAAACACCAATATGGGAAGCTTGGTAGAAGCATGCCCCAGAAAAATGCAGCCAATTAGAATGCAGGAAAGCTAGCCCGGCGTTGGAGATTCGTCAGTAACCATCCCACACTAGGCTTATTACTATACGGGGCCTAAGCATTTTTTATGACATGGTATAAAATATTAATACAAAGTTTTCGATCTCTCGTGGAATTCCATTTCGTATGCGCACTCTCTCGTCTGTATACAAAGGCTTGTGTATATGCCCAAAATACAAGTGATTCATGGAATATTCCACGGTATTCCACTCGGAAACGTTTCATAAGTAGTATATGTACGAAGGGTGTGCCAGTAACGAGTCCAGTCAGCTGCATTAGGCTCAGTTGCGTTGAATCAAGATGTAGGACACGGGGATAGATTAAATTTTGAGGACGTACAGCACAATAATCAACAAGGCTTTTATGGGCCTTGTGCAACTGATCCATCCCTGGGTTAGGTTGTGAAAACGAAGCCGATAGACGTGGCCAAAACACTCATTCGTTTTTCTATAATTTCAGGCTGAAAAAGAGAGCAAAACTTTCTGTCGGCACTGAGGGGAACGAACCTGCTGAGGATGCTATGGTCATGGAAAATCTCCAGAGTTCCACACGAAGCAAAAAACAAACGCGTAGCAGCGCTTGGGAATAAACCGCTACATACAGGGCAATTTTCATTTTTTTAAATCGCTCTCTTTCGCCATGAAAGGCGCAGAGCAAAACTGTTGGGAAGATGTTGATCATTCCGAGGAATGAGCTAATTTGAAGGTTTCGGCATTATTTTATTCATGTTACCGAATTTTAGAGGTATCTTCAACTAAGTAAAAAAGTGAGGTAAATTGGCCACCGTAAAAACATTTAAAAGACGACTTTTCGAGCGAAAATTAAGCGCTTCGTAAATGATCATGCAAATACACCCGATACACGATATACACGGAATCTACGAACGCGTTTCCTTGCACTAATTGATCTTGTTTCCTACGTTACCATGTTTCAGCCATACCATAGAACGACTTCACAAGTTTTTGATTCGCTCTGATCTACTGAAGGCCTGGCTCTCGAAACGTTAGCTTTTAAATTATTTATTTATTTATTTATTTGCCATTTTCACAATATTTTTTAATCTTTTTGCGGTGGCCAATTTACCTTTTGAAATTAGTAAATCATACCTTAAAATATTTTGCATTTCCCCGACAAAGCAGCGCAACCAACCAACCGTTCAGAAACCAACCCACTTTAAGCAACGACGGCGGCAGCGGAGACGATAGCGCTAATGAGCTTAGTAAGCAGAAACAATCGCTCTGCACTTGCTACTTAAAACAACAAAGTGTAATGACCAAATTTCCTTGAAAAATATTACGCTCAATCATGAAATGTTTTAAACACGAGAATGTTCGTGTTTTGGGTTTTGGATTTCTTACATGACAAAGGTATGTACAGATAATTTATTTTTTATATCATTCATCAGCTATAGTTGTCAATAGTCAAACATTCAGAACCGTATCCTAGAATTTAAGAGCCAAGCATAGTAATAACATATAAGAAATGTCGCGGGGGTATTTGTTTAAAAACATTTGTCGGATTGACTTGTATCATACTACAGTATAGATGAAGATCTTGTGAGCACAAAACCCTTTTTGCAGTCATCAGGTTCAATCTATTCGTGAATTTTTTTGTCCCATGTAATGTAACCCACGCGACCGAACTCGGTCGCATAAACAAACTCATTGGTTTAACTGAAATGACATGTGAATCAGAGTATATATCTGATTCTTAACAGAAATTTCATTGTTTTAAACGACTAAGAACCAAACTCAAAGCTCAAAAAGATCCAGTTCAAAATAATAGTATGTTGCATTTTAAAACTGTAGCATACGTTACTAGTATTACTGTCTCAAAATTCTTCGTTAGCATTGAACACGTACAAAATGATGATGCAAACAGTTTCTTGAAAATTATAAATTATAAGGGTATCGAGTATCTTAAAACGAAGTTGGTGGAACATTTTTCATTTTTTGAAGGATATAGCTGCATGGTCTTTAAAATGTGTTGTCAAAAATGCTTCATTGTCCTTATTACTGTTTCAGCAGTAACTCGCTAAGTCGTATTCTCTTATTGTAAATAAGTACTTTTTTAATTGCATGGCGTGAAATCATTTTTTATCTTAAATAAAGTGTGGAAACATGAGCTAGTCGAAACAGTCTTTATTTGTCTGGATCTTGAAATATCTTGGTAATGGTAATAGGACCGAGTGGAGTCCAATTCGGTCTATAATTGTGTCAATAACAAAATGCTCGAATGTGATTGGTTCTTAACAGCCTTTATTTGTGTCTTAATTGGCTGCAACATACCCAAATAAAGTGACTGTCCGATTTGGTCTGTCCGATTACAGGTGTTTGTAATCGGACAGCTCAAATCGGACAGTTTGGACCTGAAGCAGCCAATTAAGACACTAATTGTGTCAATAACAAAATGCTTGAATGTGATTGGTTCGTAACAGCCTTTATTTGTGTCTTAATTGGCTGCTTCAGGTCCAAACTGTCCGATTTGAGCTGTCCGATTACAAACACTTGTAATCGGACAGGCCATTTGGGTATGTTGAGTAGTGGCTGCCATGTCATGTCAGTTGTCAATTTTCGCGCTTTGTAAAATAGCAACAATTTCCGTTGGTTATTTTGTACAAATATACATTTTACAATTTAAAAAGTTGACCTCTAGAGTTTCTCGCATTTTGTTATTGACACAATTAATTGATAATCGGACTTCGTGTCGTACAATTCAGGGGTAATCGTACTCGTAATTTCAAATCAGCCTCGCGCTACGCGCTCGGCCAATTTGAAATCACTCGCCCGATTACTCCCTGAATTGTACTCCACTCAGTCCTATCACCATTACTAATCAAATGGTGACGAGTGAAATTAGGAAATAATTTCACGAGTATATCATTTGAATACCTTTTAATATTATGGGTGACAAATTACGCTCACAATCGTGGGTTTTTGACTTGTTTATTGTATCGAGAACTCCACGGTTTGAAAAGTTTAAAGCACACATTTTGGCTAAAGTTCACAATCTTCTGAATTTTTCGACAAAATTAGCCCTTTGAAATCCTTCTTGCTGTTTATAAAATGTTTCAAAGTTGACTCAACTGTCAAATCTTCGTACATGATTGGCTATAATTCGTCATGAATGAACTGAAAACGGCGCCCGTGTAAAATGCGGTTAAAATTCGACTGAGGAATATTAGTGTATTTGTCTTCGTGTTAACACGTTTTGAAGTATAAATTGTCGCTAAAAGTTTATTATATCACCAAAGCAAACTGGCCTACATGAAATTCGTGAAATTGATTGTGCTCTTTCGTGTGTTTAGGTTTTCTGTAGCGTCTTTTAATGCTGTAACATCTTCATCCGTAACATGTAAACTGGATGCCATCTCGGCACTAAGACGTTGCCATAGGAATTTTATAATTTCACATGTGAAATTATAAATTAACGCTGAAATTTCGCGCCAAAATTAAGGAGTAATTTGTCACCCATGATATTAGTGCTCAAATCGGGCTGCTGATAACCAATCACGTTCGAGAATTTTGTTATAGCTTTGATTAACTGCCTTACGATTACAGATAAGGGGCTCAGTATTCGTAAACCACCCGAACAATCTCTGAGCAATTCTTAAACTTTGTCCCTTCAACCTAAGCTTGGTCTCTTCGTCCAATATATGCAGAAATTATTCTTTTATATCTTCGAAACGTGCCCATTGCTCATCATGATTTTTCCTCCATGACAATGGAGGAGAAAGTCCTCCTTCTGGAACAAATTAATGCTTAGGATCTTTTCCTGTAAAGAAGCCAATAAAAGTCCCGATTCAAAGTTTACTCCACAAGATACAATAGCTTGGACAGCAATTCTTTTTTCAAGAAATTTTCACCTTATAGCGCCTTAATTCAAATAAGAACTAACGATGATTCTTTTATCTCTGCATGTGACGTCCTTTCTTTTAAGAATCAATTTCGCGAAATTTTGCCATGTTTTAAAACCGGCGACCGTCATTACAGTTTATCTCCTGTTCTGCTGTTTTCTGCTTGGTGATATGCTTCGGAACGTTTCTACGATTGCATGGCGTATGTGCCTCATCTTCCAGCAGTAGATTATGGGGTTTAAAGCTGAGTTAAGAAAAGTTATTGTCAATGAGTAATTATACAGTCCCTTCATCACAATATGAGGACCTATTCCAATTACTATGGCTAACAAACTCAAGGCATGAGGTAAATAACACAGTAAAAACACAACATAGACGTAAAATGTTCCTAAGGCATATTTCTTTGCACAACTAAGTAATTCGTCATTTTGAGCAGCATGTTGGCTTTCTTGGTGAACTTGAGTCCGCTGTATTTGTAAATTATGGCGCCTCACAACTTCATAAATACTGCAGTAAAGAAAGGATGTTACAACCAGGCACCCTGCCGCAGCAATGGCGAATATTAAAGCAAACATGTTTGGGTCAATCGATAAAAATATGGACGAAAATATTGCACAAAGAATCCACAACGACGCTACACCTGTAACCACTCGAGTTTGCGTAACAAGTTCCTGGTATCGAAGATGAAGATGAAGAGCCGTATATCGATCAATGCTAATTGCCATAACTCCAAACAGCGAGGCTGAAGTGAAGAAAATTATGACAAATGTAAAAGCGGTGTAAGTCAGGCATCCCAGATTCTGGTGCTGAATTGATCTCGACAGCAAAACGACGTAAAATGGCTGGCTGAGTAAACCGATACCAAGGTCAGAAATAGCTAGACTAAGAAGCAGTGTTTTTAAAGGTGTCGATAAGGAAGGTGCTCTTCTCACAGCATGAATTGTTACACAGTTCAAAACGACTGTTGAGATGGCCAGAACGGCGTTGATAATACAGTTAGCCATTAGCGATGAATAAAGACACTCGACATCGGCGACTGAAGGAAGAAAGTGCAATAGCTCTTTGCAGAATGTCTCCTTCATCACCGAGAATCGATTCACGAATAAAAAACTGTCTTTACCGCTTGTCGTTTCAAATGGAATATACCCCCAAGTTCCGTGACTTGGGACAGACTAGTCAGTCATGATCAGTGAACAAAGCTTCTTCGCCCCGATAAAAATCGGTCCAGAATAATTTGTACTCTCACCAGTGGGAAGCACGGCTTCATAATATTGCTTTTCTTTCACAAATTTACTCATTAAATAAATAAAATGGATAATAATTATGCAATGCATATTCAAAGATAACTGAAAATATAATTCATTTCCGATTGGGCTGAGTCTTATCTCTTGATATCCCCGTAGATCAGCTTATTTGCCAGAATATTTATCTTTTATTCAGCGGAAAGTCAACAATTTAAGACATTTTCTCCTGAATAACATAAGTCACATAACAATAATTTCATGAAAATGCTTTTAATTTTAATTATAATTTAAAGTCTCTAACGGGTGTTTAACTCGTTTTAACACCTTTTCATAATCCGTGGAACAAAAGAAAGCTCGACAATAAACGAAGTACAATTGACTTCAATATGACAATTTAATACTTCCTTCTTATCGATCTACGACGACATGTAAATATTACGTCGCCTACCTGACTATCAGTGAAATTGCTATTTTACATATCGCAATTAGTCGGCTTTTTGTCTTATAGAAATTTAACATGTTGCCGTTTACATTGTAAACGAAATAATCAACTTTTTTTTACTGATTTTTCCTGCCATTTTATATGCTGCACGTTTCATCATGAATTACCATCATTTAAGAACCTTTCCAAATAAGTCAACTTAATAGTTGTATGTGTTACTGGTTAATAATTCTGTTGTCAATTCATTCATCCACTGTTTCTTTCTTTCTTTCTTTCTTTCTTTCTTTCTTTTTTTGCAATAGACCATTTTACAGTTGTCGGTGAAAGCGAGGCTGGGGGTGACCTTGTTTTGATACAAACCTACCTACTTTTCTTATGTAAATCATGTTTTTCTTATACTAACTAGTGTTTAATCAGCATAATTTCCATAAGAAAAGCAGGTAGGTATCAAAACAAGGTCACCCTAGCCTCGCATTCAATCAAAGGCCAGGGTACCGAGCAAAGTACTGTAAAATGCTCTATTGAACTTCTCACATAAGTGACACCAAAACTTCCGCTTGGGCATATGATATATAGGTCAGGTGTTGGCCCAAGAAAATCTAATTTATATATAGCGATAATACTAAAAACCCGTGGTCACCAGTGAGACCAAGAAGATGCATTCGTTAGTAAACCGTTAGACTGTTACCAATGAAGGATTCGCTGTAATTCCTCCTTGAAGCAAGCAACAACGTCTTACCCGCCAGGGCTGAGTTGCTCGAAGTATGGTTAGCGCTAACCATTGCTTAAGATGCATTAAAACCTATAGGTTGTCATGGTAT
>JAEMWC010000264.1:660000-682500 GCA_016490735.1 Pachyseris speciosa
CGCGATTGTGGCGGATTTTTTGAACATAAGTCGAGTTGATCTGGCTCCTACTGGTTTCGTGGACCCTTATTTGAGCTTTATTCATAACTTTCCTTCGCCAGTGGCTTTTGTGCCCCATGGCACTGTCAAGCTTCCCAAAAAGTTATTCTTTCTTCACAGGGTACAAAACCTAATGCTCTACATTCTTGGCTATATAATACATGAATTTGTACTTTTGCCACCTTTTGAAGATCTTTGGAGATCGCACGTCAAAAATAGTAAATTCTCAAGTCTCAGCGAGGTTTTCAGGAGCACCGGGCTTCTTTTGATTCCTAATGACTTTGTGTTTGACTTTCCTAGGCCTGTTGGAGCTCACGTGAAAATAGTTGGACCAATCCTTCCAGGCCCACCTAAACCACCCTCAGTGGAAACGGAATGTTTCATCACTCAGGGTGATCCCAAACAGCTAGTTCTAGTCTCATTTGGAACTGTTATTTCAAACTTCAAGTCTGATTTTGTGGAGACTGTCGCTTCAGGACTAGCTAATGTTCCAGCTAAGGTGATTTGGAAGCATAAAGGGTTATTACCTCGTAATGTTAGTGGAAATATCAGAATTGTACCATGGATGAGACAAAATGATCTCTTGGGTCATTCAGCTACTAAGGTATTTTTGACACACGGTGGGTTAAACAGTGTTCTTGAAGGGGCTTATCATGGAACACCTATGGTTGTGCTGCCACTCTTTGGTGATCAAGCTGCAAATGCCATGAAAGTGCTTGAGGCAGGGATTGGTGTTGTTCTTGAATTAAAAGATTTGACTCCAACTCTTATCACAATTGTTATAACTGAAGTACTTACAAACCCCAAATACAAAGAGAATGCAGCAAGAGTTTCCAAAATTATGCATCACAGAAGTGTAACGCCAACCACAGAGTCATGTGACTGGATTGAGTATGGTCTGCATAATAATGTAGGATTACATTTAAGGAGTCAAGCTGATAATTTATGGTTTTTTCAGTTATATCTCCTTGACGTCTTGCTTCTCATAACTGTCATTCTACTTGGATTCATTATCTTGTTTTATTTTTGCCTGAAGCACTTCATTCTTTGTGTTACCCAAATTTTCTCAAAAAAGATAAAAGCTGAATGACTCATATTTTTCAAAACAATTCTATTGCAGGTACAGTGGAAATAGTTACTAGATCTATTTACTAGATTTTGAAAAGCCTCTATGAGGAAAGTCAATAAAGGATGTATGTATGTAGATCCTTAATATTTAGTTATTGGGGTGACAAATTAAGTATTTCACAAAATAAATGTCTCGAAACATTTTGGTTGCATTTGATAGGTCTCTCAATCTCAATTCTTTTCGCAAAGTTCTTTTGTTGTCGCAGTCTCTTCTTAAAAAGCCTGATCAGGATCGCAGAAAAATGGTGGTCAAATTGTCTTGCAATCTCCCACCCCTAGATCTAGCTATTTACCTTATCAATAAATTGAATATGTTTTCTTTGAATAGTGCATGTTTGTATTTTCAATTGCCAGCAAGAATTAAAATATAATTATAGTTTTTATTAAATTATTATTATCATCATTATTAAAGTTGTTATAATTTGTCATAGAGTTAGTGCTGTCATTATTCAGTAAATAAATCAGCAAAGAAATAAATAATTATAATTGAATGAATGAATGATTGATTGATTAATTAATTAATGTCAATTGCGAGAGAGTGGACAAATAAATTTTAAAAAACATTCAACTTATATTACACAAAATGCCTCACTGGGTCTACCTTCATTGTCAGTAAGGACCTCAGGTCACCTGGGGCAGATCTAACGAAAACATTAATTAGAAATACAGACGCAGGTTATTTGAATTTCTGTGCGACTGCTCCAACTCATTCAACTTGTTCAATGAGGCCAATCATCGACAGATGGCAGCTCCATTGGCAGGCAATGAAAAATTTACTATCATGCTCAAGTTTATGAATTTGGTCATATGTGATATTGTTTTGAAGAGTATGGCAAAGATGATGAACTGTACAAAAATGTGGAAAAAATAGGCATCTTGTAGAATTTCAGTTAAATTTCATGGGTATCATAGTCTCAAATTTTTTGGTAAAGCTATTCTCTTGTCTCAATTCCTTTCTCAAGTTCAAAACAGCATCAAGTTAATAATAAGTAATGATAAAAACTTAATTAATGTGTCCCTGATTGCATAGCTTACACATTTTGTAAACTAATTGGGGACACCTATCTAACTGTATGTTAAAAATGATAACAAAAAATGTATGTAATATTACTTAAAACTAATAAAGTTAAATCCAGCAGTCTTGAATTTACCATTTCTGACCCCTAATGGGTTTTTTTTATTATTAAAGCACAGGTTAGGGTCCATAAGCACATGTATGACAAATATTTGAGCGGGAACTAGCATAAGATAAGCACAAACATAAGCAAGAGCACAAGAACAGAAGCTGTTTGTTTTCTTATGCTTGTGCTTATTTCATAAGTGGAAATGGGCATGAAACAAGCTGATAAACACATGAACTCATTAACCCTGAGCATCCATATGTCACTTATACTTGCATCTGGAGCTACAAGAAGGAATGAAATATGCAGGGGGTGATTTAATCATCAGCATGCTTTAAGTACATAAGTGCATGGGAAGGCAGCAGACACTCATTGTGTGAAAACCTTTAAAATGTGGCATAAATAATGTGAGGCAAAAGTTGCTCATTTTTATTCATCTTCTACTATTCAAAGAATTCCCATGTTCAGCAGCACTGCCTTTGTTCTTGACTGACTGCCTGTCAGTTCATTGAACCGATTTTTTTTTTCAGTTTCACTCAGTTGATAAAAACTCGGTCTTGTTCTTACTCTGGTGGAAAAAACCTTTGAGATAAAAATACTTGAAACAGTTTTGCACAGTGGTATCAAATGATTCACACCATTTTCAGGAAAAAGTGTTTCCTTGATGTTTTACAAAGGGTGCCAAGTCCCGCAAATTCACTTTGGGCCAGAAAGGGTCCAATAAGTGTTGGCAAGGTACCGCTCACAGGCCATGTTCTCCATTTAACCCAGCAGAGGACAAGCTAAAAGATTAATGGAACCGAGAGAGAAGAGAGAAAAAGGGCCTAGACATTACATTACTAAATAAAGATGATGATGATGACAATTCTTGCTTCTTGCAAGCTGAAAAACGTATGGAGTAAACTATTGTAGAGGAGGAGGGGGGGGGGGGGGGGTGTGAAAATATTAAAACATTTTACTTCCCTTTCCCCATTTTTCCCCCTCTTGTAACTTTTTCTCCCAACTCTCCCTCCCCCCATAAATTATTTCACTCTCCCTTCAAGCCATTAGGAATTCCCACTCCTTGCCCTCCCCTCCCCCACTTCCCATAAACCCCACCCCCTATTTCTCCGGGCTCACCTCAGCTGACCCCCTCTCCACCTCATTGTTGCAAAAACTTTACTCTGTGCAAAATGTTATGCCTATTATATGTCATGTTAGGTCTGTTGAGATCACTACACAGGCATTTTTCTATGATGGTTCGTGAGAATATACTTTCAGTCCAAAATTTGCAGATAGTTTTTACATATAGAAGGGATTCAGAGGCTTGATAGCTTTCTATCATAGACTCCCATCCCCCCCCCCCCCCCCAAATGTTTTTAATCTTGAGATCAAGGAAGCTCTCAGCATTGAATGGGAGCGGTCTTCCCAGAAAAGTTAACTCTTCTTCTTTAATTTGCAGTTTTTCACAAGTCTTTTTTCACTACAGTTTTTTATTCAATTTGCAGTTTTTCACAAGTCTTTTTTCACTACAGTTTTTTATTCAATTTGCAGTTTTTCTCCTCTGTTCTGTTTTTGTGTTCTTTCTGAGAAGCCTTGAACAGCCTACTTCAAAAGAGAGTAGGGGCCTGGGAATGAGTTTTTTAAATTGTTCCCACTACATGAAAGAGCATCTCAAAAACGGTTACCTAAAAAACCATGAGGCTGTTCAGTTGAATAGAAGCTGAACAAAAGGCTTTTATATGAAAATAGTGAAAATTAGAGACTTTGTATGGAGTGGGGGGACGAACTTTCCGAAATTGAGACATTTGCATTCCAACCTAAATTTAAAAAGGGAAAAGTGGTTGATTTGCATTCATGTTGGCGGCTTTTAAGCCAAACACGCTCTAACACTTGCTGAAACTACTAATTTTGAGACGCTCTTTCTTGCCTGACTTGTGACAAGCCATTATTGATTTTAAAAATGTTCTATAGTCGAACAGGCGCGCGAGAGAGGGGTTAGAGGAGAGATCTCCCCTGGTCTATTGTTGACTAGTGTTTTTTTTCCTGCTCGCTCCAGTATCACCGCGTTGTTGATGACTTATGTTCAATTCATTAATTCTTCAGAAAGGGACTGCAAGCAGTCTAACAATTAGTAGACCTAAAAACAGTAACAGAAATTACATTTTATTCAACTATACTCAATTTTAAAGCTGAGATAACGAAGTTAACGCCTTAATTAAAAATTCAACTGTCCCTAAACACACACCATAGTGACTCCAAAAACAAACAATAACAAAAGGGTGACAATTTCGAGAAGATTAAGTTGGTGACGTCTCAGTTTGAAATAAACCAAGCTGGGGATTATGAAAGCTAAAACAACCGAAACCACGCTACCATCAATTGCAGTTAATAAAGAAAAATGTGGAATGAAAACTGCTACGATAAGCGTCAGAACTACAACTGAAACGCACAAAACAACGAGGCAGATCATATAGAATGAATAACAAAATTTAGATGACAGCCTTTCAAAGATCTCCGATTCCTCTAACAAACGAAACATGGGTTGAAGAGAAAAGGAATAGGAAAATATAAAGCTTATCACAAAACCCAAGGCAATAATTATGCGAATTGGTCCAGAAGGTAAATTATTGACAATTACTTCATTTGTGTTGAAACCGAACCACAGAAAAGCCAGAAGCAAAGATGGAAAACGTAATGTTAACCACTGACTGCAGTAATTAAGAGGCTCCAACCTACAGCCTTTCCAACTTGGGATCTGTTTTCCATGTTATCTTCCGCTGACGGCAGTACTTCAATACAGGAATAGCTGTAAACTATAATACCAAGGGATATTATCACTCCCTCTCTGTTCCAAAACAGAATTGCGGTGATGTCCCACTGATGAAAATGCGTAACGCTCTGCCATGTAACGACTGCCACTGTTACAAATAATGCGATGATCCCGACTGTGCTTAGCCAAGCAATCGGTGAGTGCGCCTTAAAGAATGTTGTTGGCGACACAAGCAAGGCAGCGAAGCAAGTCCATGTGGCTTCACTGACTGGCAGCCAAGGCAGGATATGAACCATGAGCGATCCGCAAAGAACTAAGTAAGAGGATGAAACCAAGAAAAGAGTCAAGTTTAGTAGAAAATCAACTACGCAACCACCGTAGTTCGGGGAAAGAACTTCACCAATTTCCTTCCAGTTAATCCTAAAGCGTTTTCTTTGTATTTTCTCGTCTTGATCGTAGAGACATTCTACGATTATTTTGCTTACAAACCAGTAGATGAGCGGGCTGATAAAAAGAAAAATTACCGCTATTATTCCACCTTTCATAACTACGTACGGCATCGCCAACATGCCGACACCAAGGGTGAAATTAGTTAGCAACTGAATAAAGGGATTAGTTTCTAATGAAACTGTGGTGCTGCGTCGGTGGGGGAGTGAAACACGAAAATTTGGTTTATCAACGGAGTTGATAATGTAAATTGACCACCGTACAGGGATTCGATTAGCTGACGTTTCGAGCGTTAGCCCTTCGTCGGAGCGAATCGAGGAATTGTGAGTTGTGTATGGTTTATATACAGGAAATGGAGCTACGCTATTGGTGGTAACATGGTAACGTGAAAAACATGAATAAATTAATTGAATGAAAAGCGCTCGTTGACACCGTGGGGATTAAGAGTGCCAATTTGAAAGATCAGTTTTTGCTCGAGATTTTTACGGCTTTCCGTGGTACCTTGATGTAGGGAAAGGCCGGAGATCGACATGTGTTGTTTGGAATGGTTAGGGAGATTAAAATGCCGAGCGACAGGTTTGGATGCGTCTTTGTCATCTTTCTCAACATCACGAAGATGTTGCAAAATGATCCAGAAACTTCTAGAATCTTTTCGGAACCACCACTGATTTCATTCAAACGCGACAAAAATGTAGGTAACTTTCTAGTTAAAAGCGCATTCAAAACGACTGAACAACCTGGCACTTTTAAATGCGCGCGCTCGCGATGCAAAACTTGTCCTTTCATTCAAAACACTGACAAAATATCGGGCCCTAAGCGATCTGTTAAGATCACTGATCGTTTCACGTGTACCTCCGCAAATGTTATCTATTGCATAACCTGCACATTATGCAAAAAGTTATACATCGGCGAAACAGGAAGACGACTAGGTGACCGATTCCGAGAACATCTTCGTGATGTTGAGAAAGATGACAAAGACGCATCCAAACCTGTCGCTCGGCATTTTAATCTCCCTAACCATTCTAAACAACACATGTCGATCTCCGGCCTTTCCCTACATCAAGGTACCACGGAAAGCCGTAAAAATCTCGAGCAAAAACTGATCTTTCAAATTGGCACTCTTAATCCCCACGGTGTCAACGAGCGCTTTTCATTCAATTAATTTATTCATGTTTTTCACGTTACCATGTTACCACCAATAGCGTAGCTCCATTTCCTGTATATAAACCATACACAACTCACAATTCCTCGATTCGCTCCGACGAAGGGCTAACGCTCGAAACGTCAGCTAATCGAATCCCTGTACGGTGGTCAATTTACATTATCAACTCCGTTGATAAACCAACTTTTCGTGAAATTAGTTAGGTTTAAAACGGCCTTCCACGTGGGCATAAGGTCGAGTGATTGGTCGAGTTTAGAACTACCGATTTCTGAATCTTCATCTGACGAACTGTCAACATCTGATGAAAGAAGCTCAAGGATGGCTTCTTCGTCGCTGCAGTAGTACATGTTATGTTCTTGTTGGTCCACAGATGGGCACCTTTCATTCATGTTTTGGGTTTCGTCCTGGTAATAAAAAATAACGAATTACTTTAAGCTTGTACCAGGGCGAAATTTACATATAGAGTGTATCGAACAGAGTAACCTGTGATTGGTCACCATCCATGACGGATTACGCTTAGAAATATAGCGCGAACGATCTAAATTTTGAATCGTCCTACAAAAGGAGTTTAAATAGCAGAAATAGTTTACATAGCAAAAAGTGTAATAGTATAGTTTATGCCTGATGGATAAACTGAAAGCATACTCGAGAACACACTGAGGCAGCCCACACAATCTGTTTTTATAACCCTTTGTTATTTTTGTATGCGATTTACCGTATTTTTCGTACTATAGGGACGTATCGCCAAATATATGTACGTACCAATGTAAATAAACGTTAAATTTGCCCGCCGTGATTGTGCCTCATGAGGAAACGTCGGTAAATCCCATACATTTGCAATAAAATAACTAAGGGACACACAGACAAATTGTGTGGGCACCCCGTGCTCGTAAATTTAAAGAAATTTCGAGTTGTTCCAACAACAGTTGAACCTGATCATTACGAATGTCTCGCTTTTAAAGAATTAGTTAAGTTATTACTCGGTCTAACAAGCATTATCTCAAAAGAACAGTGGTGTACAAGGGCTAGAAGCAGACTTCCATTGATTTTATCCAGTGTAGTCCACGCATAGCCTCCCACGCAGTGAAGTCGTATTTCACCTCCTCCCCAGCGATGTGAAATACGAGTCCCCAAAAAACGACTGCATGGGAGGCAAAAAGAGGCTATAACGCTTCTGCGCATGCGCGCTGCAACAGCGTTTTGGATAAATCCTTCGGGCTGAAACTAAATTCGCTTGAAATTGGTATTAATCTGTCGAGTTTTTCCATTGTATTTGGCCATCCGCCGTTCTGGTCGTGCTAATTGCGACCTTTGCTCACTGCAGTATGTGTTGATGTTTTTAGTGAATCGAGAAAAGTGGGTAAATAACGAAAAAATCATTTGATAAATTGAATCTACAAAGTGACGACGTGGAAGACCGGCGAATGGGCGTTCTCTACAGCCACTAGAGGCAGAGAAACTCAGCAGATCAGTCTGGTGTGGATCTAGAAGTCGTGTGTGGCTCTGAAAAAGAGTTTAGCAGACGTGGAAACTGTTAAAAGGACACAAACTATTAATTAGAGGCCATATTGGCGTTCAGTCGGCCTTCCAAGAAGCAATCAGAAATTGCAATTTGCTACGTAACTGATTCACCTACAGGATTGTAATATTATCACAAAGCTAAGTTAGCATAACGAGATCTGAATTCCTTTCCCAAGTTAACAATAATTTCGATGACACGCGTGAGAATTGTGAAAACCTTAACTCAATCTAGACTCGCCAAAATGTGTTAGGCTTTGCAGAATTCGAAATATTTTGCCCGCGGCCTCCAAAAGCGTAACCCGCATGGGAAATATTCTATTGCCTAACTTTACGATGGATTTTCTCAGAAACCAATGGAAATATTCAAAAACCTTTACACACTTTGTTTTTACTGTGGTAAATTTGGGGGTAATCTAATGTATTACGGTGAACGATGTATTATAATTTTTGGGCAAAGTGTCGCAATTTGTTCCTCGGACTCTGCTTGAAAGCTTGTCTCCAATATATGCAAATGAAATACACAACAATGCTGCCAGGGGAGCTGCATGTTACGGTGGTATGGGCTCTTTCAAAACTAGAAACGCGGTGGCACCACGAAGACTGGCTGCATACCGTAGCTCATTTCACTTGAAAATCAGTTTAAAATTGCTTTCCAACTCCGTAGGAAAACCGGCTGTTGTGTGGCTGGCGTTTTACACGTGAACAGAGCGCTTGTGAAGAGTCTAAAGTCACTGTAGCTTGATGGAAGTGATAGACAATTTTGAAACGCGTCCAGACTGGGCAAACTTGTTTCAATAGAGAGCTTCTTTAAAAGGTTCGAACTAGGAACGCTTCTGAAGTTGTGTTCTCTTTTACACTCGGCTTATGATGCACCACCAAGAATGCTGTTAGGCGCTTATTGCCGCGAGAATAAGTAGCGTTTACGCTTTTCAAATTCGTTTCAAAATTTGCGAACCTTTCATTCATCGTTTCGGATCACTTCGCAGTATTGCATAAACAATTTGTCATGAGATCCGTAGAGGTATAATCGCTACTTCAACCGAGAACTGGCTGACTGAGCTGTGCAAACCGGCTTGCATTCCCCCAAAACAATTTCTTTGCAACTTACCTGACGAAGTAAACGACAATCCTCGTGACTGGCAAGCTGCAAAGTATGTTCTGGTGGGCTGGACAATGCATTTCAGCAGCTTGCGCAGTGCATTCTGGTAAAAAGCCATTAAAGCAAAACGGACGTGCAAACAGCTGTTTCATAGGTATATTTACGGAACAAAGTACCCTATGATTGACTGATTGATGCAGTGATGCAATTTAAATATATACTGCAGACGCGGTTAGCTCAGTGGTAGAGTACCAGTCTACCGTGCGGGAGGTCGCGGGTTCAAAACCCGGCCGGACCAACACTCAGGGTCTTTAAATAATTGAGGAGAAAGTGCTGCCTTTGTAATGACATCTGCAAATGGTTAGCGCACGCACGCACTGTTCGAAAAGAGTAGGGAGGGAGGGAGGTCGTCGCTATGGCGACGAGCCGCTTCTTAAATTACCCGGTCTTTCGTCCGTCACCTGCCCCGTGCCCCGCTCGGAAATAAATACGCGTGACACTGAATTTCCTGAAATCTCAGTGCTCATAGTCCGCTCGTTATCCGATTGCGCCATCCAGGCAACTGTTAGGTCAACTAGAGAACTTTGTGATAATTAAACTCACTGCGCCGATCACGCATGTTTGTTTATCCGATCTAGTCAGAAATTTCTATAGAATTTATACGAAATGCCTCATTCTAACTCCCTGAAAAGTAGATAGATAGATGATAGATAGATCAACCTTTACTGATTTATACCGCTCAGGGTAGCCCCTTCAGATACAAAAAGCAGTCTGCTATCGATGGAGCCTTGAGCACAACAATGTACTAAAACTACAACATACATACATACAAGCATTACACTGGTACTGATAATAATATAGATAGAAAACTATGTACAAATACAATATTTAAAAGTTAAATAAATACGAAATACCATCAAGATAGTTCGTTAAATAGAGTGCAACCATAGTAATAGAAAGATCTTTTTGCGATCTCAGTCCTCACAGCAGGCGGATGTAAAAGGTTGCTTTGTCTAGTAGCGCGCGCATGAATTATATTATTACGTTTAAAATATTCTTTAAAATAATGGGGACATCGACCTTGCAGGCATTTCTTAACGAGTTTAAAAACAGATTTACGTCGGCGCTCCTCCAACGTGGGCCATTTCAGAACGTCCATTGCCGGGTTGCTGCGCACAGTTCTTGCAACTATTCTAGCAGCCCGGTTTTGGAGGGCTTCAAGGCCTTGTTTGTGACCTTCACCGCAACAGCCCCATACACCGCTTACACAGTATTCTAAAATTGGCCTAATTAGACTACAATAACTATATTTGCACTCTCTCTAGAAAGGCTTCTACGACGCCTGCCGAGGATTCCTACGCGATTTCCCGCCTTCGAAATAAGGTGCTTTATTTGCTCGTTCCAGCTAAGGCGGTCATCATAAACTACACCGAGAAAAGTGAAGTGAAAAACCCACTTAATAACATTGTTATTTATAGTAATAGAAAAAGTGTTTACGGCAGATAATCTAGGGACGGTTCCAAAAAGCATAGCTTCAGTTTTTGTTACGTTAATAAACAGACTATTAAAAGAAAGCCAGTGTTCAATTCTAGACAGTTCAGCATTCAGCTTATTATATTTTCGTTGAGAATTGTCAAGCGATTATGGAAAGAAACGTGGCTGCATGGCTGACCATTTTTTTTGCGAGCTTGGGTATAGTATGAAATCGCCATATTCTCGACACTCGAAGACGGAAAAATTTTGTGGATTTGGCGCGTAGGCTAAATGCCCTGCAGTCTGATTGATCTCTCAGTTTTTGAACGCGTAGTACGGCCGTTGGCTTACCGGACAATGGCCGAAATCGATCCAAAACGGAGCGCTTCTAGGGCGCATGCAGCAGAATTTGGAAGCTGGCGCGCATCGGACGGGTAGGCATACAATCTTCGGTCTCTCTGGTGGCAATTTGAGGAAGGGTCGATTTGTTTGGAATTTTTTGGCCTTCACGTGGTGAGGGTTCGTTCAGAGCTCCCCTGCCTTCAGCTATTTTATAATGTACAGTACTCGTACGAAAAAAATTCAACGAAATAGCGTTAAAAACGACGGCTAAACTTCAACAAGGAGGCTATGGAATAAAGGTAAGAAGGCTTTACAGGTTATATATGGCGCACTTTCAGTTGAATTAATTTCAATCTGCATATATTACATTCCGCATAATTATGACATGCCGCAAGTCATGTCACATGCCATTCCGCAAACTCTTTCCCCCTTTTACTCTCACCGAGCTGTGGGAATGGTAAAAACGATACGAAAACAATGTCGGAAAACGATTTCTCCGTTTTCGTATCGAAAGCGCCGTTTTCAAATTTATCCGAATTAGAGTCCATACCACCCATACCAGCTGAGCTGGAAGCAAATATTTGTGATAATACACTCCTGCAGTTAGTTAGTTAGTTAGTTAGTTAGTTAGTTAGTTAGTTAGTTAGTTAGTTAGTTAGGATTTTACTTACTTTACTTGGTTCATGGTTCATTTATTTCACACTATTTGCATAAAATTAACATAGAAAGAAAAGTATAGTCACAACAGATGATTACAAGATAAACTAATTACAGTACGGGTTATAAAATGTGTGTGGTGGTCAAACTAGCGAAGGCTTTCTAGTTGACCACCACCTATTTTTAAGTAAACGAAGAAATGACACTGAGCTTTACTGTGATATAGTAGGAAATGTTTGTAGAACCTAGGACTAATGTACAGGAGAAAATTACATGTCGTGTATTTCATTTGCATATATTGCCGACAAGCTGTCCGGTTTCGAGGAACAAACTGGGACACGCTATTTGGCAACTTTATAAAAAAGCTAGAAGGTGTCTTTGCATCAATTGAATTCCAAAAATAATGGTCTAGTTTTGTTATTAAAGACTATTTGAAGGTACTGAAACTGTTTCCTGTCGCCTGTTGCTACGTATGGCAGGGATGGAAATGGATTGAAACTTGAAAAAATGGCCAATTTTTTCAAGTTTTGATGTTACGTCTTCAAAAAATCCTCAAAAAATTTATTATTGCTAGCCCTCTCTGATAAAATTCATTTGATATCTTCGTCGTAGCTTTACAGAAGCATTTTTTTACGAGTAAAGCCTCAAAGTAATGATTTTAGCACAGAAGAGGAGCAGCGAAGGTCGTCGTGAGAATCAGAAAGATGTTGCGAGCGAGCGGGAAAAACGTTTCTCTTCGTTTTTCCCGCTCGCTCGCAACATCTTTCTGATTCTCGCGATGATCTTCGTCGCTCCTCACCGAATCTGAACGCCTTGAACAGGCAACAGCGGTCAGCTCTAGACACAAAAAAGGAGCCATGTACTGAGGCACTGAACGCGCTCCAGTTACGTATCTTTGCGTGGGCTACACATGGAAAAAAGTAAATGGAAACGTAATTGTTTATTTACACAAACTGTTTAACATGATTGCCTGTGTCATGAGCCCTAGTTACATGCAAGATCCGCAGCTTAGTACCGCATTGCAGATCCATCAGACAGTTACGTCCAGCACGCAGTTTGAGGTACCCCAGGTTGTCCGGAAATTTCGGTTGCTGTCGTTAATTATCTACTGCAAGTTAAATTATTTTTTCCGTAACGAGTTCCCCTCCGAAATCTCGTTGTACTTTTAACTAGACACTGTTAAGAACTTTTAAGTCGTAGGTGTCAAGGAACGGCGAAAGCCGAGCACTTAATACTCATAACTTGTTAGTTTACACACCTAGCCAAAGGACATCAACGTCCTGATACTGGACATCACTTAGTGGTTAAAACGCAAGGAAGAACTTAACGGATTTTAAGTCGTATTAAGGAGGCCCGCAACAGGTTTTTTAGCCTTGGGGTGTACCTGTCGAAATAGAAATTTCCTACAGAAGACAATTTTCGTTTTCTTTAACACTACAGCATCTTTTCGATGTATGATCAAAGTTCATTTTCTCATTGGTTTCCAAGGAACAGCTGTTATCATAGCGACGATAACGCATGGTCGCACATTTTGAAAAAGGTCAGTTATATCGAAATCCAGACGTAAAGCTTTACGTCTTCATTGCTTGTTTATTAATATGTGGGTACTTGAGCCTGAGTATTAGCTATGCCATGCTGATGAGGCCTAACAAGGCCGAAACAGCTGTCCATGGCTGCTAATGCTTGGGCTCAATCTTTGCTTTGGTAGATTTAAGGGGTAATGCCCGCTACCTTGTGGCCTTTGTGCCCTTAGAGTGGCTTCAGCTTACTTGATCACATTAATTTGTGAAGTATCCTTGTCAGTCCAGCCACATCCCACAAGCTTTACGTCTTCATTGCTTGTTTTATTGATATGTGGGTACTTGAGCCTGAGTATTAGCTATGCCATGCTGATGAGGCCTAACAAGGCCGAAACAGCTGTCCATGGCTGCTAATGCTTGGGCTCAATCTTTGCTTTGGTATATTTAAGGGGTAATGCCCGCTACCTTGTGGCCTTAGTGCCCTTAGAGTGACACTTCACAACGAAACTTAATAATAATAATTTAGAACTTATATAGCGCATTTTCCATGTGTATATGATCAAATGCGCTTTACAAGCAGATGAAATTGGAATTTAGAAGTGTTGGTTTTTGAGGAGAAGGGAAACCGGAGAACCCGGAGAAAACCCTCTCGGAGCGGAGAAGAGAACGAACAACAAACTCAACCCACATATGACGTCGAGTCCGAGAATCGAACCTGGGCCAAATTGGTGGAAGGCGAGTGCTCTCACCACTGCGCCATCCCTGCTCCCCTTAAAGAGTGTAAACTACTCAAGTCTCGCTACTTGTAGGCAAATTAGAAAAGAATCTGTAAGAGCGTTTTCACGTAATTTGCAATTGAGCTTTTAAAGGCCGGTTTTGCTCGTTCCCGCATTTTTCTTCAAGCTTTACAAGAAAATGTTTAACTTTTACACTTTTCTTCTCCGATTAAGGCTCACATCACCTGCTGGTTCCTCTCCATCCCCCTCTCCACCATATTATTTCAAAAACGTTCCTCTGTGCAAAATGTTACGCCCATTATGTGTCATGTTAGGGTTGCTGAGATCACCAGACATTTTTCTATGATGGTTCGTGAGAATTTACCTTCAGTCCAAAATTCTCAGACAGTTTATACACATAGAAGGGGATTCAGGAGGATTCTCTGCTCCGAAGCCTTATAGTTTTCTATGATAGACTTCCCCACCCCCAATGCTTTATTTTTTCAGCTTGAGAACAGAGAAGGTCTCAGCATTGACTGAGAGTTAAGAATGAGAGCGGTCTTCCGGGATAAACGACTCACAACCTCGTTCCCAGGGCTTTTCCCTCACTTGGGGCCCAAGAGAGGGAAAAGCCCTGGGAACGAGGCACCCTCGTTCCCAGGGTCTCTCCTGGACGACGAGCTCGTTGAACAACTCAAACAAGTTAATTTATCAAATGAAGAATGATCCTCGCATTTGTTAACGCAATTTATGCAATTGCGGAAAGAAGCCTGAAAAAAATTCAGGACTTCAACGGGATTTGAACCCGTGACCTCGCGATTACCGGTGCGATGCTCTAACCAACTGAGCTATGAAGCCACTGCCGTTGGGAGCAGATTACATGCCTTCTGATTATAAGAAATGGCTTCAATTTACACTCAACCCGCGGATGCCTTAGCTACGCATGATCCTGAATTACAAGGAACTTAATTTTACGCTTCCCAATGAGGATTAGAAGTTTAGAAAAGAACAAATCCGGTATATCTTTCAGGCAGATATTAATCAAGGCAGATATTAAAATTCACTTCTGTTCTGTATTAGTGTTCTTTCTGAATAGCCTCCTTTAAAAGATAGTTGGGGCCTTGGAATTAGTTTTTTATTTTCTAAAATTGTTCCCACTACATGAAAGGTCATGAAAGAGAATCTCAAAAACGGTGACATAACCAACTTTGAGGCTGTTCAGCCGAACACAAAGCTTATGAAAATCGTGAACATTAGAGACTTTGTATGGTGTGGAGAGAACGAACTTTTCGAAATAGACATTTGTATGGCATTTTCTTGATTTTTAAATTCATGTTATCTGGCGGCTTTTCATCCAGACATGCTCATACTGCTGTAGTATGTGTTATGTTCTTGTTGGTCCACAGATGGGCACCTTTCACTCATGTATTTCGTCCTGGTAATACATGCGAATAGAGTATGTCGAAAAGAGCAACCAGCGATCGGCAGCCATCCACGATTACATATATCCACGAAGTTGAGAAGTTTGCTTATTTTGGAAGTCATCCATGCTGAATTAATTCCGCTGAAACGTCGCCTCTTGATTGCATGGGGCATGGCTGGCGGCCAAGTCTAAGAAAAGCTTATTCCAAGTTAGAACAGCATCATCAATGTTGTCTTCATCATCAACCAATTTCCAGCGGACGATTTCCAACTCTTGCAAAAAGGCATCGCGATCGTAATTCTTATGCGAGCGATATTCGAGGCTTTCCCACTTTAAGAACGCAGTGAACCAAATAATGGTCGCTGATTGCTAGCGGAATAATGCGCCGATCAAATCGAAACTTCAACATCCCCCCCCCCCCCCCGGGCAAACCCTGGGCATTTGACTATTTTCTGTGCCCGGGGAGTGGGGAATTTGACAGGTAAGGCCTTCCCGGGGTGGGGAATTTGACCTTTGCCTGGGTGGGGTGGGGAAAATTGAACTGGAAGTGTCAGGTTTCAAATGTTTTTTTTTTCTGGCGCCGAAGTCGCTAAAAGCTATAAACACGTATAGAGATATAGCATTTGTGAGCGATTTTCTTAGAAAAAAAGGTCTTCAAAAGTTGTGTAGTGTTTTTGAAGGTATGTATGCAAAGTAGAGAGGGCTATTAAGGATTTTATAGATTGTATATAAACGATGTAGATTTTTTATACAATGAGTCAATCTGCGGCTTTGTCCCGCGTTTGGGTCTGCAGAGGTTTTTAGAATTGCCATAAAACAGCAGTGAACAGTGAAAGAAAAAAAATACACTGTCGAATGAAAAAACAGCCGCTTTGGCTTAAACTACAGAATACCCTGCCACTCGAACAGTCTACATAGCCGGCTAACTCATTAATATGTATTTCTAGTTCTTAAAGCGTACCGCGTACCTCGTAGACAGGTTTCCATTTTGGTCTTTAGGAGGGGCATTTGACAGACAAATTTGACGGCATTTGAACACCATTTCGGCCCGAGAGGGTGGGAATTTGAACGTTCCGATCTTCAAAAATTCAATTGCCTGGGGTTTGCCCGGGGGGGGGGGAGGGGGATGTTGAAGTTTCGAGTTGATCGGCGCATGATAACACCATCATCAGCAAAGCGGTGCTCATTGTTCACAAAGATTATAAATAAATTACGTAAATGTTATAAATAAAATAAAATTTAATTTAATTAAATCGTCTTATAACAGTTATAAAAGGAATTTAATTCATATTGCAGAGAGTGCAATAGTATATTTCATGCCCGATTAATGAACAGTCATTGACACAATCGAGTTGTTCCAGCAACATTACGAATGTCTCGCTTTAAAGAATTAGTTGAGTTGTTTTTGCTTGATCTACGTAACATTACCATGTTTGTGGACAAATAATCTTTTTCTCACTTCTTCTTTAACTGGCCATCTTGTAAAAGAGGACATTGTGCCAGCTGAAAGAACTGGGGACGTTTTCGTCAAAACCCACAGCAAGATGGAATGGGAGCCTGAACTATGTGAACAGTCGACCCCATAGCAGTAACCAAGACAACACAAACTGTGACGTCAGCTTGTGAGCCGGAATAAGTCATGTGACTTAGCAAAGTGCCGCGGAAATGCGTGCTTGTGGGCTCAGATACTCGGTAACCCGCTCTGCGCTGTCTCCTGGAGTTGAGTGCTTTTCTAGGAATTGTTATTTCCAGAGGTCGACAAGTCATCGTCTATTTCTTCTCCTTCGACTCTGGGTGTAAACAATTCCACTTCAATAGGATTTCGAACACCTACAGAAAGCAAAAGACGATCTTTCCGTTACTTTTACAAGTTTGCTACCACAAGAAAATCTAATCTCTGGAAAATTATTTCATCAGAACCAACAATTTAAAACTTACGGAGTGCTTTATCCACCAAGCTCCTGTGAAACTTCTCTTCTCGTTTAAACTTGGCCTGAGAGTGACAGAAACAAATCGACCGTTTGTACACAGCGGGAGTGGTGTAATGCAACCTACGAGCTGGAGTGACATTTTCGACGCGAGGAGGGTGGGGGGCTAATATAAATTTTATACCAATAATGAAAACAGAGTGCAAATGGCCTCTACCAGATTGCGAGGGATGCGGGGGGGAGGGGGGGGGGGTGAGGAGAAGGAATCGGGGTGAGAGGAAATTTTGAGCAAATTAACTAATGTGGCGAGGGGGAAGGGCGAACTAGGCACCTTTATATTTGTGTACCAGATTGAGTTCGGGTACGACTTTCAACTCAAGTTTGTGTGCTTTGACTTCATCTTGTGTTTAGTCTTCTTTCTGCTGGTAGGTTACATGAAGGAGACAGAGCTGGATTGATACTGGAAAGTCGTACCCGCAGTCAGATCTAAAGGTCCCTTATGAGAGAGTAATGAAAAAACTTCCTTTAACTATGCAGTTCTTTAACCAGCGGTTGGGGAGTTAAGGCCAATCGATGGGTTAAACATCAAATCCCATCTGCCACTTTGGACACAATCGGGCGTTTACACGATGTAAAATTCCCTTCCCTTATGGGGCTGACGTACAAGTAATGATAATCCTCGTAGGTATCAGATACAGAACTGAAAGGACAGACCTTATGTTCAGCAAGTTTGGGGTTTAGCGCTGATCTATAGCATTTAGGGTTAAATAAAAACGGTTAGCTTTCAGTTATTGTGACTGTAACTCTAAGTAAAATACGTTACAAATGGCCAAATTTTCGCAGCTAGTCCTGGTTGGTCTGGATATCATAAAGAAGCGAAGGGTAAAGACTGGTTTTCACGAGCGCATAAGCAAAAGGATAAACATAAGCACAAACACAAGTGAGAACACCCACGACATAAGCAGAAGCACAAGAAAAACGAGCATGGTTCGTTTTTCTTATTCTTACGTTATGCTTATTTCGCTCTCGTTCGCACTGCGACATAAGCATAACGTGAGCGTAAGAAAAACGAACCATTCTCGCTCTTCTTGTGCGCATGCTTATGTCGTGGGTGTTCTCACTTGCATATGCAAGTGCTTGTCGTTATGTTTATGCTTGTGCTTATGCGCTAGCCGGTGAAAAACCAGCCTTAAGGGTTCGGGACGCCGATTCTCCTAAGTTTTCTTTCCTTTTCAAGCTAGCTTTGAAATAAGTTTTACTTCATGTAATTTCAAGTCAAAGGGAAAAGGGGCTGAGACCGGTCGTATATTATGCTGACCGGCCTATCAGAGGAATTCTCGCCCTTAAATCCACTCTCGTTCACACCGCTGGCTTTTGAGATCGCTCGCTCTCTCGCAACTGAAAACAAACAAGCGATCACTGATTCACAAAGCTGCTATAACCTTGCCCCCACTGTCACGCGTGCGAGGTATTGTGCCTGGATTAACTTCAAAGTATATCTTTCGTCCCTTACCTTTAGTTCTCGTCTTGCTCTGCTGGGAAAAAGTGGCAACATGAGGCTGAAATCAGTTCCCACTTGGCTTAGTGCCTTGTAAAACTTCTGAGTCTCTGCAAGCCAAAAAGAGAAACACTTGGAGGGAAAACGGCTGTTTTCTGTGCACCTTGCGATTTTTACTCACTCTTACAGTTATGAACTCAAATTAAGCAGTTGCCAAAAGAAAGACTGAAAAAAAATCAAGGTTGTGTGTGAATTTTTTCAGTCTCTGTAGTTATTACTGCTTAACTGAGAGTCTATCACACCTTTCATGTTTCACCCATATGACACATATGTGACTTTCATATGTTCACATTCATACATCTTACATCTTTATTTACCACGACTAACCCGAGTGAAAAGCGGTATTCTTAATTTATTCTTTAATTTAGTAGTAATATATTGTACACGACCCCACAAGCTTTCATACACATCGTGTATAAATAAAGGTAACCTACTTACCTACCTATTCTCATAGTCAAGCGTTCTTATTGGATATTGTACGGAAACGACCACTTGCATGTGCCCGTCCCAAGCTCCCCTCGCTCTGTCAGTACTATCGCGCTCTGTTTACTATCTGAAAACCTTGAATAGGCTAGGTTTCTCACAGACCTTTGTGTGTGTGCATCAGTATCACACAACTCACCTTCGAGTGACCATCTCCCCACTTTTCTACGTTTCAAATAAGCACCAAAGCTCACTTCGTCAGCATCCTCATAAACAATTTCCCTGAAACGAGACAGGAAATTATGACTAAATAAGTTAAGTCCTATCGCGTGAATTGAGGGCTTTCCATTTCCCGCATCACGAGATCCCAGTAGCTCAGAAGAAAAGCACTCTTCTGGTTAAGCTAAAAAAGGCAAAGAGAAAAAAGCAATCTCGCGCGCGCAAAGGACGTGGGGAAAACGCGAAGCGCGATAAGAGGAAAGGGCCTCACCCGCGCGATCCTCTGCAGTGGCTTCATGCGCGAGTCCAATTCATCTCTTCCCTTTTCCTTTCTGGCGATTGCCATGTGGGCTACTGACCGCTGTATGGAGGGTAATGGGTTAGATTCCCATTGTACACTTCGAGTGGTCCCTTATTTCTTAGGGATGGTAACGCGAGTGAAATATGCGGGCTCGCGTGAAAATTACCTCCTCTCGCAAGTGATCTTCGTTCGCAGTTGCGACTCAGACCTTTTATTCGTTGACACATACTTGCGACAAATCCTATTTTATACAATTTTTTTTCTTTCAAGGTCTGTTCTCAGTGCTAGAAATCGAGAGGTTTGGGTATTTAATTTGTAATTCTACTACAAAGCACCACAATAAAAGATACAAAATTTACGCACTGCACAATTTTGTATCAATTACTGTCAATCTTTACCACTCACCTATCTTCAAGTGTTTTTTCTGTTGATTTAGGAATCACAAGGCTGCAAGAAAAGGAATTGCACATCATCGTAAGGTATGCATACAGGCTTTTCATTTGGGCAACACTTAGAGGATTTTTGCTTGGCTTAAATTTGACCGAGCGCCAACCTCTCTGAATTGAAGAGCCCGTATGCAGGCTAAATAATGATAATAATAATAATAATTTTATTTAAGTCTCAAATCTTTCTAGCTGAGAACACTGAGATGCTCTACTAATTGGGGAGACTAAATCAAATTAACATTAAATCAAATCAAATGTTGGTTTTTGGCGAGAGGGGAAAACCGGAGTTCCTGGAGAAAAACCTCTCAAAGCAGAGTAGAGATCCAAAAAACTCAGCCCACTTATGACGCTGCTTGCGGGAATCAAACCCAGGACACATTGGTGGAAGGCAAGTGCTCTCACCACTGCGCCTACCCAGCTCCCCATGGTGGGGTCTCTGCTCTCAGTTCAGATTTCAGTTTCAGTTGTATTCACATTTTATGAACATTGATACAGACATTTTTTTTATTCTGCTTGTTTCAAAGGCTAAATTTAAGCTCAAGAGGATGAAATTGGAAAAACATTCACATTAACCTGAGGTTAGCTTAATCGTGGTTTGAACAAACTGAGCCCAGGTGAGCTGTAAAGAAGAAGTTCCATGAAAGGTGATACAATATGCCAAATGCATACAGAGCAACCCCTCCCCCAAATTAAAAGAAAAAGTGCAAATCAGTTTGCCACTATGCACAATTAAAGAAATAACACGACAAAGCCACAGAGAAAGAGTTAAGTGACAGTCACGGATACCCAAACTAAGGAAAAAGAAGTGGAGTGATGTTCAGTTTGCTTGCAGTTCCAGTGATAAAAACCAACTATCATCGGCTTCCAAACTTTTTGCTTTTTTTCTTGACTACTTGCTTGATATTGAGATCACTCATGCAAGTTATCATTTGAATGTACTTCAGTTGGGAAAATACAAAATGCCATTGAACAAGCTTATATGACACAAACATTACAGGGTGTTCTTTGCGCAACTGTCAAACAGAGGCAAATTCTTCAGTTTTCACATTTTAGTTGTAAGCATACATCTACATCTACTTTAATACTCTTCAACGCTATTACACATCAAGAAGAGTTAAAAGAATAAAAATATAAACATGGTCAATAAAAATAATAAATAAATAAATAAGTAAATAGATAAATAAAACATGTAATTAAGAAGATAGCTATACTTTAAAATAAAATTTAAAATAATTTTGCACTGCAAAATGCTGAATAATTAAGTGATCTGGTTACAGGTAATAAACAGTTCCAGTCCCTAATAGTTCTCAGAAAGAAACTATACTTTTAGTAATCTTGATGTACAGATGGTTGAATAAATGAATTCGTAGAGTAACTTCTAGTTTCCCTGATAGACAATTGAAGGGCTGAGGGCATAAACTGCCTATGTGTAATTTTCGGCCGTTTTTTTAGTTCGCTTGGATTTGTCCAAATTTTTGCATGTGAACTGCATTTTGATTCAAAAACATTGTCCCGTATTTTTTTTCAGCGATTTCTTTTTCGTTTTCGAGAAATAACGTATGCAAAAAAAACACCTAAAACTACACATAGGCAGTTTATGCCCCCAGCCCTTCAATTGATAATAAGGCGGAATAGGCAAAGCAATATCATTGTACACAGATTTATGGAAAATTTGTAGACGATGGGATTTTCTTCTCTCACTTAATACCTTTCTTCATCCAATATAATATTACCATCTGCATCAAGCTTGACCTGAGGTGCCACTGCTGCACCATCGGCTTCGTCAGCTTTGTCATCATCAACGCTTGCTTCTTTGCTGTTCTGTGGAGGACTTGTGCTGGCTTGAGAGCCTTGCAGTGAAGGGCTATTCACAGCATCTGCCCCATGTTCCAAATCTTTGTCACTGTGAAAAAAAAAAGGGACAATTTCATCGCTAAAATTAATAGCAACAATGACTACACCCTTGAGTATCTGCATCCAGGTATTTCATCAGGTTATGGTGGTTGAGGTATTAGACTTTGCTGGTGTATGGTGACTTTGAACTCACGGTATCTCAGGTCAAGATACAACTTCTAAGGACAACAAAGGACAAAGGAACAGGATTCATCTGCTTAAAACAATTTTTACTGTAAAAAATTAGGTCTCATGCAACGACAACGACAATAATATATATATATATAAATATAGCTTAGTGGTTAATATATATAGCCTAGTGGTTAAGGCAT
>JAEMWC010000264.1:687500-695000 GCA_016490735.1 Pachyseris speciosa
ACATGCTGAAAAAGAACATTGCAGACAGAAAGTATATATAATATTCCTTCTGATTAGATCACTAATTCTAGAGCACTAGCATCAGCTGAATGGGTACAGCATTAATTAATCTTGGACTATTATTACTACTGACTTGACAGGATTGAATGCAAGTCTACTGAAAGATTAACCGCCAATAGCTATTTAGAATGCTGTGCTCTTCATTTAACAAGTCCATTATTAAAAAAAAAATAAAGGAGTACCTTGACGGTTTTTGTCATTACATTATAAACATCACACAAATCAAAATTCTGTGGATTACATGTACATCTTTGATTCATGTAGTATATATGGTACAAACAACAGCTTGTACCATTTTTTTCCTGCTGTTCACTGGATGGAAACTGGTCATCCTTACATGAACTTGCACAACTTTGTGAACTTAACACGTTTGCTTCCTTTGTGTTCCCAGCCACATGCTTAGCCTCAGCTGTAGCAGTTTTATCTTTGATTGTGCTGTTTGTTTGAGCACGCCTTACTGGGACAACAGCAGGTTTGATGCGTGATCTTCTTGTTGACCCCGATACAGGTACAGAGGACGAAGTAGCTGTTTCAAGCTGTCCCACGTCTCCTTGTCCTTGCTTAGAGGATGACACAGTTTCTGACCTTGAATCTAAACAAAAAAGGGTAAGTGAATTTATACATGTACTTCAACTATGAGCTGAAACCTTTTGGTAAAAAATATGCTGTCAAACCTAATCAACCCTATTTCTTATAAACTAGTTGGGTCAGAGAACAGATCTTTGGTGACCATTTCCTTTATTCTTCAGACTTGCATGTTTGATTAAATGATATGAATTTAATTTTTTTTAATTTTAAATGATATGAATTTAACAAGCCACAGGAGATGCTTGTACTGATGGAAACTCAAAATAACACTGCAGTTTTATTCAAAACTACTCTACTAGTGCAGTCAAATCTTTTTTTCTTTGCCTCGTGTGGTTCCCTGTTTCCCTTTACTAGGGCTAACGCCCAGTGGGTTCTTCATGGGTTTAAGTAGCACTTTAATTTACACTTCAGAGTTAATTCTCTGTTCCACTATTTGCGTTCCTAGTGCTACGCGGCACAACATTCATATGTACCCTTACTTTCTCTTCGCCGCGATTCACCATCTAAAATCGTCCCCGACTTTCTCTGTGCGACCTTGTAGCTCAGTCGGCAGAGTAACGGTAGATCTAATCCGGAGGTCGTGGGTTCGATTCCCACCGAGGTCAAAAGATTTTTTCTTTGCCTCTTGTAGTTCCCTGTTTCCCTTTACTAGGGCTAACGCCCAGTGGGTTATTCATGGGTTTAAGTAGCACTTTAATTTACACTTCAGAGTTAATTCTCTGTTCCACTATTTGTGTTCCTAGTGCTACGCGGCACAACATTCATATGTACCCTTACTTTCTCTTCGCCGCGATTCACCATCTAAAATCGTCCCCGACTTTCTCTGTGCGACCTTGTAGCTCAGTCGGCAGAGTAACGGTAGATCTAATCCGGAGGTCGTGGGTTCGATTCCCACCGAGGTCAAAAGATTTTTTCTTTGCCTCGTGTGGTTCCCTGTTTCCCTTTACTAGGGCTAACGCCCAGTGGGTTATTCATGGGTTTAAGTAGCACTTTAATTTACACTTCAGAGTTAATTCTCTGTTCCACTATTTGTGTTCCTAGTGCTACGCGGCACAACATTCATATGTACCCTTACTTTCTCTTCGCCGCGATTCACCATCTAAAATCGTCCCCGACTTTCTCTGTGCGACCTTGTAGCTCAGTCGGCAGAGTAACGGTAGATCTAATCCGGAGGTCGTGGGTTCGATTCCCACCGAGGTCAAAAGATTTTTTCTTTGCCTCGTGTGGTTCCCTGTTTCCCTTTACTAGGGCTAACGCCCAGTGGGTTATTCATGGGTTTAAGTAGCACTTTAATTTACACTTCAGAGTTAATTCTCTGTTCCACTATTTGTGTTCTTTGTGCTACGCGGCACAACATTCATATTTAACAGTGTACATCTGTACGTTCAGTGTGTTCTATATCATAAGTATTTGTCGGCAAGGCGTGCCGTTACCGTTCCAAAAAGAACTTAGACAAGAGGCAGACAACAACTTACCTTCATCGTTCTTGGACGCAGACTCTGGAACCTGCGTATTTGCTGTCGAATCATTAGAACAAATATTTTCACCGGCGTTCACATCTGGCGGCGAGGTAGTGTTGCGACCAGCTCGAGGATTTGAGAGGTTTGGCTTAAAGCGGTTACGCATTTTTGTGAGAAAAATAACCAGCCCAAACCGGGATAGACACTACAGCTTAGTGTTAGTTGCCTTCATGACGGAATTTGGCCTGAGTATTTATGCTTACAAAGCAAAACACGATGACATCCACACCAGCCACATCGTTATCCATCGTTGCTTCGACGTCCATGTTTTTACACTACGTATCACGAGGTTACTTGTGCAGTCTGCTGACAAAGTGATGGCAGGCTCAGTGAAGCAATACGGATGTACACACACAATCTGTTTGTTTGTGTAACAGTTTGTAGTTTAGTAAATTCAGGCACCTCTCAGGGGGAGGGGCTGGGGGGGGGGGTTTCAACAGTACAATGTCTTGAGGGCAATCGTATGTTGAGTTGAGCTTTGTGGATACGTTGCTAATTGTGAATGATATATGAAATGAATCATATATGAACTGAGGAAATGAAATCAAATGAAGAATGATCCTCGCAGTTGTGAACGCAATTTATGCAATTGCGAAAAGAAGCCTGAAAAAAATTCTTTCAGGCTTCTTTTCACAATTGCATAAATTGCGTTCACAACTGCGAGGATCATTCTTCATTTGACTTTACTAATTGCCAGTTATGATTAGTTGAGCGAAAAGGTAATTTAAAAATTCTTGTCGTAAACACCGCTTTTTGTTGCTGGAAGTATATAAGTTTCACCCCACCATGTTAGTTTTAAATGCATTTCTAGCCATTTCAAAGGACTTAAATTTAAAAATTTTTCGGGGGAGCATGCCCCCTAGCCCCCTCCCCCACACCAGTTTACTCATGCTAACGCTTTCAAAGTGAGCTCCCCCCCCCCCCCAGTTGCAAACTTGCTGCGCGGGCCCTGTTGAAATGTATTGGATTTACTTCTTCTTTTTCTTTTTTTTTTTTTTTTACTATAGCGACATATCGCTTAATATATGTATCGACTAGCGCTAAATAAAGGTTAAAATACCTTACTTGTGGTCTCTTGTCGTACCTTTTACTTCAGAAGTGCCATTTCAAGCCATTTTGGAGAGTTTTGAGTTCGCCGTCGACAACCTTCTTACTGCTATAAATGGCCCGTCTTAAGAATAAGCCGTGAGGTGCGTCTACAGCCGTGAGGTGCGTCTGTTCGAAATAATTTGAGGCTATTTTAAACAGAGGCACCCAACGAGTCAAATCAACCAATAGCTGTAGAAAGGTATTTTTAAGTAATTTAAGGTGTGTGAAGTCTGTTTAAAGTGATGTTTTCGTCAGCTAGAAGAATTTGATCTCTCTGAATTCCTTAGCTGAAATTTTAATTGCCCGAAAATGTTAGGGAACAACATCTTCCTTTGTGAAAATGCGGTATATATTCCCCCCCCCCGGGGGGTACTTCCTTATTTGGGCTATATAGGTATGTGCGGCCCCAAAGGGTATGGTTTTTTAGCCGTTTTGGTCTGAAATAGGGTATCTATTTTGACCATTTCGGTCTGAAATGGGATATGGATTGTGCATTCTGGTCTAGAACGTTTTCATAATTAGGCGCTGAGACCATCAACAAAAGCCCTTCTTTTTTGTCTTTTAATTATGTTTACGCCAACCATGTACGTGAAATAGGTCTGAAATGGGGTATCGAATTTTTGATCAGGTCTGAAATAGGGTAGGGAAAATCGCAGATTTTGGTCTGAAATAGGCCGCACACCCCCACCCAATTTTTCTGGGAGTACCCCCCCCCCCCCCCCCCGCGATTTCCGTCCAGAGTTTGCGCTATAAAACATTGCAGTTGGACTTCTTGATGTTAAACGAATTTCAGTTTTTACCTGTTTACGTGGTCACGGAAAAGATTGGGGAAGCTTTGCGATTGATTTGTCACGGTCACGTCACGGATATGTCATGGACATAACCGTCACGAGTTTTACCAGTTTTGTCCGTCACAGATGTTTGACCGTTACGGGTTTTACCAACGCTCCCTTTCCACGAACTTTCTCGATTTGTTCGACTGAGTTTGATTGGTCCAGAAATCTAACTCACACAAAGTTCGGTCTTCGACTTAGTTCGATTCCCGAACTCAATCGAACTCAATCCACGGATTGCGTTCCAATGTGTTCGATTGAGTTCGATTTCCGAACGTTCGATTTACTATGCCGGGAATACGCGCTTTTGTTTCAACGAGAAGTGAAACTTTCGGATAAAACCTCGGTTTTTGCCTTCATAGTTAAATATTTAGAATTGGCCAAAGTAAATAGTAAAACCTTTTTCACTGTCACATTTTGCGACAAATAAGAAAATCTCATATTTTTAGGTTTACATGCCCTTGGTATCTTAGTTCCGTAGTTGCGGTTCTCCAGTAAGAACCACCTTTTATATCTTTCTTCATAAAAGTGCAGTTCCAATCACCTCTTGATCAGTCCTACAGTACTATCACAGATATTACCTCTGATGTAGCTATCAAATGCCGTATAGTTTCTGGATGAATTGCAGCTGTCCATTGAAAGGAATCGTTGGGAGCGTACATATTCATAGTAAAGTGACAATAATTTTCATTCCGTTGATCGAGCATCAAATTGATCATTCAGGTTGATTCTACCCTCGTCATTTCCGAGACAATGCGGCTAACTTGTCGTTCACACTTGGGTTAACTGTAAAGAATAGACTTGCTCACGATACCAGCTGTGCTACAATTGTTGTAAGCTTTTGTTGTTGTTGTTGTTGTTGTTGTTGTAAGTCGTGAGATGACTTGTATTGATCCCCCCCCGGGGGGAGTATTGAAAAAAAAATTAATACGGGTAGGCTCCTCCCTGAGGTCCGACCCCTTACCCTTTTATATACCTTTTTTGACAGAAAAGGTACTCCTTTCGTATACCTTCCATCGACAAGTGGTACCCCTTTCGTATACCTTCCATTGGAACAGTACAGTCGTGTATGCCGGTGTTCGAAATATTTTAATGGATGACCTTTTTAAATACCTAAATGACAGATTTCCCTACCCTTTCATATACTTCGACTCGTGAAATCCCTATCCTTTCATGTACCTGAAGCGTGAAAAAGGTACCTGTGGCCCCTTTCGGGCGGAGCCTCCCCGTATAGCCCATTATAGGGAGTACCCTCCCTCCCCCAGGTATTCATCGCAATTTTAAAGCAATTTCTTTTGTTTCTTTTACTTGTAGAAGGCTGCCAGAACAGTTAATGACGAAATTTTTATAGAATATTGTAATTTTTAATAGTCATAATTTGTTAAATAGGAACGATTTATCTCGATTTTCCTTTTTTTCTTTTCTGCTTCCTTTTTAAAGAAAAAAAGTCTAATTTTAATATTGTTATTATTATATGCTACACTGGATAGGTGATTACCTCACAGATAGTCGGCACAGAGTATCTATCGACGGCATCTCCTCAGATTGGAAATATGTATCTTCTGGCGTCCCACAAGGCTCGATAATTGGTCTTAGTAGGGAGTTTACCTAGGTACGTCAACCGGAAGTGGGCATTTCTCATATTTGGGCAGTGGTTGTGCACAAATTTTCAAATAAATCGTTTCTTTAGACTAAAGACACTTTATAATACAAATCTGGCGCTGGCTGGCAGCGCCAAGACGAGTAAGAGGAGAAAACGCCTCACTTCCGGTTGACATACGTCGCTCAAAAACTCCCTAGTATATACCACACAACGGAATAGTGCGCATTGGATTGGTCCGCTAGTTATAAAGCTTATCGGTATATACTAAAACAATTAGTCACCTCAGTGTCGGTGAAAGTGGTAGATATTTACCTGCACTTCGGTGAATAATTGTTAATTAACTATTCTGTTTCTTATTAGCCTGCGAACACAGCCGCCTCTCATCGCTCACAGCCGCTAGGGGCGAATATGATATCGGATATTAAATGATAGCGGATATTAAATGATATCGGATCAGAGGTATCTACTGATACTTTACTACCTCTCTGTGCCGATGACGCAAAATGTAGCAGAGTTTACGAGGTCCATTGGACCGTGGCATACTGCAGACCTATCCACCTTACATCAATGGAATGAGACCTGGGGTATGAAGTGCAACACTAAGAAATGTAAACATCTCTGCATCACCAACAAAAGAAACAGAAGAAAAAAGATTTAGGAGTGCTAAAAAGTCACAACCTGTCCTAGCTGGCATAACCACATCATGGCCAAAGTAAACATCGCAAATAAAGTCATACGTTTGATCAAGAGAACTTGTGGTACTTGTAACCAAACTCATGTACTGCTCAACCTACAGATGGTTTTCACGTGACGTCATAAAAATACTAAAATTCAAAAGTAAACAGACTTTTGCATTTTTACCTTCATCACGAAAAAGACACTTTAGAAATGCATATCTACTTGCATGTTTTCAGCTCGGTAGCTTGCTTTGTTTTGAAAATAGAGCAGTTTGAATTTTAGAGTTTTTCACAGTGCGTGACATAAAAATTTGAAAAATGTCTGCTCACAAGCATGTTTTTTACATGAAAACATCGATTCACCGTGTGTTTTAGAGGTTTGAAAAGCCAACATGGTAAGAAACGCGCCTATGTGAATGTTTGAAAGCTCAACAGAGAGAACAAAGCTTTGAGATATGTAAAGTAAGTTTCCGGCCGCCATCTTGGTGTTCCTCAGAGGTACACCAAGACTTTTGCATTTTTAGCTTCATCACGTAAAAGACACTTTAGAAATGTATCTGCTTGCATGTTTTTAGCTCGGTAGCTTGGTTTGTTTTGAAAATAGAGCAGTTTGAATTTTAGCGTTTTTTCACAGTGTGTGACATAAAGATGTCTGCTCACAATTCACCGCGTGTTTTTGAGGTTTGAAAAGCCAACATGGTAAGAAAAGCGTCTACTGTATGTGAATGTTTGAAAGCTCAACAGAGAGTAGAAAGGCTTGAGATATCTAAAATGAGAAACATATGTTTTATCTCGTTTCCGGCCGCCATCTTGATGTTCTTCAGAGGTACATTAAGATGGCGTTTCCATACAAAACACTATAATTTTGAGTGGTACATTTTGCCGAATAACTGGAGTACGGGATTTCGCACGGCCCTGAGACTTTGGTATGTTGTTAATTTATTACTCTTCTATAATATCACAATTTCTTGACTTTATCTATTGAATGGTTGACGATTTTATTTTTTTACTTGCGTGACTGAAAACGATCTATTGAACGGTTGATGATTTATTTTTTCACTTTTGTGACTGAAAACGATCCATACATTCATTCAGTCAGACCACATGTTGAATCTGGTCTCCTCATCAAC
>JAEMWC010000264.1:702500-715000 GCA_016490735.1 Pachyseris speciosa
CTCTGTAAGGTCTAACGAAGTTTCGGGGTTCAGGTCTGTTCCTTTTGTTTGCACAGTCTCATCATCTGAGATGGGTTGGTAATTTTCGGGAACCTTGTAAAGATGAGAGCGGTTGCGGCGATAGACCCTTCCATCTTCTGTGCGGATCTTGTAGGATCGTACCGCCACATGATCCTCCACTTGAGCCTTAAACCATTTAGACTGACCTGGCAAAGGTAGGACCCGTACCACATCTCCTTTCGTTAATGGGTGTAAGACCTTAGCTCCTTCATCATAGTAAACAGCTTGCTTGTGTTTCCTACTTTGTAATTTCTTCGCCACATTGGGCACAACTCTTGGCTGAAGAAGCTGATCAGCCATGGGGAGTAAAGAGCGAGTCCTTCGGGAGAGAAGACGCTGTGCTGGGGAACTATCCATTCCTTCTGATGGCGTGTTCCTAAAATCCAGTAGAGACAGGTGTGAGTCATGGCCCGCATCTGCAGCTTTCTTTAAGATAGCCTTGGCTGTCTTAACACTGTTCTCCGCCTTTCCATTAGACTGTGGATATCGAGGTGACGTTTTGATGTGCTCAAACTGGAAATCTTTTGCGAAGCTTTGAAATTCGGCACAATCAAACTGCGGCCCATTGTCCGTAGTGAGCTTATCTGGCAGTCCATATCTTGCGAAATGAGGCTTCAACTTACTAATAATGTCTTTGCAGGTCTTGGAGCTCAACACATCCAGCTCAAAAAAATTAGAGTAGCGATCAGTGGTAACCAGGTAGTCAGTACCGTTCAGTTCAAAAAGGTCTGCCGAGATGCTCTGCCAGGGTCTTGTTGGTATTTCATGGCATACCAGCGGTTCTTTCTGTTGTGCCGGCTTGTAACTATTACAGATGCTGCATCTTGAGATGAACTCTGGAATCTGCTTGTACATCCCTGGCCAATAGAAAGCTTCCCTAGCCCTCCGAAGACAACCTTGGATACCCAGGTGGCTTGAGTGTATTTTATCAATAATGCACTGTCTCAGACTACGTGGTACCACAATCCTTTCACCCTTGAACACAACACCATCCTGTACTGATAGTTCCTCCCTGAAGTTAAAATAATCATGCAAAGAGGGAGGTACCGCTGCCAAACTCTCCGGCCAGCCCTCCTTAATGACGGTAGTTAACAAATCAAGTTCTGCATCACTTTCAGTAGCAACTTTTATTTCTGACAGAGTTGTTTGACGAATTGGCACAAACTCTGCCATGTTCACATACTCAGCCTCCACTTCGGTTGGTGACCTTATGTCAGTAACACCCCACACATCTTCTTGGACTTCTTCATCCTGACAGGTTGAAGGGAGGTAAGCTCTGCTAAGTGGATCTGCAATATGCATATCGGCGCCCTTACTGTATGTTACCTCTAAGTCAAACTTCTGTAACCGCAGTAACATTCTTTGCAGCCTTTTCGGTGCACTCAGCAGACTCTTCTTCATTATGAATTCGAGGGGTTTGTGGTCAGTTTGGATGAAGACCTTTCTTCCATAGACATAGCTTGCAAATCTTTCAACACCGAAGACAATTGATAACAGTTCTTTCTCGATCTGGGCGTAATTAACTTCGCTGACAGTGAGGGCTCTAGATGCTTAGGCCACTGGATGGCCCTCTTGAAGTAAGCATGCTCCAAGACCACCCAGGGATGCATCACATTGAAGCACAGTCTTCTTCTCCGAATCAAAATACTTGAGCACTGGCGCTTTGGTTAAAACCTTCTTTACTTTCTCTAGGCACTTTCCATGGACTTCCTGCTCCCAAACAAATTCGTTTTCCTTCTTGACTAGATCTCTCAACGGCTTGACCAAGTCGGCGAGGTCAGGGGCAAAATTTTGCAGGTAATTCACCATGCCAAGTATTCTCTGGACACCTTGCTTGTCTGTGGGGGCTGGCATGTCGTCAATGGCTCTCAGCTTACTTGGATCAGCGCCTAGACCCTCTGAAGATACAACGTGACCCATGTAGGTGACTTTCTTCTGTCTGAACTGCATCTTATCCGCATTTAACTTGATGCCCTTGTGCTGGCATCGGGTAAGCACCTCTCTCAGATTGCGGTCGTGATCTTTGAGGGCTTCCTCATCTGTGTCACCTGATCCAAAGACAGGGATGTCGTCTGCTATGACCCTCTGTCCTGGTAGCCCTTCAAGTGCTAAATCAATTCTTCTCTGAAATTCCTCCGGAGCTGGAGATAACCCAAACGGCATTCGAAGCCAGCGATATCTTCCCCAAGGTGTTCCAAAAGTGGTTGCAAGACTGCTCTGCTCATCTAATTGGATATGCCAAAAACCATTTTTGGCGTCTAATACTGTGAAGACACGAGCCTTAGATAACAGGGGAAGGACATCATCTATTGTAGGCAGGGGATAATGGTTTCTGTGAAGTGCTTGATTCAGTGGCTTTGGGTCAATGCAGAGTCTGACTTTACCATTCTTCTTTGTTGTCACTACAATTGCTGAGCTCCAATCAGTGGGTGTATCAACTCTCTGAATCACTCCAATGTTTGACAGCCTGTCGAGTTCTTTCTTAAGTGGCTCTTTCAGGGCAATCGGTACCCTTCTCGTTGGCAGCTGAACTGGTTGTACATTCTTGTCAATCTCCAGATGGAGTTCTCCCTCCAGTTTTCCCTCCCCTGAGAACAAATCTTTGTACTGAGACAGGCAATCCTCCTTTGTGAAAGCTTCACTTTCAACAACATGGCAGTTCATAGCAAGTATATTCTGTTTGTTAATGGTCAGAAGCTGTAGTTGCTCACTTGCTCTCAAACCAAGAATGGACTTGCACATACCGTCAACAATAAGAAACTCAATGCTGTACTTTTTTCTGTTCTTTGGGTTGATTACCCTGAAGCGTTTCTTGCCCAGAGGCTTAACTTCTGACTGGTTATACATAACCAGAGTCACTGATGTTTTCTCCAGGTCATCTAGCCCGTTCTCTCCAAATAGGTTCTCCACTGTTTTGCTGGCCATGATGTTTACTGTTGACCCACTATCCAGCTGGAACTTCTCTTCCAGTCCGTTGACAAGTAGGGTGGCAAAGACTTGGTTTCGGCTACCGGTTGAGGTGACAGCGTTGAGCTGTTCCTCAACTTCAATCACTGCTACATACTCTTCATCTTCAGATTCGCACTCCATGGACAAGACTTTTTTCTTAGATTCATGACAGCAAACAGCAAAATGGTTAGGCTTACCACAGTTCTTACACGAGTTTCCCCAAGCAGGGCAGTTTTTTTTAGCAAAAGGGTGCTGTCTGGCACAAAACTTGCAGACCATCCTTTGACCTTTTGCCTCAATTGGGTTGCTGGCTGCTGGACTAGTCTTGTTTTTCACAGTAGGTGTCTTCTTCTCCTCCTTCACATAGCGCACATCTTCCTGATTCATGACTTTAAGTTGTCGAGCTGAAGTCTCAGAAGATCTGCAGATATCTAAACATTGACTTAAGGTGAGTTTACTTGTCTGGAGGAGTTTCTTGCGAGCTGAGTTATCACTAATTCCAACCACCATTCTATCACGAATAAGCGAGTCGGTGAGGGAACCATAATTACAAGTCTTGGCGAGCTTCCTTAGTGCTGTGACATAAGCATCAACTGATTCACCTGTCTCCTGGTCCCTGCGGTTGAAGACATATCTCTCGTAAGTCTCATTGCATTCACCAATGCAATAGTTCTCCATCTTTTCGAGGATGATCTCTGGATCCTTTCTTTCGTCGTCGGTGTCGAATTCCATTGCATCGATAATATCCAACGCATCTGGGCCTATACAGGTGAGCAAGGTTGCGGTTCTCCGTTCCTTGTTCCTGTTCGGATTTTCCAAGTCTATAAGTTGAGCAGCGATCTCATAATTCGACCATGCACGTCTGAAGCGTTGCCACTTAACCTTGAGATTTCCACCACTTAATTCTAGCTTTTCCGGAAGCCGTATATTTACAGGCACAGTGATCACAGTGGGTTGAGTACCCGGTAGATTCTGAGCAGAGGTAGAGCTTTCTACTTCTTCCGGAGGTGGCATATTCAATCCACACAAGAACAGCACCGAAAGGATAAACAGAAGGACAGCAAAATTGGCTTTACACAACTCACCAAATCTGCTCCAGTCAGGAGGACGAGCGACAGAATTCAGCACAGTTTCTTCTGACACCATGTAACGTACTTGTAAGGCGATAAACTCATACGAGAATGAAGAACGCAATTCATTTAATGCAGTAAAACGCTTCGTCGACTACATGTGTTTACAGAACCGAACGCGGGAACACATCCGGGAACTTTGTACCACTTGCGTGAGCCCCTCAGGGACTGGGACTAACATCGTCACATCTGGTGTTGTAAGTACATCCCACGCTGCTGAGGACGTGAAGTATCTTGATCACCGCCATCTTTTGATCCAATCGTTTAAACACAATCTCCATCATCAACAATATCTAAAGAAAAACATGGTTGAAAAAATAGCCGGTAGTGGGCTGGCATTTGACGATCTGAAAATGGTGCACAGCAAGTACGGGAAAGAAGGACTGATTGCGATCCTGTCCAAACCACCGACTTCATCTTCATCGTCACGAGTAACGAACACGCCACGAATTTTGGCTACAATAGTTAAGTACTTCGAAGAAAAGATCCAGCACTAGGTAGGAAACTCAATCTTTCACTCTTCCCGTTTGATAACTGGCGAGATATTACGGAAATAGCTATAAAAACGCTCTTAATGATTCAACATGTACTTGAACTTACACGTGCTTTAAGCTGCTTGTACGCATGCGCACGCGAGGACTCGCGCGTAAAGCCTGAACCGCGCGTGTTTTTCTGATTTTTGTGACGTCAAGCGCGATCAAATCTGTGAAAATTAAATGCTAATTTTCTCGCGTTCCCTTCGGTAATTTTTTTAAAAAATTGGCTCAGTTCTAACTACATACAGTTCCTATCAAATACGATCTTGAAAAGTTTGTTGTGAGTCCCTGGGGTGGGAATTTAACTTATAAAGAAGTGAAAGTAATAAGCAAAGGACCGCCAACGATAATGCTGTAAAACGTAGGATCTACAAGAGATCTAATCAGCCAAAAAATAAATCGAATATACATGTAACAAGCAAGGCTGATACTACGTGAAAAAAGTTGACTTTGCGAGACAAAAACATGACCGAGACTCGATAAAGTAGGGCTGCAACCATGGACAGCTGTTTCGTCCTTATTGGGACTCATCGGCATGGTGTAGCAGATTTAAAAGACGCCAGCTCAATGCGAGCGCCAATAAATTGCACAATGAACCCGTTCACGATATCAAGTTCCGTACCTTGGACTCTCTTGCCATCCGATCCACGCGTTGCCACACCACGTAGCCCGGATAGCAAGGAATCCAAGTGTCACGATGGCGTCTCGCAAAGAAAAATGTAGATTGGCCAATACCAATCTTAAAATCAAAACACATGGACAAAACCATGCTAAAAATTACACAGCATATCGGATCTAAAAAGACCTACGGTCCAAAAAATACAGTGAAGTGAAAGTAATAAGCAAAGGACCGCCGACGATAATGCTGTAAAACGTAGGATCTACAAGAGATCTAATCAGCCAAAAAATATCATGCCGATGAGTCCCAATAAGGACGAAACAGCTGTCCATGGTTGCAGCCCTACTTTATCGAGTCTCGGTCATGTTGGTGTCTCGCAAAGTCAACTTTTTTCACGTAGTATCAGCCTTGCTTGTTACATGTATATTCAACTTATAAAGCCCTGGTCAAACGGCGCATGATAGTCGATGATAGTTGATTCTCTCCAAACTATCATCAACTATCACCAACTATCATTCACATGGTCAAACGGCGCATGATAGTCGATGATAGTTGATGATAGTTCACCGGTAGTCACGCGAGCAGCTAGTTCCAGGCTCTTTCCGCGTAAAATGTGAGTACTAAAATGGCTTCGCGAGAGACAAACTTGTAGAAGTATGAATTTATCGCGACGAAAGAGGGCGGCAGCTTGCTTAATAGTAATCGATTTGTTGGAGGGATGCGGTGTCTCTTCTAATTCTTGCGAGTTGACACTTTCTTCAGAAGATATCTTCTCTATGTTATCTTGGTCTTCAATATTTTTCGTTGTCATGATTATCATCTTGGATATAAACACGTATTTCTGAAGCTGCAGCTGAGCCTCGCGAGGAACTTTTGGCGGCCATTTGAAACGAGCCCGCCGATTTTCTGACCAAAAACTATCATGAACTATCATACGCGTGGTCAAACGAGAAAAACTATCATCGACTATCATGAAGAATTTGAACAAGCTCAAAATGAATGATAGTTGATGATAGTCGATGGTAGTGTATGATAGTTGGTGGTCAAACGGAAGCGCGCGCTTCAACTATCATCGACTATCATCAACTATCATGCGCCGTTTGACCAGGGTTTAATGGCGACCCAAGGGTGGGGAAATTGCCATTTGAAAACCTGAAAATGTCAAATTTCGTGTGGGTTTCATATTCAAATTTGCCGACCATGGAACAGAAGAAGTCCTTGTTTCAACAGCCAATTAGGTTCTGGTTGGCATTAGCAACAGAACGGGAACGTCATTTGAGGACGCGAGATCGCACGGAAAGGACTGAACTCGACTTCCGGTGCTCAATTTACTGCTCTGTCATTGGTCAAGTCGGTTTTTAGATCTGCGCGCGCCGTTGTCAAGAAGTCCCCGTTGTCTTTGCTAAATCAGCATATTAATAACAATGGGTGACGCCACGAGAAACATCGCTATACGAAAGTGCCTATCTATCAAGGGTTGTCTGACAATGTTATCAGATTCCAAGCATATGTTAATTAAGCAAATACTCTCCATCTCATCAATGGCTCTACACAGGTTTCTTCGATTGCGAAGGCTGCAAAGACTCGGTAAGCTTTTGATAATCGCTCTATCTGCCTGCTCAATCTCGTATTTTGTTTTCACGTTTTTTAAATTGACGACAACTACAAACATGGACAATGAGGGAAGTAGCGACATCAACGTATCGCAAGTGGTTGGAAACGGTTTGAACGTTCACGTTTGGCGGCTACTGTGTGGCGACACCGTAGCACATGTTCGAAGTTCATTGTTCTTTCCGCGATACCCCGACGAAAAGAAAATTATCAGCGAGTTTCAGATTGAAGACAATGCCGTGGACTATGGACAGAGAATTTTCGGCTTTGTACACCCACCACACAGTGGTTTGTTTCGTTTCGCAATTGCCTCCGACGATTCGTCAGAACTGTGGCTGAGCACAAGCGACGATCCGGACAAGAAACAGTTGATTGCGCGTGTGTTTGATAAAAATATTGCGGCTTGGACGGGGAAGAAGGAATTGCAAAAATACCCAGAGCAAATATCCAACAAGACTTTGAAATTGGAGTCCGGTAAGAAGTATTTCGTCGAGGCACTTCACAAACAGGGAACTGGAGATGGGCTGGTTCAAGTTTTCTGGAAGTCCGACAGTGACTTTGACTTCAAACTGATCTCTTCAGACTTCCTGTCGCCATATACATCCGACACTCCGGTCATTGCTAAAAAGGATGCAATACATATCGTGCTTTCGAAGCAATATCGCCACGAACTTGAAATAAAAGCCAACCGCACAACCAGGGAATTTCTCAAGTTTTACTCTCTTCCTTTTATTTCCCAAGAGGATTACCTTCCTTCGTGCACATACAGGAGTACTTTTGTGTCGAAAGATAAAGTGCGTCGGTATGGAGGAATAAAGACGGTTTATGAATCGAATATTTATCCTCCAGACGAAACAGCCATGGGAACTGATGCAGGCATAGTATGGAGCCGGGCAAACCGAGTAGCTGACAGAGAGGTTATTGAGTCTGTCGTGGATAAAATCATTGCCTCTCTTCAGATCAGCACAACCGAGTAAGTTTACCCCGTATGTTTCGTTCGCTTTTATGTTCATTTTGTATTAATTAACGTGGCATCGCCACCAAACTAACATCGCACAGAAAACTGCGCATTTCGATTTCAAGCACAACGAAATAAGCTCATTACTCGGGCTAGTAGAGCGCCCGAGGTTAAAATTACTGTCCGTTTTTCTTTTTACTCGGGCAGCGTAGAGCGCCCGAGGTTAAAATTACCGTCCGTTCTTCTTTGCTTCGAGCTCACTTTCGGCATTTCTGCGCAAGCGCCAACTAATAATGGTCATTTTGGAATAAGTAAACTATGGGCGCTTTCCATTGACCAAATATAACCGTTACAAATTTTCGGAATTCTCGCTGGACGAATGGAAAGCGTCCGACTACGTACCAGAATTCTAAGTCATGTGCATTGACATACTGAAAGTGCTTCGTCCGCTTATTGGCTTTTCCGCTTGTCCACGTGAGCTCACGCCCGGTAGGGAGACTAAAACCGATATCTATCGCGAATGGAACACGAAAATTTCGGTAATTCTGGAAATTCCGGCAAAGAGGGTGCACTCAAAACGTATTCCTAAATTTTCGGAAACTTTTCCCGGAACTTTGTCCGTTCCATTCGATTTCGAACCGGAAATCTCGAAAATTTTGGCTGAATGGAAAGCGCCCTATATTTACATCTTTAGCTATGCTGATCTTTATCGCTTGGGATGCAGACGTTCCAGGTTCGATTCCCGCTATCGACACCTTTTTTTTCTTTTTCTTTTTCTTTCTTTCTTTCTGTCTTTTTTTTTTTGCGTTCCTTTTTTCATCTTCTTTTTTAAATATTTTTTTTGCAAGTGTTATAATTATTGTAAGTTATAAATGGTTGAGCTGTAAAGCAATTTTCAAGGGATATATGTTTATAGGGGTCTATGGATAAAGAAACAGACACGAAGCCATGAATGATGCCTGTTGTCACGTATCGGAAAACGTCGATTCACCTCGTGTCTTTGAAGTCTGAGCAACTCATATGTTAAAAGAAGTGTCCATACGAATGTTTGCAAGTTCAACTGCGAGAAGAAAGCTTTTAACATGACCGAACTTACCTCCACATGTTTTTAATTAGACTGCCGTGTTTCCCCATGCGCGCTCCATTAAGAGGTAGTTCATTTTGTTGAATAACTCAAGAACGGGTATCATACCCCCCTGAGACTTTGACAGGTAGTTTATTTACCATTTTTCCATAATATCTCCATTTTGTGGACATTAGTTTGTGAATGATAAGCGATTAGTTTTTATTGCGTGACTTGAAACTGACCGCAGAAACGTTCGGCTTTCTTATGTTTCAAATGACCCTGGATTGACGTATTTGTAAACAGTTTCACTCTGTTGATTATTTTTCTCCTCACATTTCATCGCAACTCCATTAACGTTTATGCGATAAGCACTTTCTTTCTTAAACAAATATCCATCGAAGCGAAAACAAGTGTGCTTAGTTTTTTTGGAATCAATACACTATTTTATCATGTTACATTGCGATGAACCTCTGTGGCCAACTTCAACTCTTCAACTCTTGAAGAGGTCATTGTTCCTGCCTCTGACTCAGTTAACCCGGGTTCGATATCTATTAGTGGCATATATCGCGGGCTTTTTTTTTCGTTTCTCTTTTTCTTCTTCTTTTTTACAAGTGTTACAATAATTGTTCTCAATGGTTGAGCTGTAAAGAAAGTTTGTAATTTAGGGGGATATATGTTGATAGGGGTCTAAAGAAATAGACTCCCAACACAAGCTAAGCGCAGTGCGTCCGATGTAAGAAAGAAAGACTTCTATCTACTCTTTTGTTTAGCGCTAAATTAGGGATACAATGCTGTTTTTTTGCAATCCCGAGTTTAGGCTAATTGTAGCGTCTTGTTATTTTTTACAATGTAAATAATATACATCAAAATGCAAGAGATAGAAAATAACCTTGACGAGGAACGAGCATTAATTTGCAGGGTCGTAACGAGGTATATGGGATCAGGGATCACATCCATGGGATCAGGGATCACAGCCCCGGGATCTGGGATCACAGCCCAGGGATCTGGGATCGGTAATTTTTTGAGGGATCAGGGATCGGACTCTGACAGTAGCCTTAGAGAAAATTTAAATAATTGCAAACTTTGCAATGAAATACAGGCCTCTTTTCATTTTAATTTTCTCGGCTTCTTCTTGCCTGTCACGCAATCAATTAATTCACGACTAATGCAGCACGTTTGCGGTTTCTGGTGTGGTGAACTTCGACTTGCTGAGAAATGGGATACCTCCGCGTTGTTCTTGATCTACCAGTGTACTCAAGAGTACTTGCGTACACGTGGTCTGTGGTTTCATCATTTTATATACTGTTTTGACGCATGGGGAAACGGAAGAATAAGAGTCGCGATCGACGGTATGGTGATTCTACTGCTACTTTGCAATTGATGAGCTTAAGTTTATTGTATTTCGTATTTGTCGGCTAAATTTCGCGTTTTGTTATCTTTCCAGGTCGCGATTTATAGTTAGCGGTAAGCGTAACGTGTCGTAAAAATAATTAACAGTGTAAATGTTGAAGCGCGTAAAAGTCATAGTTGACGATTCAGAGGACAGTGAGAGTGAGGAGCAGCAAGATGAGAATGCGAAACTCAACGGCTTCTCACACGTCGATGAACAGCCCACCAGCAGAATATGGTTGATCTGGGAGAAGAGTGACCAGATATCTTTTATAACAACAACAGCAAGTACTCTTGAGTACACTGGTAAATCAAGAACAGCGCAGAGGTATCCCATTTCTCAGCAAGTCGAAGTTCACCACACCAGAAACCGCAAATAAATCCATGTAAACCTTTAAACCTCTTCAGTTTTAAACTCCAAGCAATTTGAATGTGCTTCCTCCCGAACATACTCCTTTGAATCGGATTGATTAGAAATTTACACCAGTTTTTAGTCTTGGATTGAAACTATTTAAACTTGCGCGATCCAGCCAAGCCAGTACCGCCATCTTAAACTATGTTCTTACTGTCCAAGTTGAAAAAAGTAAAAAACACAAAAAAAATTCTACCCCCCCCCCCCCGATAAAAAGTACGATATTCTTCAGCCCGACCTTTTAAAAATGTATGGGAAATGACCTCGATATAAGTATATTATTGCGCCTCCGTAAATAGAAGACCTTTATTTCCATTGCTTAATCTTCACCGCTGCTGTTTGGGGTACACATTTTCTGTAAAGTTTTTTTTACACTTTTTCAAATCGCGTTAATTTTCAGACAATTATAAATAATTTTAAGAAAATACACGACGCTTTTGGTTTTAAACTAACATGTTTCGACAGTTCTTCTGTCATCTTCAAAAAAATTCGTATATTTTCATAAAATTATAACATGTCCAGACCTTTTGGCAATTATAAATAAAGCCCCGAAGACAGAAAAAATAACCATGACATGGCCCCTTCAATTCGGCACAGACGCAAAGAAACGTTGAAGACGGTAATTCACTGTTGGTTGATGGGAGATAACATTTCTTTGCCTCCCTCTGTAAATTCTCAAGTTTTTTAGTAGAGCGTGAGCGCATGACAGAATTTTTTGGTTTTTCTTTGCCTTAACACCGGCCACAATAATGATAGTTCGATCACATTTTGCAAGTTGAACAAGTTGGAAAATTTGCGTAGGAGTTACAATTAACAGGAGATAACGTAAACGTCATTTGAAAATATAACTTCTCGCTTTCGTACCTCTACTGCATTTATTCCAATTTGTTTAACTTGGAAAATGATGGACAAGACAAGACAACTTTATTATATTTTCCAAAGAATGTACAATAATTAAAGACCTGGCACCGCAGCTAGCGAACGCCAATCGAGGCGGGCCAAATTTTACCGTCAAGCGCTCATGTCGTCAAGGAAACCTAAAATTTGGTCATAATTCACGTTGTTGTTTTGCATGTGAAGAGCGATTGCTTCTGCTCATTAAACCTATTGTTTTAAAGCCGCGGCTACACGAGCGATTTTTTGCTTGCGATGGTGATGCGATTTTTTGTAAAATTGTCGCGTCGCCGGCGCGCGATGAAAATCACCCGTGTAGCCACCCTCGCACAGGTGATGCGACAGCTCAAAAAATCGCAGAAAAAGAATCGCGAAAAATTAAACTCATTCAATTTCTCGCGATTTTTTTCTTGCGACGTTCAAGGGTGGCTACACTTGCGATTTTCATCGCGCGCTGGTGACACGACAAAATTGAAAAAATCGCATCACCGGCGCGAGTGAAAAATCGCTCGTGTAGCCGCGGCTTAAGGCGTTCTCCCACCGTTGCCGTCCTCGCTGCTAAAGCTGCCTATATTAAGGACTGGTGCCGTGCTAAGTTGCCTCGCCTTAAGCTGGACTTCGTTTCAAACTTTGCGCTACTGCCGTGGCTAGTTCGATATCACGATAATCAACAAGGTGGTAGTAGGAAAAGTAGTTAGTATATACCACACAAGTGAATAGGGCTTTTTCGCGCGCTCTGGTTGGTTAAGTCGGGGGTGATTAGCAAGTAGTATTCACCTCCGAGAAGCCGGCGCGCGAGATTTTACAATTTCCGACCGCCCTTCGGTATATTGTCAAACATAAAGTAATGTTTTGGTCCGCTGATTATTCAGCTAA